>RXID01014611.1:66246-239567 GCA_005019695.1 Trichopus zeylanicus subsp. travancoricus | reverse complement strand
TTTTGTTTTCGCTTCATGTTAAATTTTCTTTTTTTATTTCTTCATATTTACAATTTTTTTATTCTATATTTTTTCATTATCAATTTTTTGACTTTCTCTTTGTATAATTTGGATATCTAGTCTTCTTTCTTTGTTCAAATTTTTTTCTGATTTGGTTGAAGATTAGTACTTGTTCTTCTTCTCGTTCTTCTTGAATTTTCCATTTTAATTTTCAAGTTTCAAAATTTTATTTTATTTTTTTATTTAGTTTGTAATTTTTCTGATTGGAATTTTTTATTTTGTAGTTTAGTTCAATTTTAACTTTTGTTTTTATTTAAAGGTCTAATTTTTTGTTTCTCTTCAAGTTTTTTATTTTTTATTTAATTGAACACTTTTCAGTTTCAGTTTTTTAGTTCTTCTTCGTCATATTAAACATTAATTTTAATTTGCTATTTTATTTCATATTTTGAATTTTTTTGATTTAATTGAAGTTCAGTTGCAGTTTTGATATTGTTCTTCTTCTTCATCATTAGCTTTCAATTTTAATTCATTTTCTTGTTGTTTTCTATTTTTTGTTTTTCTTCTTATATATTTTTTTCTATTTCATGTTTCATTTTCTAATTTAATTCATGTTTACTTTTCATTTTTTGCGTCAAGTTTGGGTTTTTTTTTTGTTTTAGTTTGTCCTTTTCATCTTCTTCTTATTTTTTTATTTTTAATTTCCTGATTTGGTTCATGTTTTTAATTTTTTAATTTAGTTCAAGTCTAGTTTATTATTTTAATCTTCTTATTCTTCTTATAGTTATTTTTAACTTTATATTCTTCATATGTAATTTTTCACATTAGTTATTTGTTTTGGTTTAAATTTTTAATTTTTTATAGTTCAGTTTTTCTTTTTCTTCTTGAATTTTTCTTTTTGAAACTCTTATGTTTTTACTTTTCTTCTTGATATTTAACTTTTTTGCTCTAGATTTTAATTTTCAAGTTTTTAATTTTTTTATTCATATTTAATTTGCACCTTTAATCTTTTCATGGTTCAAGTTTTTTCGTTTTTGATTATTTGAAGTTTACTTCTTGTTCTTCTCCTTTTTGAATTTATTTAAATTTTTATGTTTTAAGCTTTCCCTTGTTATATTTTATTTTCAGTTTAATTTTTTATTATGGTTCAAGTTATTAATTTTTTATTTAGTTCACATTTAGTTTGAACGTCAAATTTTAGCGTTTTATTTTATTTCTTCTTCTTGCTCTAGTTTTTAGTTGCTAATTTTTTTATTCAAGGTTTTTTTTTGCATTTAATTCAAGTTTAATTTTCGTTTTTAACTTCAACTTTCAGTGTTCTTTTTTAATTTTTCTTATTTTTTTATCTAACTCAAGTTTTTACTTTCTAATTTAATTCAATATCGCCTTTCATTTTCTCTTCAAGTTTAAGCTATTTTTTATTTCTTCATATTAAAATTTTAGTTTTGTTCAGTTTTTAATTGTTAAAATTTTCATTTTCTCTTCATATAATTTGCATCTTTAAGCTTCTTTGTTCATTGAAGTTTTTAATTTTTTTTTATTTGGATCAAGTTTAGTACATGCTTTTCTTTTCCTTTTTCTTGAGTTTTTATTTTTAATTTTCATAGTTTAAGTTTTTTTTCTTTTACTTAATTTCTATCTTTTCTCTTTTGATTGAGGTTTTTAGTTTTCTAATTTGGTTCAAGTTTAGTTTTAACTTCAAATTTTGGTTTTTAGTTTCCGTTCTTGTTTTAGCTTTTATTTCTAATTTTTCTCATTGAAGTTTTTTATTTTGAAATTTTCTTTAAGTTTAGTTCTAGTTTTTACTTAAAGTTTGATTTTCTGTTTTATTTATTCTTCTTATTTATTGTTCTTTTTCAAGTTTTTTATTTTTTTAATTTAGTTCAAGATCACTTTTCATTTTCATTTTAAGTTTCAGTTTTTTTTAATTCTTTTTCTTCATATTAAAATTTTATTTTAGTTTTCAGTTTTATTTCATGTTTTTAATTTTTCAATTTAATTGAAGTTTTGTTATAATTTCGATATTCATTTTCTCCTTCATCATTAGTTTTATATTTCAGTTTATTTTCTTGTTATTTGCAATTTTTTGTTTGTTCTTTTTTTTTCTAATTCATGTTTTTATTTTCTGATTTAGTTCATATTTACTTTTCATTTTTTACTTCAAGCTTGGGTTTTTTGTATTAGGCCGTTCTCTTGGTTTTCTTCATATTTATTTTTATCTTTAATTTGTTGATTTGGTTCACATTTTTTACTTTTAAACTTAGTTCAAGCTTACTTTACAATTTTAGTATTCTTATTCTTCTTATAATTATTCTTGAATTTTATTTTTAACCAAGATTTTAATTTTATCTTCTTGATATGTAATCTTTCACATTAATTTTCTAGGTTTCAATCATGTTTTTAGCTTTATCTTCTTTATATGAAATTTTCAGCATTAATTGTTTTATTTTTAAATTTTCTATATTTAGTTTATTTTTTTTGTGTTCTTCTTCTTCTTGAATTTTTCTTTTTAAAGCTTTCAAGTTTTTACTTTTCTTCTTGATATTTTTTTTTGCCTCAGTTTTTATTTTTCAAGTTTTTAGCTCTTTCAGCAAGTTCAATTTGTATCTTTAATCTTTTTTGGTTTAAATCCTTTAGTTTCTTATTTAGTTCGAGTTTACTTCTTGTTCTCCTTCTTCTTCTTTTGAACTTTTATTTAAATTTTTCCTTATATTTTATTTTCATCTTTAATTTTGTCTTATGGTTCAAGGTTTTTATTTTATGCTTTAGTTTTAAATTTAGTTTGAACTTCAAATTTCGATTTTCTTGCTTTAGTTCTTCTTACTTTTTTGTCACAAATTTTTTGGTTCTAGTTTTTTATTTTCGTATTTGGTTTTTAATTTTAACTTCAAGTTTCAGTTTCCTTTTTTAGTTTTTTTATTTATTGTTTCTTTTCTAACTCAAGTTTTATTTACTAATTTAATACAAGATTATTTTTTGTTCACTTTATGTTTCATATTTTTTACTTCTTCATATTTAAATTTTAGTTTTATTCAGTTTTTAAATGTTAAGTTTTGAGGTTTTTATTTATATTTAATTTGCATCTCTAATCTTCTTTTTTGATTCAATTTTTTAGTTTTTAATTTAATTCAAAATTTGTGTTTATTCTTCTTCTTCTTGCATTTTTGTTTTTAGTTTTTGATGTGTCAAAGGACAATAATGAATTAAAATTGATTCTCACCACAAATCGAGAAATAGGTTGAGCCGAAACTGGAACCGTCGCCTCTCCATTATACCTAGGCTCAATAAGTCCTTGGAGCAGTAGGTCCCCTAGCTTAGACCTCAAATGTCAAGCCCCACAGCTTATGCATCAGAAGTCAAGCTTTACAACTTGGCTATTTGAGGCAAGGTCCCTCGTCTTAGTAGATAGGCATAACCCAAGACTATCAGGCTCCATAGCTTGGCCAATATATAATATCCACAATATGCTATCTAAACGTTTTATACGCTCCTTCTATCCCCATGAATAATTGCCTCTGTGGTACCCTAAGAGATATAAACTCTTAACACCTAGAGTCACCCCTTGGCCCACCAACTCCTCCTCAACTTTCCATTATACGACAAAATTCGTCAGCTCGTGATATGAAATATCAATAAAATTCCCAGAATATCTTCGATTAACTCACACACCAATCACCATAAAGTTATCCAAATAAGTCTAGTCAACCTATCCAGAACGCTCTATAAAATAGGAAATATTGAAGTAAAAGATTCTCTCCTTCCTCCTTAAGTTAAATTAAAAACTCTTCAAGTTTCCAACTTTGTCTGGAGCAACAGAGTGCAACAAAGATGAGATTTTGATTTGGATGTTAGAGCATCCTCTCTCGATCATCACTAGACGGGTAATTTTGTTTTTCTGTGTAGGTTAGAATTGGCTGAAGAGGATTGGAAGAGCTCGCTGAAGAGGATTGGAATTAGGTGGACACAACACTGATGCTTTCATTGATATCTATCAAAACATCCAATCTTCAGGTAACCAACTTCAATCATGCCACTGAGATAGCAACATCCCAAAAAGCAAGTAGTGATTGACACATTAGAATAGTTGGCATCTCATTAAGCCTCTTTGATAGATGCTCCGGATCTTTGTCACTAGGAAATTAGGACTTCATCAGAGCTAGACCCTATTTGATCAGAGTTGGAGTGGAGGGGCCAAAATGATGTACCTATCTTCTAGGGTGAGTTCACCCAACTTACAACTTAGATCCATGCCCTCGCCTTGATGGTGAAGGCACAAATTCAGATAATACAGATGCACATGCCAACCTACGAGCCCCTATGCAGCTGTGCCACACGGGAGAATCCTTAGGAGGAGGATGGTCCAAACTAGTAGGAATGAAAGGCCACATGAGTCCAGCTGAAAATTGACATGCTTTGGGAACTTTAGCCCAGTGGGAAGGTTAGGTTCAAACTGATGCATCAGATAAAAGCTACGAGTTGTTTTGCTAAGATAGGTGTTGTATAAAGTACTAAAGAAGTAGAGAAACACATTGTCTGAATGATGGATGAGAGACTGCGGAGCTTGAGAGTGCCCAAATTACCAGTGAGAAGCACAATAAACATACTAATCTTGCAATTCCTAGCCAGCCTCCACAGCCTAAATTTTGACTACTACTTTGGAAGTCATATGACGGGACTAGGGACCCTGTAGACTATGTCAGGTTGTTCAAGAACATTATGATACTGTACGAGCAACCAACACCACTATGTGCAAGGTATTTTTAGCTATACTTCAAGGTTCATAGTTCCTCAGCCTCCCCTCAGGATTGTCAAAGAGCTTTGCGAACTTGGAGGGTAAGTTTATGAATTAGTTCAGCTCTCTTGTCCTAAGGTGCCGAGATTCGTTCACCTTGCTAGCGATAGGACAGGCTGAGGGAGAGATCTTGAGGAATTATTTCTCGCGATTCAATGCAGCTCAAATATAGGTAAACGAAATTGATGGTTTAGTTATTTTAACTGCTACAATGAATGGTATTAGGCAAGGTTTTATAACTCGGTATCGGTTTCGGTTTCGGGACTCAGCGAAATTGATACGTTTCGGCCATTTTGGCCGTTTCAGTTTCGGCCGAAAGATTTTTTTAATTATTAATTGGGTGTTGACCAGAGTTTGACTATATTTTGACTGTACTTTGACTTCAAATTAAAAATACGATAAAATATTGAAAAAAATTTGGAGAAATTTAAAAAATTAGGAATGAATTTATACTTAATTTTATCATAATATTAAATATTATTTTAGTTAATTAAAATTAATTTTGATAGTTAGTCACTGATATAGTCTACTTTTAATATATATTAATGTATTAAAAAAACATACAAGAAATAATATGAATATGATTAAAAGGTAAAAATTAACATAAACACATTTAACTTTTCATTAAAATGTACTTCACACATACATAATTTATAAATTCTAAGATAATACAACTAATCATCATAATCATCATCAGTTGAGTTTGGAAATAATATATGAGAAATAATATGAATATAATTAAAAAAATAAAAATAAACATAAGCAAATTTAACTTATTATTAAAATATAATTGATATATACATAATTTATTAAATATAATATAATATAATTAATTATCATCATCATCAGTTGAGTTTAAAACATCTAGATGTGGAATTATTAATTCAGTACTTGAACGATCCAGATGAACATTTATAGACATACGAGAACAACTAGCTCTGCGCAATCTCGTGATAGCGATTCTCATGGGAGTAAGATCGACACAAATTTTTTTTGCCTTTACTTTTGATGGAACAACCATTCACACATGTACGTTAACAAAAAAATCAACATGTTTCGATCAAAATCAAAAAAATCAACATGTTTCAATTCAGTTTCAATTCAGTTACAATAGCCATCATCGTGGTGATGAGTCTCCACCTCCTCCCCTTGCTTATATTACGAAAGACTATTTTGCCATGATCTCAAAGGATACCTACCAGGATAGTAGAGCCACCATCGTAATAAAATGAGAAGCCCTTGTTGGGGCGTTAGGGTGAGGAAAGTGTCCATGGGAGGAAGAGCGACATGAAGATGCACCAGCCCCAAAAAAGCCCAAAGTATAGGGATGAAACTCTGGTCATCACTTTCATTTTAGAGGTACATTTGACATGAAGAGTACTAGTGGACACAGGAGTATCCACAAATATTCTATTTTCCAAGGCATATCATTAGATGAAATGTGACTAGCTCCTATGTCTCTATCAAAGCAAGTTGACCCACTTCATCAGAGACTCTCTAAAATTTGAAGGAGTGGTGAGAGTGCTCTTGATAGCCGACAAAGGCCGAAGAAGCTCCATCTTCACCACCTTTGGTGTGGTGAGAGTTTGCTCCTCCTATAATATTATATTAGGTTGTCCTATCTTAAATAAATTACGGATGATAATCTTCACCCATCAACTGCTCTTCTAGTTTCCCACCAAGACTAGAACTGGAGAAATGCGAGAAGATAGGGATATAACATGCCACTGCTATGCCACATATCTGAAGGAACAAAAGAAGTTGAGAGGAAAGGAGAAGGCAAAGAGTGAATCTTGGAGTAAGCCTGCAGCAATAGAGCAACTAATGAGCATTACCTTAGATGAAGCAAAGGGCCGCACCGTTAAGGTGGCGATACGGAAATCAAAGATGTTACTTGTGGAGCTTCAAAAGCTCATATGTGACCCACCAGGACGTGTTTACCTAAACAGTAGATGATCTTCCTAAAATTGGTCTATGCCTAACAGACCACAAATTATTGGTGCTCACTGACATGAAACCAGTAAGGCAAAAGAGGCGCACTTTTCACCCCTAAACATCAAAGAGCAATTGACGAGGAAGTGGAGAATCTGTTAGAAGTTAGTTCCAATAAAGAAGTTTGATATCCAGAGTGACACGCCAATATGGTGATGGTCAAGAAAAGCAATGAAACGTGGAGGATGTGTATGGACTGTCAGAAAAATTGCTATCCGTTCCCCAGCATGGATCAATTAGTAGATTGATTGTTGGACATCAATTATTGAGTTTTATTGATGCTTTTTCAAGGTATCACCGGGATAGAATAAACTCTGAGGATAAGAAAAAACTCTCTTCTCTAACTGATTGAGGAACCTTCTATTATGTGACCCTGTTTTTTGGGTTGAAGAATGCTAAAGCCATATATCAGAGAATGATTGATCGAGTGATCAAACATCAGCTCGGAAGAAATATGAAGGTCTGTGTGGATAAAATATTGATCAAAAGCATTTGAGATATGGACCATGTTTCCGATTTGCAAGAAACCTTCAACACATTAAGAAGGTATCACTGAACCCAAAAAAATGTACATTCGGGATATCAATGGGGAGGTTCCTCAAATACTTTTGGTTCGGAAAGGGGAATTAAAGCTAACTCACTGAAGATCTATGCAATTTTGGATATGAGGTCTCCCACATTGGTAAAGGAGGAATATCTTCTATTTTTCAAGGCTTTAAAGAAAAATAAGTCATTCGAGTGGGGCAAGGAATGTGAGAAAACTTTCAAAGAGCTAAAGTCATACCTCACTTTCCTACCCCTATTGGTAAAACCTACCTATGATGAAGACCTTCACTTGTATTTCACCACGAGCAGTGTTGCAGTTAGCTCGGTGTTAGTCAGTAGCTAGTAAGGGAAGTAGTGTCTAGTGCATTATGTGAGCCACACCCTTATTGGTGCAGAGGCTCAATATTCTCTGATAGGGAAACTAGCTTATGTGATCATCCTCTCAACTAGGAAATTGTGATCATATTTTCAGACCCATATAGTAATCATCAAAACTAATTTTCCACATCATCAGTTTTTCAGAAGTCTAAGAATTTGGGATGAATGGTTAAGTAGGTTGTGGAGTTAAATTAGTTCAATGTCTACTTTGAGGCAAGGACAACTATCAAAGTCCTTTATTGGCGGACTTTAATGTGGAGCTTAGCACCAAGAAAATATTGGATGCCAAAGTGAAATCTTAGAAGGTTTATGTAGAGGGATCATCTTGCAAGACAAGAAGAAGAATAGGAGCAATGTTGATAAGTCTAGAAGGGGATAAGTTTGAGTATTCTTGCAGTTTCAAATTTGAAGTTTTGAACAATGTGCCAGAATACAAAGTGATACTTCTTTGACTCAAGGTAGCAAAAGCAGTTGGGGCATTGAAGCTCAAACTTTATAGCAATTCACAACTCACTACAAGCTAAATCTGGGAATGTACAATGCTAAAGACCTCGTGATGGAAGAATATCTTGCTCAAATTTGCCAAGCATTGCTCCTATTTGGTCAAGTCAACATAGAGTAAATTTTGAGAGAGGAGAGTTGGGAGACAGATTTCTTGTTTGCGTCGCATTGTCCTTATGCAAAAAAGGGAAAGGACAATATATGTAGAAATACTTCAGACCCTGAGCATGGAAAACTTGCCCAAAATCAAGCTGTAGGGCAAAGCCGAGCTGAAAGGATGCATTCCCGGAGTATCCTAAAACAAGAAAGCTGCCCTATGATGGAGGAGAAGTGCAGAAGGTTAGAAGACTTGTTCCTATTCATCTAAGGTAATGAACTGTATAAGAGCTCACTTATTTAGCCGCTTCTTAGGTGTCTCATCTTATCAAAAGCAGAGTATATCCTCAAGGAAGTCCACAAGGGGATTTATGAAAGTCATATAGGTAGATGGACCTTGGCACATGAAATACTTTGTTAAGGTTACTACTAGCCAAATATGATTAAGAAAGCATTGGGGTATATCTCCCATTGTGAGCAATGCCAAATGCATATGCCTTTGCATCACTATCTCACCATCGAGCTGCAACACTCACTCTCTATGGTCATTTGATCAGTAAGGAATGGACATCATGAGCCTTTTTCCTCTGGCTTCTCGACAGTGGAAGTTTTTCATAGTCGCAATCGACTACTTCACCAAATGGGTAGAGGCCAAGCTGCTAGCAATCATTACTAAGCAAAAGGTGAAAGAGTTTTGTTGGTAAGGAGTGGTTTGCCATTTCTATATACCAAGGAAGTTGGTAACTGACAATGGAAAATAGTTCAACAGTTCAAAATTATGAGAATTTTGCAAGGATCTCCACAACCAGCAGAAGTTCACTTTAGTTGCTTATCTACAGGCAAATGGGTTAGCAATAAGCCATCTTGCAGGATTGAAGAAGCATATTATTAGAGCCAAAAGATGCTAGTTCAATGAGCTTTCCTAATATACTTTGGGCTTATAGGATGATTCTGAGGACAACCCAAGAGACACCTTTTAGATTCACTTATGGAGTTAAAATTGTAATATGGGTCAAAATTGGCCTGCCTTCTTTGAGAGTGCAAAACAGAGCTTGTCAACGAATTGCAACACATGGTGATTTGGTGCTCAGAAGGACTTACTTCACCAATCGGGCTACTGGAGAGCTAATACTAAATTTGAAAAGGACCATACTATGTCACCTGGCAATGTGGAGCAGGGACTTACAAGCTTGGATATTTAAATGGCAAAGCATTGCCCAAAATATGGCATGCAAGTAATTTATGAAAGTTTTATTAACAAAAATGATCTCCTTTTTTGTTATCTTAGGAAGTGTAACCTTGCAGTCTAGCTACAAGTTCTTGCACTTGACTTTTAAAGGCTGGTTGTAAGTTTCACACTTGACTGAAGTCCTAATTGTAAGTCCCGCACTTAATTAAAGATAGGTTGCAAGTTCTCTCACTTGACCTTTGAGGGCTAATTCCAAACCATGCACTTGACTAAGGAAAGGTTAAAAGTTCTTGCACTTAACTTTTAAAGATTAGTTTCAAATCCTACATTTAACCGAAGTCTCAATTACAATTCTTGCACTTGACTAAGGAAAGATTATAAGTTCTCACACTTGACCTTTGAAGTTTGGTTTCAAGTCTTGCACTTGACCAAAATACCTATTATAAGTCCCATACTTGATCAAGGAAATTTTACAAGTTCTCGCACTTAACATCTAAGGGTCAATTCCAACTCTCACACTTGACCAAAGTCTCAGTTACAAGTCCCACACTTGACTAAGAAAAGGTTACAAAGTCTCACACTTGACCTTTGAAGGTTGGTTTCAAGTCTTGTACTCGACTAAAGTACCAGTTACAAGTCTTGTATTTGACCTTTGAAGGCTGGTTCCAAGTTTTGCATTTGATTAAAATTAGATTACAAGTTATGTACTTGAATAAGGAAAAATTACAAGTTCTCATATTTGACCTTTGAAGGTTGGTTTCAAGTCCCATATTTTACCAAAGTCCCAATACAAGTTCTACACTTGATCGAGGAAAGATTACAAGTTTTTGCATTTGACCTTTGAAGGTCAGTTTCAAGTCATGCATTGGACTGAAATCCTAATTACAAGTATGACACATGATCAAGGAAAGCTTATAAGTTTTTGCACTTGACCTCTGATGTTCAGTTTCAAGCTCTGTTGTTAATCGAAGTCTCAGTTATAAGTCTCACACTTGACCTTTTAAGGCTAGTTCTAAGTCTTGCATATAATCAAAGTCCTAGTTATAAGTCTCACACTTGATTGAGAAAATGTTATAAGTTCTCACTCTTGACCTCTAAAGGTTGGTTCCAAGCCCTGCACTTGACCAAAGTTCCTGTTACAAGTCTCACACTTGAACAAGAAAAGATTACAAGTTCTTACATTTGATTTCTAAAGGTTGGTTCCAAGTCTAACACTTAATCAAAGTCCTAGTTATAAATTTTATAGTTGACTGAGGAATGGTTACAAACCTTGTGTTTGACCCCTAAAATTCGATTATAAGTCTCACACTTGACCAAGAAATGATTACAAGGCCTATGTTTGACTCTCGAATCCTAATTACAAGTCTTGCACTTGACCAAGGAATGGTTATAAGTTTCATGCTTAATCCTTGAAGTCCAGTTATAAGCTCTGCACTTGACTGAGAGAGCACCTAGATGTTAGTGTCAACCAAAGATCACAAATAAATGAGAAAGCACAAGCCCATAGCTAAAGATGAAGGCTAAGGCAACCAAGCTATAAGCCTCAAATCTAGCAGGGAAGATAACCACCCACAACATAGTCGGGACATTTGAGGTGAATTCCTCCAGTGAAAATTATCTAATCAGCCATCCCAAATGAGAAAATGTATAATTAAAGCCTTCTCTTTCTAGTTATATTCAAGACAAAACAATCATATGTCAGGAAACAGAAACTTTCATTTAAAGCAATAAAGGGAAGAAACTCTCATTACATCAAAAGTTTAGAAGCAGAGGAGCACAAAACCTAGAAGGCTCACCCTCAAAGCTGAGATGATTAAAGGGGGATTAAGGAAAACTACAAGCATTTGAGTGATAGAGGCAGCGATGCATCTCCAATAGTTCAAGGTCAATGGAATGAATAGGTCCCTAAAGGGGTTGAAGGTGGGCCTCTTCAACTAGTCAAGGATGTCATACCTACAATATAGATAGCTATTAGGAGCCTATTGACCCATTGTCTCATTTCGAGCAGCATCAATCTTGGCCACGGCTTGGTCACGAGCCTCCTCTGTCTCTTTGATTTTTATCTCGGATATTGTAGCCCAACTCTCAGAGAACTGAACCTTCCCCTCAGCCTTCTTGGCCCTTTGGTTCACATCGGAGGCCTCTTTCTTGGCCACCTTAACCTAGTCCTTGATTATTGCAAGCTCCTCTTTGAGTTTGGTTATGCCTTCTAGTTATCAGAGTCAATTATGACCTAGGTTTTCCTCATGAATTCTTCATCAACTCCCAACCACCTGAGACTTCCTTGGTGACAGTAGTGAACTGTAGCAGCACAATGAAGACATCAAAAGAAAGGGGAAAGAGGAAGAAAAGAAGGCTAATGGTCACCTCATCCTCAAAAGGTTGTTCATCTCTGAGGTTATTAACTCACATGTTTGAAGCTTGACATAATTTGTGGAGGGTACATGCAACAAGAGCATGTCTTTTGAACCAATCATCCGAGCCCTAAAAGAGGATGATATCCAAGTAGAAGCGACCTAGCAAAGAGCCTTCCTCTTGTCCACCTCCCCGATGAAGAGCCATCATGGATTGAATGATCCATTGTGTAGGCTGTTGATTATCTCTACGCTATAGTGGTGAACCCTTGCAAGAACAAGGTGTTCCTAGAGTAGGGCTTAAAACTCGTTACTAGAGCGGAACTGCCTCACATCTTAAGCTGCATGGAGCTTGACGATGGAGCAGGCCGTGTCAGCCTGGTAAGCCCTCCTTTACTCATTTTGGATACAGTCCTAAAAATTGGTCTCCCATTCCTTGCTCTTGGTGAGCTAGTCGTAGAAGGCATTAAGCATATGCTGAAGCTCCACCTCATGGTGGGAGTGGTTAATCTCTTTCAACATGTTATTGGGCATTGGCTCCACTCGAGAGACCTCCTCACAAAGGCTTAGAAGATGTCCAAATATGTCCTGGACAATGTCACCGAGCTGTGGCCAAATAGGGAAAATGTTAGTTCATCATTATAAATAAAACACAAGAGATGTACTATAACACTTACCTTCTCTGGAACTTGATGCAGAGGGTTACTAGGGTTGTGTCAAGTAGCTCTTGCTATGTGGGGTGTCTGATCCTGATGACTTTGTGCAAAGACTTCCCCTATACAAAGGAGGGAAATCTTGTTTTCCCACATAAAATCTTGTAAGTATGCATGTCATCAAAAAGGGGCCCAACTACAGCAAGAGACTTACCTAGAACAACATTGCAAAAGAGAAAATGTAGTCCCAATTGGGTGAAGGAAAAAAGGCAAGATCACAAGGAGCCAGTGGATAGTGCTCTTGGATTGCTTCTTATATAGTTGCAAAAAGAGGATTTGAAAGGCAAAGGTCTCCCGTTGGCAAAAGGTGGCATCTCCAAACCAATAGGCAGAAACAACGTTCAAGAAAATGTCCAAGGAGTTAAGGCACAAGAATGGCCGCCAAGTCATCAATAATGACAAGGCATGAAAGATCTAATGCTTCCAATTCTTGGAGGTAATGTGTGCCTAAGGAAGGTAATTGTTAGAAATAATCTTTAAAACATAAGCCCTTATATTTGAGTAATAAGGAGTCAAATGAAGGACTTGGGGGATTATGATATGTCAAAGGACAACATTGAATTGAAATTGATTCCCACGGTATATTAGGAAGTAGGTTGAGCTGAAACTGGAACCGTTGGTCTCTCCACTGTACTTAGGCTCAATAAGGTCCTAGAGGGCCAACTTCCATAGCCTGGACTTCTAAACTTGGCCCTTAAAAGTCAAGTTTCACAGCTCAACCATCTGAAGTCAAGCCCTACACTTTGGGCATCAGAAGTTAAGCTTCACAGCTTGGTCACTTGAAGCTAGGTCCCTTAGCTTGGCAGATAGGCATGGCCCAAGGTTATCAAGTTTCATAGCTCAGCCAAAATAAGCCAATGGTGTCCATGATACGCTGAGCGGTTCGTATGCTCTTTTTATCTCTATAAGCAATAGCCTCCATGACACTATAGGAGACAAACTCCTATCACTTGCAATAACTCCCAGCATCACTAATTCATACTTCACCTCCCACTATACAATAAATTTCATTAGGTGGCGATATAGAACACTAGACAAAATTCTCAAAATGCCCTCTGCTAACTCACACACTATCTATGGTAGAGTTATTAAAGAGGCTGAATTAAATTATCTAAAATGTCCTATATAACAATGATGCAGTGGGGGGAGGAGGTACGACGGATAGGGAGAAGATCACCATCTTCTACGATGATAGTTCCACTTGATGTAGCGAGAGAGGGCATGAGGGATAGAAAGAAGATCATCATCTTCTCACCACGATTGATCCTTGAATTCACAAGAAAGATGGAAGGGAACAAACTCAAAATAAGAGAATATTATTCATAGAAAAGCCCTTTTTTGTTACAACCTTGGCCTGTATATATAGCTCTCTAATAAACTTAGAGTTCTACTTGATGTAGATTAAAAATAGGAATTAAACTCCACTAAAAATTCTACTTAATATATCTTAAAATAAAAATATCTAAATCCTATTTCTTATAGGGGTAGGACTATTATTGACTCGGATTGATAAATAAACCCTAATTTTGACCAATACAAAATCCAAATTATCCAAAATAGTAAATAAAAAACTTGAAGAAATCGATCTCAGCTTTTCAAAGGATAGTTATATGTTGGATTTGAATGAATATCTTAGGAGATATTGCCTTCAAACTATAGCTGTACCAATTCTAATGAATCATAATTGGAGTTGGAATTCAACTTGGACTGAATTTCTAATTTTACTATAAAAAGGATATAGTTGTCCTACATTAGACTCCTCCACTTGTAAAAGACTTGTTCTCAAGTCAAAGATTGGAGTCTCCATTATTGCAGTTGTGCTCCTCTTGAACTCTTTCTAGTATAAAACTTGATGATGAAGACCAACTAAACTTTGCTAAAATATGTCAAATGTTTGATCCTTGTTCTTCCAATGTTTCAACCTATTTGCCTCTACTATTAGTTGATACTTGCACTTTTGCTTAGCCCCTAAAGTAGCCTTTATGACATGTAGGATTTTATATTCAATTCTGCACCTTGAGTAATCATAATAAATTTTTGGGTATGATGAATAACAACTAAAATAAGGTATTATTTCATCATCCTTAAATGGTGAAAAGTTTTGTGGTATTTTCACATATTCACTAGTAAGTTTTGGATAAGATCATTGGTCCTCTCCAAAGGTAATATTGTGATTTGTATCACTAGTAACTTTACAACTTTGATTGAAATTCTCAATATATGTAGATGACTTCTTTTGTAAACTGAAAAATTTTGTTGAGAACTGTTAGTCGTCATGTACAAATCCTTGTTTGGATTTGCTTTATCCATGGGAAAGGTATTTAGAATTATTTTTTCACTATCATATTTTTTTTTGGTATTCATCATTATAAATGAATAAGGTTTAATATAGGAAGAAATTGTAGTGAATTCATGATAATACTAACCTTTAAATGATTTATCTCGGAAATTGTGGCTTTTTTTGAAATTTTTGAGAAACTAGATTGAATTTTACCCTTTCTTGAATCTCATGCTTCAATTTGGTGCGCACTTCCTCATAATAAATAAAGTGGTCCTCTTATAGGAATTTTTCTTTAAAAGGTGTCACATCTCTAACCATGTTTGGAGTTTTTGATGACCTTCTTTTGCACATTATTATTGAAGTTGCTCCCACCATGATGAAACTTGTCCCTTGAGTTTTAATTCAATAATATTAATTTTTTATTATCTTAGGAACATTTGGACCTCTAAAGAAATCTTCAAGTTGTTCTACCCAATAGAGAAAGTTTTCATATCCATGAAAATCAAAAAGTTGATTTGAAGAAACTACCTCATGTGATAATCTCCACGATGTTGAACTGCGAGCCTCTTTGACGATTAATATACAAACTTGGTTTATATTTTTAATCTACTTTAAAGCTTTATACTTCCTAGTGATAGAAGCAAGAAAACTTTGTTTGATCAAATCTTAAGTTTGATAATCTCCTAGATCACCGTCCATGGAGTTGTCACCACCAACTATAATCAATGAAGTTGAGCTCAGGAACAACATCGCTTTAATACCACTTGATGTAGTGGAGAGAGGAGGCATGAGGGATAGGGAGAAGATCACCATTTTCTCACCCCGATAGTTCAACTTGATGCTGTGGGAGAGGGCATGAGGGATAGGAAGAAGATCACCACCTTCTCACCACAATAGATTCTTGAATTCACAAGAAATATGGAAGGGAACAAACCCAAAATAAGATAATATTATTGATAGAAAAGTCTTTTTTGTTATAACCTTGGGTTGTATATATAGCACTCTAATAAACTTACAGTCCTACTTGATGTAAACTAAAAATAGAACTTAGAATCGAATAAGAATTCTACTTAACATATCTTAGAATAAAAAAATCTAAATCATATTCCTTTTTGGGTTATGACTGTTATTGACTTGGACTAATAAATAAACTCTAATTTTGACCAATATAAAATTCAAATAATCCAAAATAGTAAATAAGAAACTTATAGGAATCGATCTCAGCTTTCCAAAGGATAGTTATTTGCTAGATTTAGATGAATATCTTAGGAGATATGGCCTTCGGATTATAAATATACCAATTCTAACAGATCATAATTGGAATTGAAATTTAACTCGGACTAGATATCTAATTTTAGGGGTAATTACGTACAACCCCCCCCCCCCAAAAAAAAAAAAAAAAAAAAAGCTCTAATTACGTACAACCCTCGTAATTTTCGAAATTACCCACATCACCCCCCTTTTCAAAATGTTTACCTACGCCCCCTTGATTGTTATTTAATCAAAATTTTCCCAAAAAGTTTCGATTTTGCCCTCCGTTATTTTTAAAATTAAACCCCTAAAAAGTTATTATTTATTATTTAACTTTCGGATATTTACAAATAACACCCCAAAAATATTCTGACTTGCAGAAAAGTCTTTCTCCTAAATCATTTACAAATAAACCCATGAAATATTATTAATTACAAAAAAGTCCAAATAATTTTAAACGAGCGGCGAGCGACGGTGGCGAGGGTGGCGGCGCGCGGGCGCGGACGAGGCTGGCGCGCGAGCGACGATGCTGGAGGCCGATGAGTGGGCGCGGAAGCCGGATGCCAAGGCCGAGGCCGTTTGGGAACGGAGGCCAGGCCGGCGCGCAAGTGCGTCGGACGCGGACACTGTTCCCAGACGGTCCTGCGAGGGGTCTATTCATAAAATTTAGTTTTAAAATAAATGAAATTTGGACTTATTTTTTTAAAAAAATATTCAATGGGTCTATTTTTAAATGTATTAATATTAAACTTGTAATTTTAAATTTTAAGTTTTAAAACCTTTAATGTGTTTTTTGTAAAATTTTATTTAAAATATGATAAAAAATTTAGACTTATTTATAAATAAAATATTGAAGCAGTCTATTTGTAAATGTACAATATGAAAGTTTTAATTTTAAATTTTAAGTTTTCAAACCTTCAATGACTTATTTGTAAAATTTACTTATAAAATAAATAAAATTTGGACTTATTTATAAATAAAAATATTCAAGAGGTCTATTTTTTAAATGTACAAATGTTAAATTTATACTTGTAAATTTTAAGTTTAAAACCTTCAATGGCTTTTTTGTAAAATTGTATTTAAAACATGATAAAAAATTTAAATTTATTTATAAATAAAAATAATCAAGGGATCTATTTGAAAATGTACAAACATAAAACTTGTAATTTTAAATTTTAAGTTTTCAAACCTTCAATGATTTATATCTAAAATTTAGTTTTAAAATAAATAAAATTTGGACTTATTGATAAATAAAAATATTTAAGTGGTCTATTTTTAAATGTAGAAATATTAAACTTATAATTTAAAATTTTAAAATTAAAAAACCTTCAATGTCTTTTTTGTAAAATTTAATTTTAAAAATGATTAAAATTTAGACTTATTTATAAAAAAAATATTCAAGGGGTCTATTTTGTAAGTGTACAAATATGAAACTTGTAATTTCAAATTTTAAGTTTTAAAACTTTCAATGTCTTCTTTGTACAATTTTATTTAAAAAATAATAAAATTTGGACTTATTTATAAATAAATATATTTTAGGGGTCTATTTATAAATGTACAAATATTAAACTTGTAATTTGAAATTTTAAACCAAAAATAAAAAATTTAAACCTATTTTATTTGTTCAATTTAAATTTAATTATATTTAATTTAAAAAAAAGGAAATTGGAAGGAAAAATTGCAATGACAAGGTCTCAGAATTCTTTGGTGCTGTTATTGTATTATAATTGCAGCAAATATGATGTGTGTTATTATTGAGAAGGTTAAAATCGTACAAGCACTTGATCCTAGGGATTGAATAACAACATGTCTTGCATCATCAATTTTCTGTAGATTGCTAGTGCCCTCCTTAGTATGAAAATATATTTTCAATGAGAAAGAAATAAGAAAATGACTATTGATTCTATAAGAAGCACCCTCACAAATCTTTCAGTCTGTACTGATAATTTATAAAATCAAAGCCAACAAATTGGATTGATGGGATGCACACATGGTAACCTTCCATAGAGAGAACTACATACTCAAATAAATAACCAATTTATTATACTTTCATGTTATTGAGATATTCAAAATCTGCCCAAGATCCTCCTTGCCATTATCCTCTTGTGCACGGGAAGGATCAAAAAATGTCATCTTCTTCTCTTGTGTATCATAGGCTGCAACCTGCAAGTATCAAAGGACATAATCATGCCATTACCTCTTGATGAAGAGAACTATAGCACAGCCAAATAGCCTTGGGATCTTACATAATTTAAGGAAACTATTTTGAAAAATCTAGAGAGCTAACAGTGAATGCAAGCAATTATCAAATAAAAGTTGAAAAATCACAACATTACAATTCAAAAATCACATGGAGGACATCATCCAACATCTGACAAACTTCCTGCAAAAAACCACAGTGACATTTATTAATGTTTTGTTTCAAAATCACATAAAAAAAGAAAAAAATTGTCAATTTTTTTAAGAAAAACTCACATGGTAAATGCATACTAAAATTTGAAGTCATCACGGTAGACCTTTCCCTTCCTCTTCCCCTGCCACATCCTCTTACATATTGGTTTCCCACTAATTGTTGATTGCTACTAGATTTAGAAGCTTCAATTTGTTGTTATAGTCCAAGAGGCTCTTTACACGCTCTCTTGTTGTGTCCCACCTAACTACATTTATTGCAAGTATATATCGCTCTATTTGATGTTTTCATTGGTTCCTTAATCCTTTCTTCTTAGGCCTACCATATTGTCTCCTTGAACGTGGAGGAAGCACTTGCAGAGCATTTGGCATAGACACCCAAAGTTGCTTGCTTGGCAATGGAGTGACTGGAACATCATATATTCTTTTATATGTCTCTAGAGTGTAATAGTCATCAATAAAATCAATTGAATCAAGCCAAACATCAAGGAGAGCAACAATACCATGAACGTAAGACACTCCTGTCAGCTGCCACTACCTACAGTCACAAATCCTCTGCCTTATCTCCATAATCCATCGACCTGAAAGATCACTGACCTCTGAAATATCATCAGAAGACCTCCAAATATGGTATCCGCCACATGCCTATGAAACTTCCCTAATAAAAGCTTATATTCTTGGCACTGGCTTTCTAGACCAGTGGGATCCTTCATTTTTTCTTGTAGCAAATTTTACTATTATCTTCTGCCTGATGAAATCAAGTAATTCAAGAAAGGGAAGCTCCCTGCCATCCTAGATAAAACTGTTAAATGACTCAGAAATATTGTTAGTCACATAATGATATTTCACTGAATGATCAAAATGACTTCTACTCCATGCAAAATCATTTATTTCTTTCATGTATTACCAAGCTGGTATGGATAACTATTTGATCCTCTCCATGTACTTGATGAATTCAGTAGGTAAAAATATATTTGAAACATAAAAAACCAAATTTTATAACATTTTCCCAGGGTAGGATCTTTTGAAGTTTGCAATCACATGCCTTATACAAGCTCTATGCTTAACATGTGGGAAAATATTCTTCATAGCATCAGAAAGACCCTTCTGCCTATCTGAAATAATAGCCAAGCTATCCAAATTTCTAATAACCTGTTACAAGTTATATAGAAATCATAACCAAGATTGGTATGTTTCTACTTTTGCAACTGCAAATGCAACTGGAACTAGGTTATTCTCCCTGTCAATTTCACAAGCTGAAAGTAATGTGTCTTTATATTTGCCTTTCAAGAAGCATCCATCAACTCCCAGTATAGGTCTGTATCCAGTAAGAAAAGCTCTTCTACAAGCATGTAGTGACAAAAAATATCTTTGGAAAGACATATCTGGATATTGAGTAAAGTGCACAATATTACAAGGATTTCTCCTCTCCAACTCTGCCTTTAGCGAATGAAACAAATTAAAAGATTTTTCTTCATTGCCATGAATAACCTTATAAGCATAGTCGTTTTTCCTCCATGCCTGCATATAAGTCAGCTTAAGACTGTATTTATCATTCATCATATTTTGTATTTGCTTAACTGTGATTTGCTTGTCAACATACATCCAATGCAAAACTTGGTTGCTTACCCATTCAGCACTTGTCATTTTATTTCTAGAAGTATTGACAACAATACAAGTATGAACTGGTTCCATTTTTCTTACCTGATAACCTGAACCATCATATCTCTTTGAAGCATGAAGCCTCCATGGGCAATTCGTAGAAGAATATCTGACTGTTACTTTATTACGTTCATTTTTCACAAACAAATGCTGAAATCTGTGCACAATATAGTACTGTCTAAAAGTCATTCTGAATGTATATACATTCTCAAATATGTCTCCTTTTTTAAAATATTATCATTCAAATTATCTTCAAGTAAAGGTAGTAGATCATCTTCCGCTCTGTTTTCTACTCCTTCTTCTTCGCTTTGTCTTATATCCTCTTCCTCCTGCTCAGCCACTAACTCATCATTATCCTCCTCCTCCTCCTCATCTTCATCATCATCAGAAGAAAAATTCAAACTGTGAAAACTAAAATCAGAAGGACAAACATCTAAATCTGAGTCAATATACTCATCTCTTTGCACACTGTGATACTCAAAAGATTCTCCTGACATAAATTTTCTTTGACGATACTGTGATGTGCCAAATGTAGGAGTCAAAAGAGTCAACCTCGGTATAGACACCGCTAATAAGGGATCGTCTATGTCCTCTATTGATATATAGATATTGCTATGCTTCAAGTCTTGAATCACTGTCCATATTGCTTCCAGTTGAATTTCACTGTTGATTGACATATAAGTTGGAGAAGTGCTATTTGGAAAAAAATACTTGATCACAAGTAACTCATATGCCTTGCTTTAACCAATTTACAAGCTTCAATCCATAACTCTGCAAATGTGTATTTCTTTGTATCAACCAGTAAAGACTTTTGTCTACCAAATACATATTTTCTTCTTTGAGTATATTCTACTTCCTTCCAATATCCTCCATAATGGAACACTAATCGTACAAAATTCTCCGAATCAGACATCTGTAAATACACAACATCAAAAATTAGATAGAGAAAATAAATAGAGGGATTGTGGTGGGTGGGGGAAGGTGGCCCGCAGCTGCTGGTGTGGGGGTTGATTTTGGTTGGGTGGTGTTGTTTTTTGTTTTTTGGGGGGGGTGGGGGGGGGGGGGGGGGGGGGGGGTCTGTTGTAGGGGTGTCGGAGGTCTTCTGGGGCGGGGGCAGGGGACGGGGCGGTGTGGCGTTTGAGGTAGTAGTTGGGGGGGGGGGTTCGGGTCTGGAGGTGGATAGTGAGGCAGTCGGGCGTCGGAGGGAGCGACGAGCCGGCGGGGGGCTTGGGCTTGTCAGGAGGCAGTCTGGGGGCGAGGGCAGGGGTCCAAGGCCGTGCGGGTGTAGGGGTGGGGACGGGGGGGTGGGGGTTGAGGCAATTGGAGGGGGGGGGGGGTTTGTGGAGGCCTTCTGGGGCGGAGGGTGGGCGACGTGGGGGCGGTGGGGGGTTGGTTTGGGGTGTAAGAAGGCCCGTCTGGGGGGGGGGTGGTGGGGGCGGGGGAGGGGGCGATGGGTGTTGGTCCAGGCTTATTGGGCGGGGATGGGATGGGGGGCGGGGAGGGGGGGGGGGTCCGAGGCCGCCGAGCGGCGGGCGGCTCGCAGACGCCAATCCGAGGGCGTGCAGCATGTATGATCAAGACCACCCAGCCTCTGGCATCTACGCCAGCACGCCATCGCGTCGGCCAATGAGAGCCGCCACCCGGCCTTCAGCCGTTGGGCGTCCTCGCCGGCCTTAGGCGCGAAGGAAGGGGGGGTTCTGGGGGGTGGGGGTGCTTACCGAGGACGAAGGAGGGCGGCAGTGATGGGACAACGATCTTCTCTTCGGCGGGGCAGCGACGGTGTCGGGGGTGGGGGGCAGCGGCTACGCAGGGGAGCGGCAGAGCGACGGTGTGGGGGCAGAGCAGCGGGCGGCAGCGACGGGATGGCGATCTCCTCGCTAGCAAGGCAGCGACGGTGCGGGGGGTAGCAGCTGCACGGGGAGTAGCAGAGCGGCGGCGTGGGGGCAGAGCAGCGGGTGCAGATAGGGTTAGGGTTAGTGCTACAGTGCACTAGAGGAATTTATCAGAATATTTCGAGGGGTTTTATGTAAATCGGAATAATTTCGGAGTGTTATTTGCAAATATCCAAAAGTTAAAGAATAAATAATAAGTTTTTAAGGGTTTAATTGTAAAAATAATGGAGAGTAAAATCGGAATTTTTTGAAAAAATTTTGATTAAATAACAATCGGGGGGGTGTAGGTAAATATTTTGAAAAGGGGGCGGGGGGTGGTTTAGGCAATTCCAGAAATTACAGGGGGTTGTACATAATTAGGGCTAATTACGGGGGTGTACGTAATTATCCCCTAATTTTACTATAAAAAGGATGTAGCTATCCTACATCAAACAAGATTCAAAACACTGAGCTAAAAGATTTTTTTCCTTCCTCCTCCTTAAGTTAAATTAGAAACTCTCTAAGCACTTAGCTCTATCTAGAGCAATAGAATGCAACAAAGGTGAGATTTTAACTTGAGCAACAAAGATTCTGCCCCAATCATCACTAGACAAACAATTTTATTTTTTGGTGCAGGTTGGAATTGGCTGGAGAAGACTCGAAATGCTCAAAAACTCAAAATTGAAACTAGGCAAACACAACTCAAGTCTTAAAACTTTTATTTTCTATATTCAATTTTCGTTGTAAATTTTCTCCTGCAACTCAAGTTTTTAATTTTTTGATTTAGTTCAAGTTTAGTTTAAACTTCAGATTTTTGCTTTTTTTTTAGTTCTTCTTGTTCTAGTTTTTAGTTTCTAATTTTTCTAGTTGAAGTTTTTTATTTTCTTGTTTAGTTCAAGTTTAATTTTGCTTTTACGTAAAGTTTCAATTTTATATTTTAGTTCTTGTTCTTATTTGTTGTTCCTTTTCAATTTTTTTATTTTCTAATTTAATTCAAGATTACTTTTCATTTTTCCTTTAGGTTACAGTTTTCTTTTTTAGTTCTTCTTCTTCATATTAATTTTTTATTTTAAATTTGTTGTATTATTTCATACTTTCATTTTTTAATTTGGTTTAAGTTGGGTTGTAATTTTGATATTCTTTGCCTTCTTCCTCATCAGTTTTCTATTTAAATTTTTTTGTCCTTATTTTTTAATTTTCTAATTCATGTTTTCCATTTCTAATTTAGTTCATGTTTACTTTTCATTTTTCTACTTCAAGTTTGGTTTCTGCTTTAGTTCTTTTTCTTCATTTTTTGAATACTTATTTTTCATCTTTAATTTGCTGCCTTGGTTCATGTTTTTTATTTTGCTATTTAGTTCAAGTTTAGTTTACAATTTTAACAGGTTTTTAATTTTATTTTCTTCATTTGTAAATTTCAGCATTAATTTTCTATTTTGTGCTAATTTTTTATTTGTTATATTTAGTTCAAATTTTTTTGTTCATGTTTGTGACTTCTTCTTTTTGAATTTTTATTTTTAAAAATTCCTAGTTTTTATTTTTCTTCTTGATATTTAATTTTTATATTTAGTTTTTAGTTTTCAAGTTTTTAGCTTTTTCTTCATATTTTATTGACATCTTTAATCTTTTTTAAATTTTTTATTTTCTAATTAAATTCAAATTTCTTAATTATTTTTTTCCTTCTTCTTCTTGAGCTTTTATTTTAATTTTCAAGTGTTAAATTTTTCTTCCTAATATTTAATTTTCATCTATAAATTGTTTTGGTTCAGGTTCTTAGTTTTTTGGTTCAGTTCAACTTTAGTTTGAACTTTAAATCTCAGCTTTTTATTTTAGTTCTTCTTCTTGTTCTAATTTTTGGTTTCTAATTTTTATTCAAATTTTTTATTTTGTTACTTAGTTCAAGTTTAGTTTTCGTGTTTTCTTCCAGGTTCAATTTTCTTCTTTTAGTTTTTCATATTTAAATTTCATTTTTATTTAGTTTTCATTGGTCAAGTTTTTAGCTTTCTCTGCATATTTAATTTGCATCTTTAATCTTATTTTTTGGTTCAAGTTTATTAACTATTCTTCTTCTCCTTATTATTGATTTTTTTTAGTTTTTAAGTTTTAAAATTTTCTCCTTATGTTTAACTTTCATCTTTAATTTTCTAATTTGGTTTTTAATTTTTGTATTTTTTAATTTTCTCTTTTTATGTTCTTTTTCTAGGTTTTAGTTTGTAATTTTTCTGATTGAAATTTTTTATCTTCTAATTTAGTTCATATTTAATTTTAGTTTTAATGTAAAGTTTGAATTTTCTATTTTAGTTCTTTTTCTTATTTGTTGTTCCTCTTTAAATTGTTTATTTTCTAATTTAATTGAAGATTATTTTGCATTTTCACTTCAAGTATCATTTTTTTTACTTCTTCTTCTTCATATTAAAATTAAAATTAAAATTTGTTGTTTTATTGCATGTTTCAAATTTTCTGATTTACTTGAAGTTTAGTTGTAATTTTGATATTTGTTTTCTTCTTCATCATTGATTTTCTATCTCAGTTCATCTTGTTATTTTCAATTTTTTGTTTTTGTTTTTGTTTTTGTTTTTTTTGCTAATTTGAGTTTTCAATTTCTAATCTAGTTCATGTTTATTTTGCATTTTTTACATCAAGTTGGGTTTTCTATTCTACTTCTTTCTCTTCATCTTTTTCATATTTATTTGTCATCTTAATTTGTTGATTTGGTTCATGTTTTTAATTTTTAAATTTGGTTCAAGTTTAGTATATGATGTTAATCTTCTTATTCTTATAATTTTTTTCTTGAATTTTTATTTTTAACTAGGTTTTTAACTTTATCTTTTTCATATGCAATTTTTTGCATTAATTTTTTGTTTTGGTTCAAGTTTTGAATTTTTTTATATTTTGACTAGTATTTTGTTCATGTTCTTCCTCTTCTTGAATTTTTCTTTTTAAAACTTTCAAGTTTTTTACTTTTCTTCTTGATATTGAAATTTTTTTCTCAATTTTTAGTTTTTTCTTCCTATTCAATTTGCATCTTTAATCTTTTTTGGTTCAAGTTTTTAATTTTTTTGATTTAATTCAAGTTTACTACTTATTCTTCTTCTTCTTTTTCTTCTTGATTTTTTATTTTTAATTTTCACATTTTAAGCTTTTTCCTTATATTTAATTTTCTCTCTCGATTGAAGTTCTTAATTTTTTGGTTTATTTCAAGTTTAATTTGAATTTCATATTTCAATTTTCTATTTTAAGTATTGTTCTTCTTGTTCTTATTTTTAGTTTCTAATTTTTTATTCAAATTTTTTAGTTTCTTATTTAGTTTAAATTTAGTTTTTTCTTTTACTTCAATTTTTAGTTTCTATTTTAGTTCTTATTGTTGTTGTTTTTGTAGCTCAAGTGTTTTATTTTCTAACTTAATTTAGGATCACTTTTTGTTTTCAATTCAAGTTTCAGTTTTCCTTTTTTGTTCTTTATATTTAAATTTTAGTTTTATTTAGTTTTAAATTTTTAAGTTTTTAGCTTTTTGTTCATATTTAATTTACATATCTAATTTTATTTTTCTGTTCAAGTTATTTGTTTTATAATTTAGTTCAAGTTTACTTCTTGTTCTTTTTTATTTTCTTATTCTTGAATTTGTTTCAATTTTCATCTTTAAAATTTTTCATCCTTACCATCCTTAACTTTCTCTTTTGATTCAAATTTTAACTTTTTTATTTAGTTCAAATTCATTTTGAATTTTTGATTTTGGTTTTTGTTTTAGTTCTTATTGTTCTAGTTTTTAGCTTTTAATTTCTAATTGAAGTTTTTTATTTTCTACTTAAGTTCAAGTTTAGTTTTGCTTTTATTGAAAGTTTTGATTTTTTGTTTTTTTTCTTCTTTTTTGTTGTTCCTTATCAAGTTTTTTATTTTCTAATTTAATTCCATATCACTTTTCATTTTCATTTCAAGCTTTAATTTTTTTCAATTTTTCTTCTTCATATTAAATTTGTATTTTTAATTTTTCTCTTTTGGTTCATGTTTTTATTTTTCTAATTTAGTTGAAGTTCAGTTGCTATATTAATATTTTTCTTCTTCTTCTTCTAAATATCTAAAGTAGGTTTTTTTTTCTCCTTTACACTTGATATTGCAACAAGATAAAAAAGATTAATTTATTGTTAACTTGACAGTGTTAATGCATTTTTGTGTAATTTAATATCTAGATTTATTTCACTGACAAAAAAAATGTAGAAATCTTATTTATCATTGTCATTTAGCTATTTAAAATTTTTGATACACATTTTATTAGTTTTAAAGATGTGAAACTATTGATTGAAGAAGTAATTTTGTGTGAGTTGCATGTAATGTATATAAAGAACCATAGAATGTTGAATTTAATAATTCTCAATTTATTGAATATGGCAATTGATTTTTTTTAAGCAAATAGGATTTACCATTAAAGTTTGCTTTAAGTAAGATTCAATCAAATGACCTCTCATATAGAAGAGATTGGTATAATCACCAAGTCAATTCTTGAAGTGTGAAAATAACAATAGATTATCCCACAATTTTCATGAGTTTTTGTCCTCTATTGTTCTCCACCCACTCGACCTACTTACCAATTTGTCCTCAGTCTTATCAAATAATAACAACCTCACTTTGCTTCTCCTGATTCTACTCCATTCCTAACCCAATTCTCACCTCATCTTTGGCCCAGTTTCGCCTTCCCGTACTCCCCATCTCGAACCCAATTCCTTCTCGACCCACCTCCAATCAATCCTTTTCCCCAAACCCAATTTCCCCCTTTGTTCACCCTATTCCCAACTCTCTCAATCCCTTTTTTCATGGCAATCCCTTCATCCATTTCCAGCACAACCCACACCCCACTTGCAATCAATCCTCGCTCTAGTTCCTTACTATTGTGGCTCTCAAGAGCAAAACATCATAAAGAATATCACAAGGATAAAGGGTGGAGTGCTGGGGGCCATTTATTTTTCATTGTGCATCATTTGGAATGAGAGAAATTCTATCCAAGATAATTCTTTTAATGAAAAGATCTTGCTTTTGAAAATTTTTGAGTTGTTGAAATAATAGATAATGAGATGGTTAGCCACCGATTCTTAGTGTGTGATATTTTTCTTTTTCTATTTTTATGTGTGATAGTTTCATTTATTCATATGGTATTTTGTTGGTATCCCAATAGTAGATTGTCTTGGGTTTTTTTTGATATTTATTCTGATTGCTATTTTCATCATGATATTTTTTTCATTCTGTATTAATATTTTTAAAAATAACATATTAGACCTTTATAGAGTTGTTATTTTTAGGACTTGAAGGTCCAATCTTTGTTGTAGATTACAATAACAAAAATTGTGTTGTGATGCAAGAGATAAACTGCACTAAGTGTGAAATAAGGAAAATGTTTTTATTTAAATTATTTTCATTATATTGCAAATTCTAGAGTTGATAATTTCAGCACAAGAAAGAGGAGGATGGGTAGGGATGACAAGTGTTGAGCAGCCATGTGAGCTAGACCAAAAATTGGCATGCACCTAGTTGTTGCCCTAGCACATGAGTCAAGCTCATGGTGACACATCGAATAAAAGCTATGAACCATCCACTGAAATGGGCATTAATACCACTAAAGTGACTTCATGTAAAATGAAAGACGTAGAGAAACACATCACCCAAATGGTGGATGAAAGATCTAGAAGCATGATGGAGCCTAAGCTGGCGTTGAATGGTGCAATGAACACACTGAGCCCACAACCCTTAGTCGAGCATCCATAGGATCTTGCATGGGACAATAGAGATCACAATATGCAAAGCATTGCCAGCCACCCTTCAAGGTTTGGCAGGAGTATGGTTTTCTAGGCTCTCAATAGGATCAATGGGAAGCTTCACTGATCTATAACTCAAGTTTTGTGAACTAGTTTGTCTCCCTTTTCTTGAGACACCATGACTCATCAACATTGTCGGTGATACTTCAAGCTGAAGAGGAGAGACTAAGGGATTATTTTTCCCAATTTAATGCTGCTCTGATACAGGTAAATGCATGGATAGTTCAATTATTTTAGCTACTACTATGAATGGTCTCAAGGCTAGTAGAGTCACCCATAAAATGGCATGAAACCACCACAAAAAAGCTCATTACATTCATGGAACAAGTTTTTGAGCACATCAATACAGAAGAGATGATGGTACCCTAATGGGAAGTTGATGTCTCCCAAGTCAAAAAAGGGAGTTGCACTTGCTAGAGCCAAATAACCTAAGGACTGAGCTACGAGATCATAGAATTGAGTGTCAAGCCTATACACTACTCAACTGTTCTTACACTAAGATATTTGCACAAATCTAGGATTCAGACTATTTGCGAAAGCCTCTGCCAATTCACCATGACAGGGAAAAGCTGGGCACCTCCAAGTACTACATATATCATGACTATGGCAATGACAAAGAGGAGTACAGGAACTTGAAGTTCAAAATTAAGCACCTCATCCATGAAGGCCATATTTTTAGGGTTTATTTGAACTAAATAATGCGACTAGACAATAAAAGGGGATGACCTAGTGAAGGCCCGATAGTAGCCACAACCATAACAAGTTACCATCCACTCCCCTGGTGCAAGCAATCAAAGATTACCTTACAATGATTTGGGAGAATACTTGTCAAGTGGGTAATCATACAGTCACTTTGAAATAGCAAGCCCTAGCCAGGATTTAGGAGTGAGGAAAGTGTCTACAGGACAAAGAATGGTGCAAGGATGTGTGGATGCCAGATAAAGGCTGGGAGTAGTGGGATGAGGGTTTGATTATAACCCTTGTCTTGGATGGGTACCTAACACACACAGTGTTGGTGGACACGGGAGCATCCATAAACATCTTGTTTATAAAAGCTCATGATCAAATGAAGTGTAATCAGCCTCTACATCCCTACCAAAGCAAGATAACTAACTTCACCAGGGACTCATTGAACTCTAAGAGGGTAGTGAGACTACTCATGACTATCGCAAAGGCCAGAGAAACTCCACTTTCTTCACCGATTTCATTATGGTGTGAGCTTATTCCCTTTACAATGCCATCTTTGGCCACTTGGCCCTAAACAAGCTATAGGCAACAATCTCTACCTACCAACTACTCCTCCAATTACCCACTAAATTTGGAATTGGAGAAGTGCAAGGGGATAGAGACATGGCGTGTCATTGCTATTGTACCTACTTGGAAGAGCAAAGGAAATTGAGGGGAAAGGAAAAAGTGAAAAACAAACCTTGGATTAGGCCCAAGGTAATTGAGCCATAATCGTGGAAGGCAAGGGGCTACATCGTTAAGGTGAGGATCGGGTTGTCGAAACCATTGCTTAGAAAACTTCTAAGGATACTATGAGATAACCAGGACATGTCTACCTAAACTATGGAGGATAAACGCAAACTTGCAATACTCACAGATGTGAAACTAGTGAGGCAGAAGAAACAAAACTTTGCCCCTAAGCATCAAAAAGTGATAAAAGAAGAAGTGAAAAAGCTACTCAAAGCCAAATTCATTTGGGAGGTGCAATACCTAGAATGGCATGCAAACATGGTGATAGTTAAGAACAGAAATGAGAAGTGAAGGATGCACATAGACTTCACAAACCTTAATAAAGCTTGCCCAAAAGATAGTTATCCTCTTCCGAATATAAATTGGTTAACTAGATTTAACTATTGGAAATCAATAGCTTCCTTGATGCATTCCTAGGGTATCACTAGATCATGAGACATCAATTACTAAGCTTCCTTGAACCTCAAAGACAAAGAAAAGACCTCCATAACTAATCAAGAGACATTTTATTACCTGGCAATGTCATTTGAGTTAAAGAATGGTGGAGCCACATATCAGAGGATGGTCGATCGAATGTTCAGGCACTAACTTAGGAGAAACATGGAGGCCTTCGTAGATGATATGCTAATCAAAAGCATATAAGATATGGACCATGTTTCTAACCTACAGGAGACCTTCAACACTCTTTGAGGTACTGCATGAAATTAAACTTGAAGAAGTGTACCTTTAGAGTTTTAGCTAGCAAATTCTTAGAGTACCTTATCACAGAAAGGGGAATCAAGGACAACCCATTAAAGATCCAAGCAATCTTGAAAATGAGGTTCCTTGCCCGATAAAGGAGGTGTAGAGACTCACTAGGTGAATTACTGCACCTAGCCACTTCCTCTAGAGGTCGAGAGAAAAATACATTCCATTCTTCAAGGCTCTAAAGAAAAGAGGGTTATTTGAGTTAGGTGAAGAGTGTGAAAGAGCTTTCGAAGAGCGAAAGTCGTACTTTACCTCACCACCCTAGTTAATAAAGCCCATTCATAGAGAAGATTTGCACCTATACATTATAGCAAGTAGTGTATTGGCAAGTTCAGTTTTAGAAAGCACCCAAGAGTAGAAACAATGCTCGATTTACTATGTGAGCCATGTTCTCACTAGTGCAAAAGTTTGCTACTCTCATGTGGAGACATTGGCCTATGTAGTCATCCTCTCATCTAGAAAATTGAGCACATATTTTCAAACCCATGTGGTAACTATCCAAACTAACTTTCCACTTCATCAGGCCCTCCAAAAAACCAAGAATTCTAGAAGGATGGTCAAGTGGGTTGTGGAGTTGAGATAGTTTGACATCTGATTTAAGGTGAGAACTGTTACTAAAGCCCAGGTGTTGGCAAACTTCATCGCGGAGCTTGGTGCCATAGAAATGCTAGAAATTGAAATAGCATTTTGGAGAGTCTACATAGATAGATCATCTTGGAAAGCAAGAAGTGGAGCAGGAGTGTGGGTTCAAAATCGATAACTCAGGATAGCAAAGGCCTCGGGGATCGACCTAGAAACACAAGCCAAAAAATGTGGTGGTTTGAGTGTGTAATCAAGTGTTATGGGAACATTACTTCTAACAAACACAAGCCTCTATTATTAATTACCCTTATAATTATTAGAAACTTTCTAAAGTGATAAATTTAACTAATAAAATAGAGACATAAAAGAAAAAAAGCATGATCTGATTGATTTGGAAAGTGAATATAGCTTAAGTAAGGGCATACTCTCATTTTACAATGAAATGAATTTATAACCATGAAAGAAAATGAAATGATAAAAGGAAAAGTGGAAGAAGCTTGAATGCGCACTATTGCCTCACTCTTGTGTGCTGGACCATGTAAAGTCTGATTCGGATGGGTCTTGATTTGATTATTGATAGATGTTGATAATTTGACCTGATGGCATTATCCAATTGGACATGGAAAGAGATGAAAAGTGAGAGAGTCTTGAAGTATGGCCAACAACTTTGGACATATTGGCAATTAACTTCCTTTGATAGTATTTTCGATGACTTGTCAGGTTTGAAGTTTCTCTCAATAGATTTGAGTGTTGGTGATAATTTCTTTCAGTTGAAGTATTTTTGTCAGCCTAGTGGTGTTGGCAATAACTTCTTTTGGTTAAAGTATTTTCATTAGGCTGGCAACATTGGTGATAACTTCTCTTGGTTGAGGTGTTTCTGTTAGCCTAGGGGTATTGGTGATAACTTATCTTAGTCTAGGGGCATTGATGACAACTTCTCTTAGTTGAAGTATTTTTGTTAGTCTAGCAGCATTGGCAATAGCTTTTTTTGGCTGAAGTGTTTTTGTTAGACTGGTGGTATTAGTGATAACTTCTCTTAGTTGAAGCATTTTTGTTAGCCTAATGGCATTGTTGATAACTTCTTTTAGTTAAAGTATTTATGTACTCTAATGGCATTGACAATAACCTCTCTTGGTTGAAGTGTTTTTGTTAGTTTGATGGTGTTGGTCATAACTTCTTTTGGTTGAAGTGTTTCTATTATCCTGGTGGCATTGGTGATAACTTCTCTTGGTTGGAGTGTTTTCGTTAACCTGATGGCATTGGTGATAACTTCTCTTGGTTGAAGCATTTGCATTAACCTAGCGGCGTTAGTGATAACTTATTCTGGTCAAGGTGTTTTAGTTAGCCTAATGGTGTTGGCAATAACTTATCTTGGTTGAAGTGTTTTTATTAGCCTAATGGCATTGGTGATTACTTCTTTTGGTTGAAGTATTTTTGTTAGTGATAGCTCCTCTCAGTTGAAGTACTTCTGTTAGCCTGATGGTGTTGGCAATAACCTTTCTTAGTTGAAGTACTTTTATTAGTCTGATGGCATTAGCAATAACCTTTCTTGGTTGAAGTATTTCCATTAGCCTAATGGCATTGGCAATAACTTCTTTTAATTGATGTATTTCTGTTAGCATAGTAGCATTGGTGATAATTTCTCTTTATTGAAGTATTTTTGTTAGCCTAATGTCATTAATGATAACTTCTCTTAGTTAAAGTATTTCTATTAGCCTGATGGTATTAGCGACAGCTTCTCTTGGTTGAAGTGTTTCTATTAGCCTAATGGCATTAGCAATAACTTCTTCTAGTCCAGGTGTTTCCATTAGCCTAATGGCATTAGCAATATTTTTTTTTGTTGAAGTATTTTCATTAGTTTGATGGCATTGGTGATAACTCTTTTTGGTTGAAGTATTTTCATTAGCCTCATGGCATTGGTGATAACCTCTCTTAGCTGAATTATTTTTGTTAGCTTGATGGCGTTAGTGACAACTTCTCTTAGTTGAAGTGTTTCCATTACCCTAATGGCGTTGGCAACAACTTCTCTTAGTTGAAGTGCATTACCCACTGCTTATGAAGTTGGGCATGACCTTCAACTATTGTCAAAGACTTTTATTGCACACCCAGTGAAACTTAGTTTTACCTTGCTTAGTCCTATTCAAATGCTTTGGTTCAGGTCTGATTGGTAATATCATTCACTACTTATGTGGTTAGGTATAGCCTTGGAGTGTTGCTAGAGGCTTAGCATACCCAACGGGACTTAGTTTGGTCAAATTTGATTTATTTCTGGTTCAGGTCAGTTTTGACATGTCTTATGGTTCAGGTTGACCTGTCTTGGTTCGAATTTGACCTATTTTGATTCAAGTTTGACATATTTTAGCTCAGGTTAGACCTATTTTGATCTAGGTTTGAACTAGGTTTAACTCAATTAGTTTTCTTCGTTTGAACTTGGCTTGGCCTTGTTGGGTTTGGTTCAAACTTGATTTGATTTAGTTGGGTTTGGTTTAAACTTGACTTGACCCGATTGGGTTTAGTTCAAACTTAACCTGGCTAGTTAGGGCTTGATTCAACCCGGTTGGGTTTGAGTTCAAAATCGACTTGGCCTAATTGGGACTTGGTCTAACCCAATTGCATTTGGATTCAAACTTGACCTAGTTTGGTTAGGGCTTAGTTCGACATGATTTGGTTTGGGTTCAAACTCGACTTAAATTCAATTCAAATTTATTGTGGTTTGATTTGAATGTGGCTTGACTCAATTAGAATTTAACTCAAACTTGTGTTGGTTTAGTTCAAATGATGATTGACTTGATCTGGAGTTTGATTTGAACTTGTTATGTCTTAGTCCAAATGTTGTTTAATTCAAATAGCTATCAATTCGCATTTGTGGTGGCTTGACTCAATTATAGTTTAATTTGAATTTGGTTTGATTTGGAAAGAATGTCATTTGACTTGATTGGAGTTTGATTTGAACCCTTCTTTGATTCTAGGGTGTCCTGGCTTGATCCAAAATTAATCTAGGTTTGAGCTGGTCGAATCTTGACCTGATCTAGATAGAATCTAAATCCATATTGTGAGTTTCCTGACTAAAATGGATGATCAATTGGAGTACTAATCGACTGGCTATGAGGGTGTCATTTGGAAGTATACTAGAAATGGATGATCGATTGAAGAATTGATCATCCAGTAGAGAAAATTTCTACATGTTCAAACCAATTTTAGCTCATCTGCCTCCATCAATTTGAGTCCATTTGGTATTTTGTTCAAGTCAATTTGGTTTTGTTCATTTGTTTTGGCACATTGGCTTGAGTTAATTATGATTGAGTAACACTATTAAATTGATTTTATATTTATTAATTTTGGTTCAAGAGCCCTTGGGCTGTCATGATGATATTTTGACGAGCTCATAGGTTAGCCTTAGTTCGAATAGGTATTTTATGAGCCCACAAGCTAGCCTTAGTTCAAATAGATGATTGGTAAGCCTGCAAACTAGTCTTAGTTCAAATAGGCATTTGGTAAGCCCATGGGTTGGTCTTAGTCCTAATAGATGATTAGCGAGCCTATAGCTAGCCTTAGTTTGAATAGATAATTAGCAAGCCCACATACTAGCTTTAGTTCAAATGGACAATTGGTGAACCCATAGGTTAACCTTAGTCTGATGGACAATTAACGAGCTCATAGGCTAACCTTAGTCCAAATGGACAATCGGTGAGCTCACAGGCTTACCTTAATCCAAATGGATAATTGACGAGTCCACAAGCTGACCTTAGTTCGAATGGATTATCGATGAGCACAATAATTAGTGAATCTGCAAGCTGGCTTTAGATTGAATAGATGATTGATGAGTTTGTAGGTTGGTCTTAGTCTGAATAGATAATTGGCAAGCCTGTAGGCTCGCCCTAGTTCGAATAGACGACTGGCAAGGCCACAGGCTGACCTCCACCAGCAAGGCCGTAGGCTAGCCTCAGTCTAAATAGACAATCGGTAAGCTCACAAATTAGCTTTAGTCCAAACTGGCAATCCTGTAGGCTGGCTTATAGGTTTTTAGATGAGCCCATAGGCTAGCCCTAAACTAATTGTGCTTTAATTGGTTTAGTTCTTTCTTCCAATATAGTTCTATCACCAATTTGAATGAGCTCTCATCAATATCTTCTTGTTATCTTTAGGGATCTTCATAGCAGACCTCGAAGTTCAATTCTTGTAACAAGATGATGCCACAGTGGAGATGGGGCCACAGGTGGCCACAGTGGTGATGGGGGTTCATCGGCATATGGTGGTCGTGGGTAACCACGATGTTGGTGGAGGCTCACTGATGCATGAGGCCATGGGTAGTCGTAATAGTGATGGAGCAAACAAGGGCTCCTATAGTGAGGTTTGAGCTTCCAATCTATGTAGGTTTAGTCATCCAAACTCGGGTGGCCATGTAGTCTAACTTGAAGAAGAGCAAAGAAATGAGTGGTTGCGATATTGATAGGTGAAGGACACATTCATAGTATGGTTCAGGCATTCAATCCTTCTTGGTTCAGTTGTCCAAACTCAGACTATTGAATATATAGAGTCAAGACGAATGGTGGCTAGAGGAGAGCAAGGCCATGGATGGCTGCAGGCTTGGAAGAGGAGAGGATGGCAGTAAAGGCATGAGGAGTAGAGACCTCATGTATGAAGGAGAAGAAAGGGTAACAAAAGAAAAATGCAAAGAAGGGATCAGAGCCTTACATCTATTCGATTCCTTAACAACACCTTCCTATTCTCCTCCTTGATAATGAGATCTCCTCTAGAATTCTTACTTCAATTCATGCAAAGTTTGCCTAAGAATTGATTTTGAATTCTCCCTAATTCATGTACTTTAGGATTCTTTTTAAGGGTTAAGAGGATCTCCAATTTGGGTGATTGATTAATTTGATTTTGAGATCTGAGAGATATACTCTTGCCATAATCTTCATATTTAGATCTCTGATTGATAGATTCTAAGATTATAATCTCTTTAATTGAAAATTCATTGATCCTTGATGGGTTCTAAGAGAAATTCTATTTTTGTTTTTGCATATCGCACTTGAACCAAATGACCGACTAAGAAATTGATTAACTAACGAAGCATTCCCATACCTAGCCTGTGGGAACTAGTCAATTGGTTGGTATAGCTCGGTTCAATATTTTTGGCCCAAATTTTCAATTCTTTTTCTATTTCAAACTAGACCCCACTCATCTCAAATTAGGCTCAAAGTCCAACTCTAATTCTTATTAAACTCAAAGTCAAAATTAGATAATAAAAACTACTTAAACAATAAGTAGTACTAATAAACCCAAAAGGAGACACGTTTTAAGTATTCCCTTGACTTCAAGTTCAAAGCTTCGAATAATGTGGCAACTTATGAGGCAATATGTCTTGGCTTGAGGATACCACACGCAGTTGGAGTGTAAAGACTTGAGCTTTTCATTGACTCACGGCTCGTCATAAGTCAGATACTAGGAACATTCAAAGCTAAAAGGCCCCTTGATAGAGGGGTATCCCACGGAGGTTCCCCGAGCCCTACTAAGTTCAACCTTGTCAACATAGAATAAATTTCAAGAGAGGAAAATTGGGGCACACACTCCTTAGCTTGGCTCACTTCAGCCTTATCCAAAAAAAGGGAATGGATGATCCATGTAGAGATGCTCCAAACCTCCAACTTGGGAATGGCAACAAAGGTCCAAACAGTGGAATGAGAGTTGAGCTAGAAAGATGTGTATCTTGAATATTTAACAACATGAAGTTGCCTTATGATAAGGGTGAAGTGTGGAAAGTCTAAAGGCTAGTCCTGAATTTTATAGTCCAAGGGGAATTCATCAACGACTTCTGGGGTTAACTAGCTTGGGGAGACCGTCGTCAACTACTTTTGAGGTTGACTAAGCTTAAAAGGACACGTCGTCAATGATTTCGATGGTTGACTAGCTTGAAGTATACCCAACGACTTTAAGCATGTTAGTATTTAACTTCTTTGATTTGGTAGCATCACCAACGGTTTAGGGAGTTAGATGTAGTTTTAAAGTATGACCAAGAACTTTGAGTATATTGGTGATTTAAGTTTCTTGGCTTAGTAGCTTCACCAATAGCTTATGAGGTTAGGTATAACTTTGAAGTGTGACTGATAGTTTTGAGTATATTGGTGATTAACTTTTTTGGTTTAATAGCATCACCAAAGACTTATGGAGTTGGGTAAAACTTTGAAGTGTGGCTGACAGCTTAGAGCACATCGACAATTAACTTCTTTGGTTTGGTGGTGTTACCAATAATCTATGGAGTTGGGTATAACTTTGAAATATTGCTAAAGACTTTTATAGCACATCTAGTGAGATGCAATTTAACCTTATTCAGTTCTATTTGAACTAATTTTGGTTTATATTATAATAGTAATATCACCCTTTATTCATAACTTCAAATTATTGTTGAAAGTTCAGCACGCCTAGTGAAACTCAATTTGACCTTATTTAGCTCCATCGGACTAATATAGTTCGGATCCAAGTTCAGCTTTGTGTTGGACCTTTATTGACTCTGAGTTTGCATCTTGATGGACTTCAATTCATATTCTAGTTAATTTAATTCAACCTTAGCCTGACTTAGTTCTACTTTGACTTTGAATTTATCCTTTTAATTTGTACTTGATTTAATCTAATTAGAGTTTAATTTGAGTTTAGTTCAATCCAGATTTGATTTAATTTGAACCCAACTTGATTTTAAATTAACCCATCTCGAGTCTGATTAGGATTGAATTTAAGTTTATTTGGTTTAAGTTAACTCAATTTAGGTTTTTAGAGTCTAACTCAATTTGAATTTTAGTCCATTTTTTTGATCAATTTAGATCAATTTGAGTTAACTTGGTGTTTGTCCATTTGTTGTGATTGAATTGCTTTACATTAATTAATTTAGTCCTTGGTTATTTATGATAATTTTAGGTGGACCCATAGTTTGACCTTAAATGTGCAAACCTAAGGATTGGTTTAGTTTATGAGCTCAAAAGTTGGCTTATAGGTGCAAGTCTAAGGACTAATTAAGTGGAGTCTAAAGGCTAGCTTAGATGCAAGATCGAGGACTGGCTGGATGCGAGCTCGAAGGTTAGCTAAGATGCAAGCCTGAAGACTGGTAGAGTGCAAACCTAAAGACTGGCTGAGGTGGAGCCCCAAAGCTGGCTGAATGTGAACCTGAAGGCTGACTGAATGTGAACTCGAAGACTAGCTGAATGCGAGCTCGAAGGTTGGCTTGGGTATGAGTCCAAAGGTTGGTTAAGTGCAAGCCTGAAGACTGTCTTGGATGTGAGCATAAAAATTGGCTTGATGTAATGAGGCTTCGCCATCTTCAAAGGATCGTGAGTGGCTACAGCAGTGTTGAGGGTTTATCTTCAGGGGGTCATGGATGACCACAACAGTATCGAGTGTTCACCGAAAATCAAGATGAAGGAAGTCTTTTCTCCTTTTTTTTCTTTTTTTTTGGAGAACAAACTCTTCTTTTTCTTTTTTTTTTATTTTTACTAAAATCTTCTCTTTTTTTACATATTTTTTTTTTATTTTTTCCCTCTATTTCTTATTCTTTCACACCCATGCCCCTCTCCCTTCTTTATTCTTGAGTTCTATTAGGCCACGATGGCCTATTCTCCTCTCTGACCGAATCCAGCTAGCCTAGCTTCCTGATGGTAAGGCAAGGGGTAACTGCCAATATATCTCATGGCCAAATCTAGCCAGATCTGATCTCGATCGGCACCAAATGGTGACAGGCTTCAAGTAGGCAGAGCAGGTCGAACAGAGAGGTGGCGCAGGCAAAGTGGGGCTCAAGAAGCAACAACTGACACATGGGAGGTCATCTCTGTAGGTGGATGGCCTATGATGATGAGCAATAGCTGTGGATGCACAGAGGGCATGGCGAAGCTAGCAAAGCTCCGGCAACTCGAGGTGAAGCCTAAGTAGAGTTCACAAGAAGTATGGGTCGGGCCTCACCAATAAAGAGGTGGAGCAGGATCAGCAACAACAGGATCTAATTTGGTTGTAGGCAACAAAAGCACAAGCTGATACAACAAGGTACAGAGGCAATTAACATGGTGCACGGTGTCAAGAAACAAGCTTAATGAGGCCCGGGGGTGGATTGGGTGGCTTTGCGAGAATATGCAATAGATGTTGAAGGTAGGGGAGCCATCACAAGAGAGCTTGGCCAAGCTCAGCCATGTTTGGCCTGACCCAACCCTTGGCACAGTAGGAACTCAAGCAAAACATGAGGACTTCAAGAATTCAGGGAACAAAGATGGAAATGAAAATAGAGCTAAGTGACCGAACTTACCCTTTCCTTCAATTTTTCTTGTTGATCTACTTCTTTTGATGATGATGATATTTCTCTAACCTCCACTCTAATATTTTCCCTTCCTTTTTTTAGAAGCATGAAAAAATTTATATAAGGCTCAAGAAAATCGAGTTGATTTGGAATGAATCTCATTCAAAATTTGGATTGAGAATTTTATCAATTTATTTTATGAGTTTTGTTTGGATTGGGTGATTATGAATATGCCTATTTGAAATTGGATAAGTCTATAAATGAATTTGTTTGTTGTAGATAACAATAATTTAAAAAGTATACTTATCTCAGATACTGAAATTATAGAGAAGTTATTTATAATGTTTTTCAAAAAATTAAACTAAATTACAATTTTATGATTTCAAGAGTCTATTTTATAAAAAGGACTTGTTTATAACGTCTTAAAATTTCTAGGATCCCTTTTAAACAAAATTTGGACTTATCATAAATTCTTCAAAAAACTTATTTGCAAAAAGTTAAGATTCTAAGAATTTATTTATAAATAAAAAATTTTAAAGGGAATTATTCACAAACCCTATATTTCATGGAAACCAAATCATAATTATCAATCTTTTGAGGGATTTATTTGCAAATCCTAGGACTAATTTATAATTTTAAGATTTTATTTGAGTTAAAATTTCAACTTCAGAGACTTGTTTGTAAGAAAAATTTGATTAAAGATCTATTTATGAAGATTTATCCCGTGCAAGAACTTACTTATAAATTCTTACATTTTGTTATTTTAATCCAAACTTTAAATAAATTTTGGACCCAATTTTGGTCCAAGTATCCAACTCACTCAACCCATTTGGATTAAGTCTAACTTAAGCCTAAATTTTTCGATAATTTAGGTTCAAATTAAGCTTAATTTTCAATTAATCTCATACACGATTTAAGTCTAACTGAAACCCACATTTAAGTCATAATTTAGTGACATAAAAATCTCAATTTTAGTCAGATTCCAATCAAATTTGATTGTGACAAAAATCACCTCAAACATTGTTGATGAACATAAAGATATAATTGAAGATGAGGCATGAGGGTATGCCAACGAAGAAACTTGAATAAACAAAGTTGACTTGAAGAAGGCTCAAGGGACAGCTCACTAGGTTTAGCTTTTTTATTTTGTTTAAGTAAAAAATTTATTAATTAAATTCTTAGCTTAGAGCTTTGGTTGATACTCCAAAGTCAATTTGAGAAGATGTCAAACATGAAACTAAAGTTACAGTAAAAGAATAATTTTTTATGTTAACTTCGGACGCCTAAACTATTTGGATGTCCGAATATAGTAGAAATAACTCTGAAATTACTGATAGCTTCAAACACCTAAACCTTAAGATCGAACTCCTAAAGATTTGAAAGTTGTAACTTATGAACTTTCCATATTGAGTGTTCGGATGCCCAGTGTATTAGCCGGACACCCAAACATGTGCTCCTTGGACTCCTGAACCTTATTATTGGATGCCCAAACCTGTGGTATTAGTTATAACAACTAGTTAAATTTGACTATTGAGATATATCAGATGCTCAAACCTTATAGTCTGGATGCCCAAACGCACAAAGGAGAGTCTGTAACAGCTAACTCTCCCCCAAACGAGTATTTAAGGGCTTGAGACTTATTTATTAAAAAACTTTTGCGCATTATTGAACAATCAATATCTGAGATAACAAGATCTTAGTAACTCACTAGCCTCCAAGAGATTTAAGCCTTGTTATTCAACTTTTAAATTTTCAAAACCCTTGTTCTCCTTTGAGAGATCTTGTAGTGAGGCAAATGAGTTGAATTTTTTTTTTTTTTTTTGTGATCAAGTGTAAGTACTCTAAGATTATTTGGAGTGGTTAAGAAATTCAAGCTTTGGATTAGAGTTCGTCTTGCCAGTTGGAGCAAGGGTTTTTATAAAAGATTGACTTTACCAATGAAATGACACTCTAATGGTGAGTTAAAGTCCTCAAGAGTGAGGCAAGGGCTGTAGAATAGAAACGATTGATCTTTGAACTACGTTACATTGTGGTGCATACTTTATTTACTCTATTTACATAATTACAATTGTGATTGATTAAGATTTGCTTGAAATCATTTTAGTGGATTGAATTAGTTTTGATTTCATTGAAAAGTATCATTATTTCTCAAAAACCTAATTCACCCCCACCCCACCCCCCCCCCCCCCCCCCCCCTCTCTCCTCTTCTCATCGTAAGTAGTTTTTGTACTTTTACCATCAACCGCACATACTATGTTTTCATGATCAACTGCACCTACTATACGACCCTTGCCTCAATATTGAGAACTTAGATTCTCTACTAGAGTCATCACTTCTTAAGTCAAAGTCAAGCCTTTACACTAACTCATAACCCGTGAGTGTTACTTCCTTCAGGTAAAGCCATGCTTGTACGACCCTTGCTTCAACCGAGCAATAGCTGATTCTTTACACCAGACATTTGTCTCTCACACATTCCTAATACCTTAAGAGTGTTTATAAGTAAAGAAGATAAAAATGAGATATAATTTGGCCTCTTTATAAAAGGCTCTCGAGATAAGCACAAAATCTAGAAGATTTGATATGAAATTTAAGTCTTACAGCACTTAAGGTCTAAAGACTTGGAGGGTTTTGATCTAAAAAAAATTAGAAGATGTAAAAGTTATTTAGAAAAGCTCATCCTAATCATTTATATTTTATGGGCCAAAACTAACCGTTGGGGATGAAATCCTGCAAGTAATTTTGCTCAAATGATGAAAAAACTAGCCGTTAGTTGCATAAGAAACCCGAACTGATCGAACACTTGGCCAATCGATCAACTAGTTCTAACCTACTAAAACTTGCAAATCAATTCTATCAATTATTCGATTCCTCAACCGATTGTCCAATACTATTAGAGAAATTCTATCAAGAGTTTCCTGCAGAATCTAATATGATGAATACTCTAAACAATCAATCTCAAAAATAAATCTTCAACTCTACTAAAAAAAATAAAAATTTTAAACATAGTGAGTAGAACTTGATCTCTTGAGGTTTCTTTAAGTCATCTCTAATTTTTCAAATTTTGTCCATTGATCCACCACCACACCTTATCTTCAAGTCTATTTTTAAGTCCATCTATATTTGAGGTTTCTGAACAGACTTGATTTTCATTTCAAGTTTAGTTTGCCTACAAAGTACATAAGTTCAAGATATAATTAAATATAATATTTATTCATCATTAAAATTATAAAGGATAACAATCTACTCTTTCTTTACGATGATAAGTTCTCATAAAATTAAAATTAATAATCTAATTGATAAAAAAAGTTACAACTTAACACATACATCAACTACAGCAATATGTATGAAAATATCATATTAACAAAAATTTAGCATGCTCCCCCTTACTCTAATCAACACCATTACAGCTAAAATTAATGTCAAAAAATCATTAACAGTACTAATTTGTGATGCTAATCAAACGCTGCGTTAGGAGTATCGTAAATATTAGCGTTCTAAAATTCATTAGCTATAATAATGCCATTAATGGCGCTATGGTGGCCACACTACAACAATGCTACGCACTACAGTATGTTGCTACAATAGTTCTCCAATTGATAAATGGTATTACTATTAATAAGACAATGATAAAACACCAACTAGTGATTTAACATAACTTAATTACAACAACAGAGAATATGAGTATAAACTAATTTGCTTTGATTGCTCATATCCAAGCAAAATTTGGGATTTTATTCTGAGTATGAAGTTATATTTCTTTTGTACATGAACAATATTCTAACTACTTTCAAATGGGTTTTTGCAGCTGAATTAGGATCAGTATGCAAATCACAATCCCAAAACTAGGTAAATAAGATGGCGAGGTTGAGAAATTTTGCATTTCTTCCATTTTGTAGCAATTGAATTTAGTTTATGATTGTCAAGGTTAGGATCTCGACTACAATTTTTCTTCGATAAAAAAAAGCCTACTAGAAGGCTTGTGTAAAGCAAATTTGCACAAGTTAATTTGTAAATTAACAATAATGATAATAACCACGATGATAATAAATATATGTTATGCGCATACCCATATATTGTTACACCAGTATGACAGAAGAAACCTCATTGATGTGAAGCTAATTGCCAGGCCCAATATATCAGTTAAGGTCATCATCAACTAGAACATAGGCATCTTCAAGAGTGGCCTGCCAATTTGCTTAAAAAATACATAAGCCCAATAAGACAATAGCAGAAGCAAGGGTTTGAATTGTAAATCACACAATCAATAAAAAGCACACCAATGTCGTATTTCGATAAATGATCTACATAGGCAACTTATTGTGGAACAACTTTACATTTATTCATAATTAAATGTCTATCAATTCATGTTGAAGTCAGAATATTGCCTTTACCGGATGCTAAAAGATCAACAGGTTTCTGTTCAAAGATTGGTAGAAGTGCTTTTTGATGCCAGTTAGGTCGCGGAGTGAAAGAGAGGGGCCATGGTGCACGCAGCTAGGTCTCCTTCCCCATCCTCTATCGCAGCTTCCATGGCAAGTTGTGCCCCCGCCACTCAGCCACTAATTCTACCCTCCACGTATCCCGCCACCCCCATCGCCTCTGAAATCTCGACCATCATTCTAACTGCTAGATCCGACTTGAGCCCCATGTTCCGTGCCACGATCTTGTATACAAGGGGCAGGATCGATGGAGGTAGGGAGGTGGCTGGATGGTAAGGCCATGATGGTCTGTGAGCCAGGAAGGAGCAAACAGGGGGCAACTGGCTGGGGACTCATTTTCATTGGGCGGTGTGAGGCGGCGAGGGTTTGCAAGTTCAATCAGGTCTAGGAGCAACTTTAATCTTATTTTTGCTTCACGGTACTAATTAATTAGTGCAGGTAATGAATATTAATCAGCGACACTAATAATTATTAGCCTCATTAATTTATTTATTACTAGTGGTGTTAATATGTTAATGTCGCTAATGTTCAAGTATTAGAGATCCGAATGTATTGATACTGCTAAATAATTAGCATCATTAAAGACCTACTTAGTAGCAACACTAATTATTTAACCTCGTGAATGGACATATAATACGGGTGCATGATTAGTATTGATTAATTAGTATCATAATAATCATTAATGTTGTAGTGCTTTATCTATAATACATATAGGCTACTAAAATAGTTCAAAGAATTATTAGATATTTCAAAAATAATTCATATTCTCTAAAAATATATTAAAATGTATACATAATAGAAGTATTACATTGATAGAAAGATAATAAAGTAGAAGAGTTCAAGATTATCCTAAGTAATTATAACCTTTTGACGTATGTTGGAATTCCATCCATATAAACCTTCTCTTTATTTTTGACAAAACACAATATGATTATTTTTCCACAAGAGATTAGTAATGTATGATCAAGCATGAACAACATGAGTAATTTAGAGTGAGATCAACAAAAAGAAATATGAAAACAAAAACTCTGCTTAAGTTAACTAAGTTAAAGGATGATTAAAGGATAAAACTTTTTGAAAAACAAATATCATCTCTAACTTAATAAAAATAGCTTAAATAATGAAAAATTTTAAAACTCAAACTTATTTGGATTTCACATATTTAGGAATCATACTTTTTAATATCCAAATTTATTTTAAAGAAGATTTTATATTAACTGAACAACTTGCGGAAACATATCCATTATGACAATAACAATTGTATGTCAATTTTAAAGTTGTGTGATTTAAAGCCTTTACAAAAGTAGATTTGGTGACTTTGGATTTAGAAGAGGATATAAAACTAACTTTGAATTTGTTTAAAATATTTTTTTGCCTTTTTAAAATCATATTTAATGTAGTATTACCATGAAAAAATTTTCCAGGGTCTTTTTCAAATCCAAAATTTTCTTTTGAAGTTTTTCAATACTTTTCTTCCAATTACAAGAGATTTTAGATAATTTTAAAGCGTGATATTCATTTTCAAGGCATTCCAAATGCTTCTTGTAATTACAAGAACTAATAGAGAATTTTAAAGCATCAAACTCATTTTCAAATAAAAGTAATTTATTTTTCAAAGAAGAACACTTATAAAGTAATTTTTCATGTCTACCATATAAGTCGGTAAATGCTTCTTCTAGTTTTTTAAAAGTTAAATCACAAACCTTATCCTCATTACTTTCATAATCTTTTGTCATGAGGCAAGGGTTAAGGTTGTGAATCTCGAAGTTATCATCCATACTATCCTATGTAGATTTTCCCCTTTTTTTCTTCTTTTTGTTTTTCTTCTCTTGAGCTTGAGAAGATGACTCTTTAGTTTCTACTTTCTTCTTCTTTGAGTTGTTCTTCTTCTTCACCTTCTTCTTATCTTTATCATAAACCTTTTTCCATTCCTTATGACACATCTTATAAGTTAATAATGAATCTATGAGTTTTTCAAGTGGGAGTATCTTGAGGTCCTTTATTTCTTAAATAGTTGTCACCTTCAGCTTCCATAAGCTTGATAGAAACTTAAGAATCTTTCTCACAACTTCTTCATTAGTATAATAGTTGTCTAACAAATATAGGCCATTTAAAATCTCTATAAGTTGTGAAATATATCTAATATAGATTCAAAAGAGTACATTTTGAAAAGCTAAAATTTATTTGCAAGCATTCAAGTTTTCAAACCTTTCACCTTATCGATCCCTTCATGAATATGAAATAAATAATTTTAAATCTCATGAGCAATTTCAAAAGACGAATTTTTTTTTAAAATTATTTTCATTCAAAGCATAATATAATATCTTCATGGCTTCGACATTAGCTGAATCTAACCTCTTTTTCTTATTATTCCACTCTTGAAATGGTTTGTGAATCTTCACACCATCAATCATTTTGATCGGTGAAGAATACCCATTTTCAACCACATACTAAAGACCAAAATTAATACTCTTAATATAAACTTTGAACTAAAATTTTCAAGCATTAAAATTATTTCTATCAAAATATAGGGAACAAAAAATATATTAACTCTCGAAAATAAGGAAAAATATCAAAAGTTGTCATTAAAAAAATTAAAAATTTGATATTATTAGACCAAAAGCTTGAACATGAGACTCTAATATCAATTGTTAGCCCAAAATAACAACCTAAGAGAGGAGTGGATCAAGTTTAATAATACAAATTACGATTTTGCACAAATTCAATACCCAATTCAATCTAAAGAAAACCACACAATTATCAAACAAACCATGAGTGCTACAATGTAAATAAAGAAAAGAAAGAATGCACTGTATTTTTTATATGGTTTAGAGATCAATCGCATATACTCCATAGCTCTTATCTTGATTTTGAAGATTTGTACTTTCCACTAGAGTCATCACTTCTTGAGGTGAAGTCAAACATTTGCACCAACTTACAACTCATGAGTGTCACTTTCTTTGGATGAAGACATGCTTGTACAACTCTTAACTCCTACACTGAAAATTTATCCCTTACACATTTCTAACACTCTAGGAGTATTTACAAGTAAAGAAGATTAAAATGAGATATAATTTGGCTTCTTTATAAAAGCCTCTCAAGATAAGCACAAGAGCTAGAAATTTTGATATGAAAATTAAGATTTAGAGTACTCAAGTGTTGGGGAGCCGCAAGAGTGTCAAACCAGATTCATATATTGAGCCAGACACCAAATCATCCCAAAAGCTTAAGCTCATTGGATATGAGCCTTTTTCACTATATATATTGGACTCTATCTATCCAATATTCGATGTGGGACTAATTCATCACACTTGACATTATAACAATTTCCCCTTTAGATGTGATTTGACCACAACAATTTTAACACTCTTAATCAAGAACTCTTTTTTTTTTACTTGACCACTTCCAACGTGTGACCCATGTCCTCGCACTGGCCTCTGGTGCTCACGCCCTTGCCAGCCTCGCACTCACGCCCTCGCACCGGCCTCTGGCGCCCGCGCCCTCTCTTCGGCCTTACGTCGGCCTCATGCTAGCGCTCGAGCCCTCAGGCTTGCCCCCACGCCCTCTCACCGATCTTTGCCATGAGACTAACATCGGACTCAATTTAGTCGCATCATACGGTAATTTCGGTCTTAAAAGTTTGCACACTTTAAACCTTAAAATCTGATACCACTTGTTGGGGAGTTGCAAGAGTGTCAAACCAAATCAATATAGTAAACCGGACACCAAACCATCCCAAAAACTTAAGCTCATGGGATATGGGCCTTTTTTACTATATATATTGGACTCTATCTATCCAATATCTGATGTAGAGCTAATTTATTATACCTGACATTATAACAATCTCCCCCTTCATGTGTGATTTGACCACATTAATTTTAACACTCTTAATCAAAAACTCTTTTACTCGACCAGTTCCACCGTATGACCCATACCAACGGGTTTTTGTCTCACTCTTTTAATTTTTTAAGAGAAACTAATATGCGACTCAATTTAGTCGCACCATTATAGTAAGTTCAGTCTTAAAATTTTATACGATTTCGAACCTAAAACTCTGATACAACTTGTTGGGGGAGCTGAAAGAGTGTTGAATTGGAATAATATAGTGGGTCGGATAGCAAACTATCCCAAAAGCTTAAGCTCATGGAATATGGGTCTCTTTTACTATATATATTGGACTTTATCTATCCAATATCCGATGTGAAACTAATTCATCACACCTGATATTATAACAATCTCCCCCTTCAGGTGTAAATTGACCATAGTAATTTTAACACTCTTAATTAAGAGCTCTTTTACTTGACCACTTCCACCGTGTGACCCATGCCCTCACCCCAACCTTCGGTGCCCATACCCTTATCGACCTCGCGCTCGCACCCTTACACTGGCCTCAGGCGCCCTCACCTCCGCACTCGCCAGCGTAGCGCTCACACATGCGCTCTCACCCCTGCGCTCGCCAACCTAGTGCCCACACATGCACCCTCTCTCCGGCCTCACGCCAGTGTCCGAGCCCTCGAGCCCGCGCTCGCACCCTCTCGCCGGTCTTTGCCATTAGACTAATATGCGACTTAATTTAGTTGCATCATCACGATAATTTCGGTTTTAAGAGTTTGCACAGCTTTGAATCTGAAGTTCTAATACCACTTGTTGGGGAGTCGCAAAAGTATCAAACCAGATCCATATATTGAGCTAGACACCAAATCATCCCAAGAGTTTAAACTTATGGGATATGAGCCTTTTTTACTATATATATTGGACTCTATCTATCTAATATTCAATGTGGGATTAATTCATCACACCTGATATTATAACAATCTCCCCCTTCAGATGTGATTTGACCACATCAATTTTAACATTCTTAATCAAAAACTCTTTTTCTTACTCGACCACTTTCACCATGTGACCCATACCCTCGCACCGGCCTCTAGTGCCTGCGCCCTTGCCGGCCTCGCACTCGCGCCCTCGTGTCAGCCTCTAACGCCCACACTTAGGGCTGTGCATTTGGTTAAAACTGAACTGAACCGAACCAACTAAACTGAACCGAAATTTCTGAAATTTTAAAATCCAAAACAGAACCAAACCAAATAGTATAAAAACCGAATCCGAACCGAACCGAAATATTTCTGTTCAGTTCGGTTATAACCGAATTGCATCCAAATTTTTTGCAAGAGCCTGTCTGGATTTGGTCATTTGCATAAGGGAAAAAAGAATAGTACAGGATATTCAATAGATACATACCCTGAATCCCTGATACCCAATCCAATTGCAAGTTTGCAACCCAATAAATAATCAGTTAATCTCAATATCTCACATGCCACAATGGCACAACCGCACAAACAAGAGCAAGACACTTTAAGACTTCAACTTCAAGTGAATCAAGTCTTCAAGTTGCAAGAGCAACAGGACAATGTATAGTAGCAGTCTAGCAGAAGTGGGCAAGCTGCAAAATACTTCAACAGTTCAACTTCATGTAGCAAGACACTTCAAGACTTCAAGTGAATCAAGTCTTCAAGTTGCAAGAGCAGCAGGAGCACCAGGAGCAACAGGACAATGTATAGTAGCAGTCTAGCAGAAGTGGGCAAGCTGCAAAATACTTCAACAGTTCAACTTCATGTAGCAAGACACTTCAAGACTTCAAGTGAATCAAGTCTTCAAGTTGCAGGAGCAGCCGGAGCAGCAAGATAATGTATAGTAGCAGTCTAGCAGAAGCGGGCAAGCTGCAAAACACTTCAACAGTTCAACTTCATGTAGCAAGACACTTCAAGACTTCAACCAAATCAAATCTTCAAGTTGCAGGAGCAATAGGAGCAGCAGGATAATGTATAGTAGCAGTCTAGCAGAAGCGGGCAAGCTGCAAAACACTTCAAAAGTTCAACTTCATGTAGTGAGACACTTCAAGACTTCCAAGTTCCAAGTCTTCAACAGTTCAACACTTCAACTTCATACTTGCAGGAGCAGGCGAGCAACAGGACAATGTATATTGTATAGTAGCAAAAGTTGGCAAGCTGCACTACTGCAAAACACTTCAACAGTTCAACTTCATGCTTGCAGAATTGCAGGACAATGTACAGTAGTAGGACAATCCTATAAGGCTATAATATCATTCTTACAAGTCAAATAACTCAACATCAACAAGCTGCAAGACAACAACTGTAATTATGTGGTTCAGAATAAATATGATCAATTCAGTAATCAGTTAGCATTTGAACTTTGAAGGATTATATCATGTCCAATGGTCTATTAAGAAAAGGTTCAGAAATCTCCTGTAGTCCCGTGCACAGAAGTAACATAACAGAAGCTAGAAGTTCCAACTTCCAAGCAACATAACATTACTAGGGTGAAGCCAAAGAAGGAGACAATCGTCCAATCAGTCACTTGCCCACATGCGAGCATAGCATATGGCAATGAGCCAATGATTCAACATCTTCATCACCTCAAACAGCTTATGAAAAATTCAATAAAAATCATTAAAAAAAACCATAAAATAATTCCAAGACGGTCATATCGTCATATTCACCTTTGATCCATTGTCAAAACCCAGCATCCCTCTCTGGCTCTCCCCATGCGCGAATGGTAGGTAGTGGTTGCCTTCACAGGCCATCCAAACAACCATGCCATTGCTACAAAGTGAAGAGGATGAAGCCAGAGTAGGGGACCATAGTCCAATCAGGAAGATTAACATCGAACACCTCCGTATCAAAACACCAAAGACAAAAAAACCTCAAATAAAAGCAAAATTCAAGAGGCTCGGATTTGGCTTTGATGCATCATCAAAAATGAAGATGCCTCCCCTCGGCATCAACCTACTCCTACAAAATAATAGTTGGATACATACCTATTCCTGGATAGTTGGATGCATGCATGATGCATCTAAATAGACTAAATTCACTTTTTCTGTTGGATCATATTGTTGAACCTAAAAAAATATAGTAAAAATATCATCACAGTAAAAGAAATTAAGAAAATATCAGGTAAGTAGGTAACTACATAAGGAACTAAGGACTGTAAGATCATAACTTCACACATGCACTGATGTTGTGATGCACATGAATGATAAGGAGCCACATTGAAAGGCTATGAGCCTATGAAGATACAAAGCATGAATATTCAGTAAAAAGGATATATAAGAATGAATCTGCAAGAGATGTCCATAGAAAGTTAGAAACATGAAAAGAAATGCATAAAAAATAAGTAAGCATATTCAAACCTTAAGATGACTTCTCAAAATTCAATGGTTGTGACATCCAATTTCATCTTTGTCAACTCTGAAATAAAAAAACCATTCGATGATTATTTGATCATAATAAAGAAATATACAATGTAATAATAAAAATATTAGCAATGCAAATCTTACCCTCTTGAATCTTTTTAAGTTCTTCCAAACTTTCCTCAACATTGATTTCTATTTTTGAATTTTTAATCCAATCTTGAGTGCAAACGAGAGTTTGTACTAGTGTAGGAGTCAAAGAGCTATGAAAATGATCAAGTTTGCGCCCTTCTGTGCTAAAAGCTTATTCAGAGGCCACTGTAGAGGTAGGTATAGCTAATATATCACGAGCCATCTGTGACAGAATAGGAAATCTACAGCTATTCACTTTCAAGAAGCCCAGAACATCAAAGTTTGGCTTATTTTTTTCAAGATCCTCTGACAAATACTTGTCTAACTCAAATTTCATTTCATCACCCATGAAACTTTTTCTATTCTCAGCAAATAGACTACTTAAGATGTACTTTCCTGATTGTATTGGCATACTTGATCCTTCATCACCTTGCATTCCTCCTGGCAATAGTCGCATCCTGTACTCTTTGAACAAATCATATACAACTTCATGCAACTTTCTCCTCATCATGACACCTCTTTTACCTTCATATATTTTTTCAACTCTAAACTCAACATATTCTAACTTGCGTCTTGGATCAAAGATGACAGGAAAAAAGAGAAGCATATTAATCTTCTCTAGCTCACCCCAATACTTGTCATATTTGTCTTTCATCATAACAGCCATATCTTGGACTTTTGTATCACTGCTGACTTTCCACAGATTTAAAAGAAGGTTAACTTGACAAATTTCATCAAAAAATAAATTACTTGTAACATTCATAGAGCCAAAAACTCGAAGAGTCAACTTATAGAAATGCTCTAAGAACGTAATAAGTCGCCTAATATTCTACCAGTCAAAAGACAGAGGAGTTCCATCTTCATTATTAAGCTCATTACAGAAATTGCTATCTTCCTCTTCAAATTTTTCAAAAGCCCTCTCAAAAGTTTGAGCTGCTTCAAGCATCATATAGGTGGAATTTCACCTTTTGGATACATCCAAACAAAGACATTTTTTGCTTTCAATTTTTTCAATTTCCACACATTCTTTGAACCTCTGCCATCTTGCTGGAGAATATCTCACATATTTAACTATAGATCTAACCCAAGCAATGGAATCTGTCATCTCTTTCAAACAATCTTTCACCACAAGATTAATGATATGTGCTATGCAACACATATGAATATATTTTCCTTGTGCCAAACAAGTGCCCCAATTCAAAATTTTTTTCTTCAAATAGGAAATAGCAGTATCATTTGAAGAAGCATTATCAACAGTAACAGTCAAAACATTATCAATTCCCCATTCAGACAGACATTTTTCAATTGCTTTTCCAATAACTTTACCCTTATGACTTGTAATTTTGCAAAAATTTAAAAGTTTTTTCTTCAAGTTCCAATCAATATCAATATAATGTACTATGATACACATATAGTTTATGTTTTGAATTGAGGTCCAAGTATCAGTGGTCAAACAAACTCTTTGTTTGGACTCTCTAAAATATTGTTTCAACTTTACCTTTTCATCATGGTAGAGTTGAAAACAATCTCTAGTCATAGTCCAACATGAAGGCATTCGAAATCTAGGACAAGCTTGAGACATAAAGTATTGAAAACCATCATGTTGCACAAAACTAAAAGGCAGTTCATCTACAACAATCATGTATGTCAGTGCTTTTCTAATTTTTTTCTTGATCAAACTTCCAACTAATTAGCACAGACTCATTTTCTACTTCATTTTGAATAGGTTGCATAGCAAGTTGTGTTTGATGTGTATCAACATTATATGGATATTACTTGCATTGATTCATGTGATGTCTAAGAGAAGAAGTACCATTTCTTTTTTAATCACAAAAGAATTCATTACCACAATAGTTGCAACTGGCTTTGGTTGACTTGCCCGACTCTGTGAACTTTGTATAATGCTCCCATACAACTGATCATGCTGTCATTCTCTTTCTTGGCGTTGGAGGCTTTGTACTACACGTAGATGCATTGCCCTTATTTGAAACTTTGATAGCCATAGGCGTAGAACTTTCCTAAGAAGCTGAAATTGGCATTGGACTTGGAATAACTGGATTTGTCTTCGAAAGCTCCTGACTGTCATCCTCGTTTAACATCATCTATCAATAGAAAATATAGAATTACATATTAAATTGTATGAAATCAAAAACCCTTAATTTAATTTCACAAAATTCAACCCTAAATTTCATAATTTCATAAATCCCCTCACTTTGCAACTTGATCCCGATGATGCCGTTGTAGAAAAATGAGATATTGAAGCTCAGAGTGTCGAAGGCTGGTCACAGGGAGATATTGAGATGTCGAGACTCAGAGCCTCAGAGGAGGAGGGGGGTCCGAGGGTGGACGAAAGCGATGTCACTGGGGATGAAAGAGAACAAAAATCGGGAGTTCGGAACTAAGGATTTACTGATCTAACAATAAAATCATATGAAATCCAAAAATCCTAATTTAATTTCATAAAAAATCAATCCAAAATTTCATAATTTTCTAAATACTCTCAACTTGTAGCTTAATTCGTTGTAGAAAAATGAGAGATTGAAGCTTAGAGCATCGACCAGAGAGATATTGAGGCATCAGGAATCAGAGCCTCAGAGGAGGAGGGGGGTCCGGGGGTGGACGAAAGCGATGTCACCGACACGGAGCAGCATCGCAGCTGCAGGGATGAAGTAGAAGAAAAATCATCAGTTCTGAACTGAGGATTTATGGATCTAACAATAAAATCGCATGAAATCAAAAAACTCTAATTTAATTTCACAAAAAATCAAACCTAAATTTCAAAATTTCCTAAATACTCTCACCTTGCAGCTTAATCCATTATACAAAAATGAGAGATTGAAGCTCAGAGCGTCGACTAGAGAGATATTGAGGCATCGTGACTCAGAGTCTCAGAGGAGGATGGGGGTCGGGGGTGGATGAAAGTGATGTCACCGACCCAGCACAACACTGCAGCTGTAGGGATGAAGGAGAAGAAAAATTGTCAGTTCAAAATTGAGGATTTACTGATCTAACAATAAAATCATATGAAAAAAAAACCCTAATTTAATTTCACAAAAAATAAACCCTAAATTTCATAATTTCCTAAATACTCTCGCCTTGTAGCTTAATCCGTTGTAAAAAAAATGAGAGATTGAAGCTCAGAGCGTCGACCAGAGAGATATTGAGGCGTCGGGACTCAGAGTCTCAGAGGAGGAGGAGGGTCCAGGGGTGGACGAAAGCAATGTCACCGACAAGGCGCAGCACCGCAGCTGCAGGGATGAAGGAGAAGAAAAATTGTCAGTTCGAAACTAAGGATTTACTGATCTAACAATAAAATCATATGAAATAAAAAAATCCTAATTTAATTTTATAAAAATTCAACCCTAAATTTCATAATTTCCTAAATACTCTCCCCTTGCTGCTTAATCCATTGTAGAAAAATGAGAGATTGAAGCTCAGAGCTTTGGCCAGGGAGATATTGAGGCATCGGGACTCAGAGCCTCAGAGGAGGAGGGGGGTCCGGAGGTGGACGAAAATGATGTCACCAATACGGTGCAGCACCACAGCTACAGGGATGAAGGAGAAGAAAAATCGTCAGTTCGAAACTGAGGATTTACTGATCTAAGAATAAAATCGTATGAAATCAAAAAATCCTAATTTAATTTCACAAAAAATCAACCTTAAATTTCATAATTTCCTAAATACTCTCACCTTGGAGCTTAATCCATTCTAGAAAAATGAGAGATTGAAGCTCAGAGCGTTGACCAGAGAGATATTGAGGCATCAGGACTCAGAGCCTCAGAGGAGGAGGGGGGTTCGAGGGTGGACGAAAGCAATGTCACCGACACAGTGCGGCACCGCAGCTGTAGGGATGAAGGAGAAGAAAAATCGTCAGTTTGGAACTGAGGATTTACTGATCTAATAATAAAATCGTATGAAATCAAAAAATACTAATTTAATTTCACAAGAAATCAACCCAAAATTTCATAATTTCCTAAATACTCTCGCCATGCAGCTTAATCCGTTGTAGAAAAATGAGAGATTGAAGCTCAGAGCGTCGACCAGAGAGATATTGAGTCGTCGAGACTAGAGCCTCAGAGGAGGAGGGGGGTCTGGGCGTGGACGAAAGTGATGTCACCGATATGGCGCAGTACCGCAACTGCAGGGATGAAGGAGCAGAAAAAATGTCAGTTCAGAACTGAGGATTTACTGATCTAACAAAAAAATCGTATGAAATCAAAAAATACTAATTTAATTTCATAAAAAATCAACCCTAAATTTCATAATTTCTTGAATACTCTCGCCTTGCAGCTTAATCCGTTGTAGAAAAATGATAGATTGAACCTCAAGGTTTCGACCAGAGAGATATTGAGGCGTCAGGACTCAGAGCCTCAGAGGAGGAGGGGGTCCTGGGGTGGACGAAAGCGATGTCACCGACACGGTGCAGCACCGCAGCTACAGGGATGAAGGAGAAAAAAATCGTCAGTTCGGAACTGAGGATTTACTGATTTAACAATAAAATCATATGAAATCAAAAAACCCTAATTTAATTTCACAAAAAATCAACCCTAAATTTCATAATTTCCTAAATACTCTCCCTTTGCAGCTTAATCCATTGTAGAAAAATAAAAGATTAAAGCTCAGAGTGTCGACAAGAGAGATATTGAGGCGTCGGGACTCAGAGCCTCAAAGGAGGAGGGGGGTCCGGAGGTGGACGAAAGCAAGGTCACCGACACGGCAAAGCACCGCAGCTGCAGAGAGAAGGAGAAGAAAAATGGTCAGTTCAAAACGGAGGATTTACTGATCTAACAATAAAATCATATGAAATCAAAAAACCCTAATCTAATTTCACAAAAAATCAATCTTAAATTTCATAATTCCCTAAATACTCTTGCCTTGAAGCTTAATCCGTTGTAGAAAAATTAGAGATTGAAGCTCAGAGCGTCGAACAGAGATATAATGAGGCGTCCGGACTCAGAGCCTCAGAGGAGGAGGGGGGGCCGGGGGTTGAGGAAAGCGATGTCACCGGCACAGCGCAGCACCGCAGCTGCACGACTGACGGAGAAGAAAAATAGTCAGTTTGGAACTGAGGATTTACTGATCTAACAAAAAAATCATATGAAATCAAAAAATCCTAATTTAATTTCACAGAAAATCAACCTAAATTTCATAATTTCCTAAATACTCTCGCCTTGCAGCTTAATCCATTGTAGAAAAATGAGAGATTGAAGATGAGAGCGTTGACCAGAGAGATATTGAGGCGTTGGGATTCAGAGCCTTAGAGGAGGAGGGGGATTCGGGGGTGGACGAAAGCGATGTCACTGACACAGTGCAGCACTGCAGCTGCAGGGATGAACGAGAAGAAATACTGTAAGTTTGGAACTGAGGATTTACTGATCTAACAATAAAATCATATGAAATCAAAAAACCCTAATTTAATTTCGCAAAAAATTAACCCTAAATTTCATAATTTCCTTAATACTCTCGACTTGCAGCTTAATCTGTTGTAGAAAAATGAGAGATTGAAGCTCATAGCGTCGACCAGAGAGATATTGAGGCGTCGGGACTCATAGCCACAGAGGAGGAGGGGGGTCCGGGGGTGGACGAAAGCGATGTCACAGACACGGTGCAGCACCGCGGCTGCAAGGATAAAGGAGAAGAAAAATTGTCAATTCGGAACAAAGGATTTACTGATCTAACAATAAAATTGGCTGAAATCAAAAAACACTAATTTAATTTCATAAAAAATCAACCCTAAATTTCATAATTTCCTAAATACTCTCGCATTGTAGCTTAATTCATTATAGAAAAATGTGAGATTGAAGCTCAGAATGTCGACCAGAGAGATATTGAGGCGTCGGGACTCAGAGCCTCAGAGGAGGAGGGGGGTCTGGGGGTGAACGAAAGCGATGTCACAGACATGGTGCAGCACCGAAGCTGCAGGGATAAATGAGAAGAAAAATCGTCTGTTCGGAACCGAGGATTTACTGATCTAATAATAAAATCGTATGAAATCAAAAAATACTAATTTAATTCCAGAAAAAATCAACCCTAAATTTCATAATTTCCTAAATACTCTTGCCTTGTAGCTTAATCCACTATAGAAAAATGAGAGATTGAAGCTCAGAGCGTCGACCGGAGAGATATTGAGACGTGGGGACTCAGAGCCTCAGAGGAGGGGGGGGTCCGAGGATGCACGAAAGTGATGTCACAGACATGGCGCAGCACCGTAGCTGCAGGGACGATGGAGAAGAAAAATCGTACGTTCGGAACTGAGGATTTACTGATCTAACAATAAAATCGTATGAAATCAAAAAACACTAATTTAATTTCACAAAAAATCAACCATAAATTTCATAATTTTCTTAATACTCTTGCCTTGTAGCTTAATTAGTTGTAGAAAAATGAGAGATTGAAGCTCAGAGCATCGACCGAAGAGATATTGAGGCGTCGAAACTCAGAGCCTCAGAGGAGGAGGGGGGTCCGGGGGTAGACGAACGCGATGTCACAGACACGGTGCAACACCGAAGCTGTAGGGATGATGGAGAAGAAAAATCGTCAATTCGGAACTGATGATTTACTGATCTAACAATAAAATCGTATGAAATCAGAAAACACTAATTTAATTTCACAAAAAATCAACCGTAAATTTCATAATTTCCTAAATATTCTCGCCTTGTAGCTTAATCTGTTGTAGAAAAATGAGAGATTGAAGCTCAGAGCGTCGACCAGAGAGATATTGACGCGTCGGAACTCAGAGCCTCTGACGAGGATGGGGGTCCGGGGGTGGATGAAAGCGATGTCATAGACACGGCGTAGCACCGAAATTGTAGGGATGATGGAGAAGAAAAATCGTTAGTTCAGAACTGAGAATTTATTGATCTAACAATAAAATCGTATGAAATCAGAAAATACTAATTTAATTTCACAAAAAATCAACCCTAAATTTCATAATTTCCTAAATACTCTCATCTTGCAGCTTAATCCATTGTAGAAAATTGAGAGATTGAAGTTCAGAGTGTTGACCAGAGAAATATTGAGGCGTCGGGACTTAGAGCCTCAGAGGAGAAGAGAGGTCCGGTGGACGACAGTGATGTCACAGACACGGCGCAACACCGAAGCTGCAGGGATGATGGAGAAGAAAAATCGTCAGTTCAGAATTGAGGATTTACTGATCTAACAATAAAATCATTCGAAATCAAAAAATCCTAAGTTAATTTCACAAAAAATCAATCCCAAATTTCATAATTTCCTAAATACTCTCGCCTTGCAGCTTAATCTGTTGTAGAAAAATGAGAGATTGAAGCTCAGAGCGTCGACCAGAGAGATATTGAGGCATCTAGACTCAGAGCCTCAGAGGAGGAGGGGGGTCCGGGGGTGGACGAAAGCGATGTCACGGACACGGTGCTGCACCGCAGCTGCAGGGATAAAGGAGAAGAAAAATTATTAGTTTGGAATTGAGGATTTACTGATCTAACAATAAAATCGGATGAAATAAAAAATACTAATTTAATTTCACAAAAAATCAATCCTAAATTTCATAATTTTCTAAATACTCTCGCCTTGTAGCTTAATCCGTTGTAGAAAAATGAGAGATTGAAGCTCAGAGCGTCGACTAAAGAGATATTGAGGCGTCGGGACTCAGAGCCTCAGAGGAGGAGGGAGGTCCAGGGGTGGGCGAAAGCGATGTCACAGACGCGGCGCAACACCGAAGCAGCAGGGATGATGGAGAAGAAAAATTGTCAGTTCGGAACTAAGGATTTACTGATCTAACAATAAAATCGTATGAATTAAAAAAAAATACTAATTTAATTTCACAAAAAATCAACCCTAAATTTTATAATATCCTAAATACTCTCGCCTCGCAGTCTAATCCATTGTAGAAAAATGAGAGATTGAAGCTCAGTGCGTCCACCAGAGAGATATTGAGGCGTCAGGAATCAGAGCCTCAGAGGAGGAGGGGAGTCCGGGGGTGGACGAAATCGATGTCACAAACACAACGCAACACCGAAGCTACTGGGATGATGGAGAAGAGAAATCATCAGTTCGGAACTGAGGATTAACTGATCTAACAATAAAATCGTATGAAATCAAAAAAATTCTAATTTAATTTCAAAAAAAATAAACCCTAAATTTCAAAATTTCCTAAATACTCTAGCGTTGCAGTTTAATCCGTTGTAGAAAAATGAGAGATTGAAGCTCAGAGCATCGATCAAAGAGATATTAAGGCGTCGGGACTTAGAGCCTCAGAGGAGGAGGGGGGTCCGGGGGTGGACGAAAGCGATGTCACCTACACAGTGCAGCACCGCCACTGTAGGGATGAAGGAGAAGAAAAATTGTCAGTTTAGAACTGAGGATTTACTGATCTAACAATTGAATCGTATGAAATCAAAAAACCCTAATTTAATTTCAGAAAAAATCAAACCTAAATTTCTTAATTTCCTAAATACTCCAGCCTTACAGCTTAATCCGTTGTAGAGAAATGAGAAATTGAAGCTCAGAGCATCAACCAGAGAGATATTGAGGTGTCTGGACTTAGAGCCTCAGAGGAGAAGGGAGGTCCGGGGGTGTACGAAAACGATGTCATAGACACGGCACAACACCGAAGCTACAGGGATGATGGAGAAGATAAATCGTCAGTTCGAAATTGAGGATTTACTGATCTAACAATAAAATCATATGAAATCAAAAAAATCCTAAGTTAATTTCAAAAAAAATAAATCCTAAATTCCATAATTTTCAAAATACTCTCGCCTTGCAGCTTAATCTGTTGTAGAAAAATGAGAGATTGAACCTCAGAGCGTCGATCAGAGAGATATTGAGGCATCGGGACTCAAAGCCTCAAAGGAGGAGGGCGGTCCGGGGGTGGACGAAAGCGATGTCACGGACACGGTGCAGCACCACAGCTGCTGGGATAAAGGAGAAGAAAAATCGTCAGTTCGGAACCGAGGATTTACTGATCTAATAATAAAATCATATAAAATCGAAAAACAATAATTTAATTTCACGAAAAATCAACCCTAAATTTCATAATTTCCTAAATACTCTTGCCGTGTAGCTTAATCCACTAAAGAAAAATGAGAGATTGAAGCTCAGAGCGTCGACCGGAGAGATATTGAGGCGTCGGGACTTAGAGCCTCATAGGGGGAGTGGGGTCCGGGGGTGGACGAAAGCGATGTTACAGACACGGCGCAACACCGAAGCTGCAGAGATGATGGAGAAGAAAAATCGTCAGTTCGAAACTGAGAATTTACTGATCTAACAAAAAAATCATATGAAATCAAAAAACACTAATTTAATTTCACAAAAAATCAGCCCTAAATTTCATAATTTCCTAAATACTCTCGCCTTACAGCTTAATCCGTTGTAAAAAAATGACAGATTGAAGCTCAGAGCATCCACCAGAGAGATATTGAGGCATCGGGAATCAGAGCCTCAGACGAGGAGGGGGGTCCGGGGTGGACGGAAGCCATGTCACAGACATGGCGCAGCACCAAAGCTGCAGGGATAAAGGAGAAGAAAAATCGTCTGTTGGGAACCGAGGATTTATTGATCTAACAATAAAATCGTATGAAATCACAAATCACTAATTTAATTTCAGAAAAAATCAACCCTAAATTTCATTATTTCCTAAATACTCTCGCCTTGCAGCTTAATCCATTGTAGAAAAATGAGAGATTGAAGCTCAGAGCATCGACCAGAGAGATATTGAGGTGTCGGGACTCAGAGCCTCAGAGGAGGAGGGGGGGTCCGGGGGTGGACGAAAGCGATGTCACAGACACGGTGCAGCATCGAAGCTGCAGGCATGATGGAGAAGAAAAATTATTAGTTCGGAACTGAGAATTTACTGATCTAGCAATAAAATCGTATGAAATCAAAAAATTCTAATTTAATTTCACAAAAAATCAACCCTAAATTTCATAATTTCCTAAATACTCTCCCCTTGCAACTTAATCCATTGTAGGAAAATGAGAGATTGAAGCTCAGAGCGTTAACCAGAGAGATATTGAGGCGTCTGGACTCAGAGCCTCAGAGGAGGAGGGGGGTCCGGAAGTGGACGAAAGCGATGTCACCGACACGGCGCAACACCACAGCTATAGGGATGAAGAGAAGAGAAATCGTCATTTCAAAACTGAGGATTTACTGATCTAACAATAAAATCATATGAAACAAAAAATCCTAATTTAATTTCACAAAACATCAACTCAAAATTTCATAATTTCCTAAATACTCTCCACTTGTATCTTAATCCATTGTAAAAAAAATGAGAAATTGAAGCTCGGAGCGTCGACCAGAGAAATATTGAGGCGTCGGGACTCAGAGCCTCAAAGGAGGAAGGGGGGCCAGGGGTTGAGGAAAGCGATGTTACCGGCACGGCGCAGCACCGCAGCTGCAGGGATGACGGAGAAGAAAAATAGTCAGTTCGAAACTGAGGATTTACTGATCTAGCAATAAAATCATATGAAATCAAAAAATCCTAATTTAATATCACAGAAAATCAACCTAAATTTCATAATTTTCTAAATACTCTCACCTTGCAGCTTAATCCGTTGTAGAAAAATGAGAGATTGAAGCTTAGAGCATTAACCATAGAGATATTGAGGTGTCGGGATTCAGAGCCTCAGAGGAGGAGGGGGGTTCGGGGGTGGACGAAAGCGATGCACTGACACAGTGCAGCACCGCAGCTGCAGGGATGAACGAGAAGAAAAGCCGTAAGTTTGAAACTGAGGATTTACTGATCTAACAAAAAAATCGTATGAAATCAAAAAATCCTAATTTAATTTCACAAAAAATAAACCCTAAATTTCATAATTTCCCAAATACTCTCGCCATGCAGCTTAATCCGTTGTAGAAAAATGAGAGATTGAAGCTCAGAGTGTTGACCAGAGAGATATTGAGGCGTTGGGACTCAGAGCCTCAGAGGAGGAGGAGGGTCCGGGGGTGGACAAAACCGATGTCACGGACACGGCGCAGCACCGAAGCTGCAGGGATGATGGAGAAGAAAAATTGTCAGTTCAGAACTGAGGATTTACTGATCTAACAATAAAATCATATGAAATCAAAAAATACTAATTGAATTTCACAAAAAATCAACCCTAAATTTCATAATTTCCTCAATACTGTCGCCTTGCAGCTTAATCCGTTGTAGAAAAATGAGAGATTGAAGCTCAGAGAGTCGACCGGAGAGATATTGAGGCGTCGGGACTCAGAGCCTCATAGGGGGAGTGGGGTCCGGGGGTTGACGAAAGCGATGTCACAGACACGGTGCAACACCGAAGCTGCAGGGATAATGGAGAAGAAAAATTGTCAGTCCGAAACTGAGAAGTTACTGATCTAACAAAAAAATCATATGAAATCAAAAAACACTAATTTAATTTCAAAAAAAATCAGCCCTAAATTTCATAATTTCCTAAATACTCTCGCCTTACAGCTTAATCCGTTGTAAAAAAAATGAGAGATTGAAGCTCAGAGCATCCACCAGAGAGATATTGAGGCATCGGGAATCAGAGCCTCAGACGAGGAGGGGGGTCCGAGGTGGACGGAAGCGATGTCACAGACATGGCGTAGCACCAAAGCTGCAGGGATAAAGGAGAAGAAAAATCGTCTGTTGGGAACCGAGGATTTATTGATCTAACAATAAAATCGTATGAAATCACAAATCACTAATTTAATTTCAGAAAAAATCAACCCTAAATTTCATAATTTCCTAAATACTCTCGCCTTGCAGCTTAATCCATTGTAGAAAAATGAGAGATTGAAGCTCAGAGCATCAACCAGAGAGATATTGAGGTGTCGGGACTCAGAGCCTCAGAGGAGGAGGGGGGTCCGGGGGTGGACGAAAGCGATGTCACAGACACGGCGCAGCATCGAAGCTGCAGGCATGATGGAGAAGAAAAATTATTAGTTCGGAACTGAGAATTTACTGATCTAGCAATAAAATCATATGAAATCAAAAAATTCTAATTTAATTTCACAAAAAATCAACCCTAAATTTCATAATTTCCTAAATACTCTCCCCTTGCAACTTAATCCATTGTAGGAAAATGAGAGATTGAAGCTCAGAGCGTTAACGAGAGAGATATTGAGGCGTCTAGACTCAGAGCCTCAGAGGAGGAGGGGGGTCCGGAGGTGGACGAAAGCGATGTCACCGACACGGCGCAGCACCACAGCTATAGGGATGAAGAGAAGAGAAATCGTCATTTCGAAACTGAGGATTTACTGATCTAACAATAAAATCATATGAAACAAAAAATCCTAATTTAATTTCACAAAACATCAACTCAAAATTTCATAATTTCCTAAATACTCTCCACTTGTAGCTTAATCCATTGTAAAAAAAATGAGAAATTGAAGCTCGGAGCGTCGACCAGAGAAATATTGAGGGGTCGGGACTCAGAGCCTCAAAGGAGGAGGGGGGGCCAGGGGTTGAGGAAAGCGATGTCACCGGCACGGCACAGCACCGCAGCTGCAGGGATGACGGAGAAGAAAAATAGTCAGTTCGAAACTGAGGATTTACTGATCTAGCAATAAAATCATATGAAATCAAAAAATCCTAATTTAATATCACAGAAAATCAACCTAAATTTCATAATTTTCTAAATACTCTCACCTTGCAGCTTAATCCGTTGTAGAAAAATGAGAGATTGAAGCTTAGAGCATTAACCATAGAGATATTGAGGTGTCGGGATTCAGAGCCTCAGAGGAGGAGGGGGGTTCGGGGGTGGACGAAAGCGATGCACTGACACAGTGCAGCACCGCAGCTGCAGGGATGAACGAGAAGAAAAGCCGTAAGTTTGAAACTGAGGATTTACTGATCTAACAATAAAATCGTATGAAATCAAAAAATCCTAATTTAATTTCACAAAAAATAAACCCTAAATTTCATAATTTCCCAAATACTCTCGCCTTGCAGCTTAATCCGTTGTAGAAAAATGAGAGATTGAAGCTCAGAGTGTCGACCAGAGAGATATTGAGGCGTTGGGACTCAGAGCCTCAGAGGAGGAGGAGGGTCCGGGGGTGGACAAAACCGATGTCACGGACACGGCGCAGCACCGCAGCAGCAGGGATGATGGAGAAGAAAAATTGTCAGTTCAGAACTGAGGATTTACTGATCTAACAATAAAATCATATGAAATCAAAAAATACTAATTGAATTTCACAAAAAATCAACCCTAAATTTCATAATTTCCTCAATACTGTCGCCTTGCAGCTTAAGCCGTTGTAGAAAAATGAGAGATTGAAGCTCAGAGCGTCGACCGGAAAGATATTGAGGCGTCGGGACTCAGAGCCTCATAGGGGGAGTGGGGTCCGGGGGTTGACGAAAGCGATGTCACAGATACGGCGCAACACCGAAGCTGCAGGGATGATGGAGAAGAAAAATCGTCAGTCCGAAATTGAGAATTTATTGATCTAACAAAAAAATCATATGAAATCAAAAAACACTAATTTAATTTCACAAAAAATCAGCCCTAAATTTCATAATTTCCTAAATACTCTTGCCTTACAGCTTAATCCGTTGTAAAAAAATGAGAGATTGAAGCTCAGAGCATCCACCAGAGAGATATTGAGGCATCGGGAATCAGAGCCTCAGAGGAGGAGGGGAGTCCGGGGGTGGGTGAAAGCGATGTCACAGACGCGGCGCAGCACCGAAGCTGCAGGGATGATGGAGAAGAAAAATCGTCAGTTCGGAACTAAGGATTTACTGATCTAACAATAAAATTGTATGAAATAAAAAAAATACTAATTTAATTTCACAAAAAATCAAACCTAAATTTCATAATTTTCTAAATACTCTCGCCTTGCAGCTTAATCCATTGTAGATAAATGAGAGATTGAAGCTCAGTGCGTCCACCTAAGAGATATTGAGGCGTCGGGACTCAGAGCCTCAACGGAGAAGGGAGGTCCGGGGGTGGACGAAAGTGATGTCACAGACATGGCGTAGAACCGAAGCTGCAGAAATAAAGGAGAAGAGAAATCGTCAGTTTGGAACCGAGGATTTACTAATCTAACAATAAAATCGTATGAAATTAAAAAATACTAATTTAATTTCACAAAAAATCAATCCTAAATTTCATAATTTCCTAAATACTCTTGCCTTGTAGCTTAATCCGTTGTATAAAAATGAGAGATTGAAGCTCAGAGCGTGGACGAGAGAGATATTGAGGCATCGGGACTCATATCCTCAGAGGAGGAGGGGGGTCTGAGGGTGGACGAAAGTGATGTCACCGACACGGTGCAGCACCACAGTTGCAGGGATGAAGGAGAAGAAAAATCGTCAGTTTGGAATTGGGGATTTACTGATCTAACAATAAAATCATATGAAATAAAAAAACCCTAATTTAATTTCACAAAAAATCAACCATAAATTTCATAATTTCCTAAATACTCTCGCCTTGCAACTTAATCCGTTGTAGAAAAATGAGAGATTGAAGCTCAGAGCGTGGACGAGAGAGATATTGAGGCATCGGGACTTAGAGTCTCAAAGGAGGAGGGGGGTCTGGGGGTGGACGAAAGCGAGGTCACCGACATGGCGCAACATCACAGCTGCAGGGATGAAGGAGAAGAAAAATCGTCAGTTTGGAACTGAGAATTTACTGATCTAACAATAAAATTGTATGAAATCAAAAAATCCTAATTTAATTTCATAAAAATCAACCCTAAATTTCATAATTTTCTTAATACTCTCGCCTTGCAGCTTAATCCGTTGTAAAAAAAATGAGAGATTGAAGCTTAGAGCGTCGACCAGAGAGATATTGAGGCGTCAGGATTCAGAGCCTCAGAGGAGACGGGGGGGGGTTCGGGGGTTGATGAAAGCGATGTCACCGACACGGCACAGCACCGCAGCTGCAGGGATGAAGGCACAACACTGCAGCAGTGAGACCGAGAGGCGATCGGGATTTAAGGTTAGGGCTGAAATGAGAGTCGAGAGCGAGAGCGGCGAGAGCAGCGAACCGATCGCTGCTGATAGCGATAATATATAGTTGTGTTTGAACCGTTTATCTCAAAATCGAAACCTACTGGCAATACACAAATATATATATAATTCGGTTCGGTTCAGTTTTTACGATTTTTCAAATTCAATAACCGAAATCGAAATCAAATTATAAAATTTTGATTTTCAAAATCGAACCGAACCGAAAATCGAATCGATTATTCAGTTTCAATTCGGTCGGTTAATTCAATTTTAACCGACTAGTGCACACTCCTACCCACACTTGTGCGCTCGCCAACCTGGCGCCCACATTCGTGCCCTCTCTTTGGCCTCACATCGGTCTTGAGCTAGCGCCCGAGCCCTCAGGCCTGCCCTCGCGGCCTCTCACCGGCCTTTGCCATGAGACTAACATGTGACTCAATTTAGTTGTATTATCACGGTAATTTCAGTCTTAAGAGTTTACACAGTTTTGAACATGAAGCTCTGATACCACTTTTTGAGAAGTCGCAAGAGTGTCAAACCAAATTAATATAGTGAATCAGACACCAAACCATCCAAAAGCTTAAGCTCATGGGATATGAGCCTTTATATATATATATATATAGGACTTTATTTATCCAATATCCGATGCGAGACTAATTCATCATACTTGACATTATAACAATCTCCCCCTTTAGGTGTGATTTGACCACATTAATTTTAATACTCTTAATCAAGAACTCTTTCAGTCAACCAGTTCCACCGTGTGACCCATACCAAAGGATTTTTGTCTCATTCTTTTGATTTTTTTTAAGAGAAACTAATATGTGACTTAATTCAGTCGCACTATCACGGTAATTTTGGTCTTAAGAGTTTACACAGCTTCGAACATGAAGCTCTGATATTAGTTGTTGAGGGAGCTGAAGGAGTGTCGAACCGGAATAATATAGTGGGCCAAACACCAACTATTCCAAAAGCTTAAACTCATGGAATATGAGCCTTTGTCACTATATATATTAGACTCTATCTATCCAATATCCGATGTAGAACTAATTCATCACACCTGATATTATAATAATCTCTCACTTCAGGTGTGATTTGACCATAGTAAGTTTAACACTCTTAATCAAGAATTCTTTTACTTGACCACTTTCACCGTGTGACTCATGCCCTCACATCGGCCTCTGGTGCTCGCGCCCTTATCGGCCTCACGATTGCGCCTTTGCACTAGCCTATGGCACCCATACCCACGAGCTTGCTAGCCTAGCGCCCACGCATGCGCCCTCTCTCTGGCTTCACGTCAGCCTCGCACCAGTGCCCGAGCCCTTGGGCCCACGCTCGCGCCCTCCACTAATCTTTGCCGTGAGACTAACATGCGACTCAATTTAGTTGCATCATCATGGTAATTTCGATCTTAAGATTTTGTACAGTTTCGAATATGAAGCTCTGATACCACTTATTGGGGAGCCACAAGAGTGTCAAACCATATCCATATAGTGGGCCGAACACCAAACCATCCTAAAAGCTTAAGCTCATAAGATATGAGTATTTTTCACTATATATATTGGACTCTATCTATCTAATATCCGATATGAGACTAATTCATCACACCTGACATTATAACACTCAAGGGCTAAAAATTTTGGAGGGTTTTAATCTCTTCTCTAAAATGAATTAGAAGATGTAAAAGTTATTTAGAGAAGCTCATCCTATCCTATTTATACATTATGGGTCAAAGCCAACTGTTAGAGATGAAATTTCATAATTAGTCTCACTCTAATGGTCAAAAAATTAATTGTTAGTCACACAAAAAATCTAAACTAGTTGGCTGCTTAGCCAACCAGTTGATCGGTTCTACTTTACCAAAATTGGTATATCAATTTTTTTGATTGTCTAGTTTCTCAATCAGTCATCCAATTCTATCAAAAAAATTCTGTTAAGAGCTTCTTGTAGAATCTAATCGTTAGTTAGATTAATCTCGAAAATAAATTTTTAATTCAAGTAAAATAAATGAAAATTCTAAACCGACTGAGCCGAACTTGATCTCTTAAGGTTTTTTCAACCCATCTCCATTTCTTCAAATTTCGTCTGTTGATCCATCATCACATCTCATCTTCAAGTCTATTTTTAGGTCTATATACACTTGAAGCTTCCGAATGAGATTGATTTTTATTTTGAGCTTAGCTTAGCTATAATATATACATACTTAAGATATGATCAAATATAAGATTTATTCATCATCAAAATTACAAAGGTAATACTTTTTTTGATGATATAAGCTTTGGTGTTTGTATATATTTAATTTATTAAGAAGCTTAATACTTTTGCTTAGGTCATTCCAATAGGGATACATTTATTATAGTCACTATACAAGAAGCGGGTTGAATTGCAAGCATTTGATGTGTATCCTTTGAGATGCAACAAGTGCAAGCAAGTAGACCATAATCGCAAGATGTGCAATATCATGATTGCTGACTAGAAGCAAATGGGAGAGTTTGTGCTTTTAAATGTACTTTAATGTGCTTTTGAATGGTTTGGTCAATATTGAATGATGAACTCTTTGAAAAGTGCTTTAATTATTTTGATGATGTTCTGAAAATTATTTTGTAATTACATGAATTCTCAAATATTATATATGTGTGTGTGTGTGTGTGTAATTCCTAGGTTGGTGAATTTATGAATAAAATATATTTATATTTTTATTATGTATATATATTTACATAAATATATTCTCTAAATTTTTATATGTTTTGAGATACACTATCAAGACATATTCCTGCCATATATGTAACAAAATGAATATTTATGTGTAACAAAATAAATACTTATATGTAAAAAATAAATGCTTATGTGTAGGAAAATGAATACATATATGAAGGAATATGATACTTATATGCAACAAAATGAATACATATGTACAAAAAAAAAATACTTAAGTGAAAGAAAGTGAATATATGTGTGTAGAAAAATAAAGATTTAGACCAAAAAGATTTAGAGAAAAAGTCCATTGGGTTCTAAAAGTGGACTTCTGCCCATTTAACACTTTTGAAATTACAAAGCAAAATTCCACTTTAGGGCCCAACGGACTTCTGCTCTTAATTTTTATACCTTAAATCTTTATTTTTCTACATATATATATATATATTCATTTTTCAACTCATATGTGTTCATTTTTTTTGTATATATGTATTTATTTTGTTACGTATAAGTATTCATTTTTTTCACATATGTATCCATTTTCTTATAGATGCATATTCATTTTGTTTTACATAAGTATTTATTTTGTTATGTATATGATAGGAATATATCTATAAAATAGTGTATCTCAAAACATATAAAAAGTTGAAGAATATATATTTGTAACATAGAAGCATAAATACCAAGGTTTCAAGTGTCGGCCGAAACCAAGTCGTTTCGGCCGGTGCCGAAACGAAACCGCTTATTTAGTTCCGGTTTAGGGTTTCAGGCTTTCAGCTTTGTTGGCGGCAAACAAAGCAGGCGGAGCGAGTGCGGCATGCGTGTGGTGAGCGTGCAGCGAGCTTAGCGAGCATAGGGCGAGCGTGGTGCACGTGCTGTGAGCTCAGCGCACATGGGGTGCGTGCAACGCACCCGCGAGGAGCTTGCCGAGCGAGTATGTGTGGGGAGCTCGCCTGGCGAGCGCGAGCGGGGATCTTGCCGGGCAAGCGCGAGCGGGGAGCTCGCGCATGGAGCTCGTCGGGCGAGCTCAAGCAGGGAGCTCGCGTGGCGAGCTTGCACCGGCTTCATGTCTGAGCCCGCGCCCTCGCCGGACTGGCCCCACGCGCTCGCTAGCTTGCCGCCGCTTCGTCGCCCGCCTCGCGCCCTCGCCGACTTGGCCCCTATTCCCGCAAATAGGGGCCGACCTTGTACCGAGGCCAATGCTGTCGCCAGTCTGGTTCCAACACCCTTGCCGGTCTCTGTCAGATATTGTTCACGTACATAATATTATTCACGTAACTGTTCATTATTTTAAATTTTTTTTAAATATATTATAATTTTTTAATTTGAAGTTAAAAAATAATTAAAATAAAGTTAAATTTTAGTCAAAATATAATTAATAAAGAAAATATTTTCGTTGAAATTAAAATAAAAATGATTTTGAGCGAAACACGTTGATTTTTTTGTTCACGTGCATGCGTGCATGACCATTCCACCAAAAGTAAAGCTAAAAAAAATTTGTGTCGGTCTCACCTCCATGTGAATCTCTGTCACGAGATTACACAGAGCTAGTTATTCTGACTCGTATGTCTATCAATATTGATCTGGATCGTTCAGGTACTGAATTCATAATTTCACATTTAAATGTTTTAAACTCAACTGATGATGATGATTATTAGTTATATTACATTATAATTAATAAATTATGTATGTGTCAATTATATTTTAATAATAAGTTAAATTTACTTATGTTAATTTTTAACTTTTTAATCATATTCATATTATTTCTCATATTTTTTTTATATAGTAATATATAAAAACAACGGTTAACTATCAAAATCAATTTTAATTAATTAAAATAATATTTAATATTGTGGTAAAATTAATTATAAATTCTTTCATAATTTTTAAATTTTTATAAATTTTTTTAAAAATTTTATCGTATTTTTAATTTAAAGTCAAAGTACAGTCAAAATATAATCAAACTATAGTCAACACACAATTAATAACTAAAAAAAATCTTTCGGTCGAAACTAAAACTGAAATGGCCAAAATATATTGGTTTCGCTAGGTGTCGAAACTGAAACCGAAACTGATACTTAAAACCTTGATAAATACATTCAATTCATAAAACTCACCAACTACAAATTTACATATATATACATAATATTCAAGAATCCATATAGTTACAAAACAATCTTCATAACATCATCAAAATAATTGAAATACTTTTAAAGAGTTCATCACTCAATATTAACTAAATCATTCAAAAACACATTCAAAGTCCATTCAAAAGCACAAGCTCCCCCATTTGCTTTGACAATTGCGGTATTTCATGTCTTGTGATTATGGCCTACTTACTTGTACCTGTTGCATCTCAAGGAATGCACATCAAAAACTTACAACTCAATCCCCTTCTTATATAGTGGCTACAATAAATATATCCCAATCAAAACAATCCTCACAAAAGACATTTATCTTCTTGTAAAGTGGCTACAATAAATAAACACTAAATATATTAAATACATACAAGTAGTAAGGCCTACATCATTAAGAAAAGAAGATATATTTAAGAATAAACACAAAATGAAAAAATAAATATTCAAAATTGTATGACCCTCAAGGTTAAATTTCGCATACCAAAAGATATTCACATAGAAGGAAAAAATATAGACAAAGGAATAAGCCAGGACTTCTGATCTTGATAACAATTACATATTTTCACGAACCAACTCTTTTATTACTCTACTAACTCTAGATAGATATTAGTGATGCATTTAAACCATCATTCACTAGTTTTAGAGAATTTAATAAAAAACTAAAATTTTTACTCAGCAAAATGAAAATTTAAAAATAAACAAACATTACTTCAATAAATGCATCATATAAATTGGGTTTTATAAGGTTCACAAAGATAAATAAATCTCTAAATCCTAATTAAATAAGGTTCTCACTATTTCAACCGCATTCTCCAAAAATCCCAATTCATCCTCAAAATCAATTTCACAAATTCCAAATCTTTCAGGTGCAATTAAAAAAAAACATCATAAAATTTAAAGAAATAAAATCAAGGAATCATTATTTCTTGTGACTATGGCATTGTCTTGCAGGCCTTATGTTTTCTTCTCCTGCATATTCTGAAAGAACCCCAAGCATTTGCACTCCTAAATGATGCATGATGAGAAAGTACAAGCAATTGGTGTGGGTGGATAAGTAGAGTAAATGCTAGGTGATGACGTGGAAGGGTAGACGATATAGTCACGAGGTGCCTTTACAAGTGGTGAGAGTAGAGGGCAAGATGACTATGTAGGCTTGATGCCTACGAGGTGGTAGGGTCTTGTGTGCTGTGAAAGAGCGAGGTGAGAAATTAGATTTGAATATCTCTCGGAACAAATGACACGAGATGCAAAATTTTTCATATAGAAAAAATGAAGGGATAATTTAGTCCAAAAAAATAATTTTATTGACCTAGCAATGCCACATGAATTAGTTTGTTTTACTGACTTGGAGAAGCTCTTATATTTTAAAGAAATTTTGGGGAAGAAAAACAAAATTGACTTGAATTTAAAAGGAAGGAAAATGTTTCAAAGAGGTAAAAGAAATTTTTCCTAAATTTTATGTTTTTGATCGAAATTTTCCATTGATGATCTATATTATTGTTTTATGATGCATGTTTTTATCACCAAAACTAACATCTCGAGATCTGAATTTTCTTGTTTAACACTAGATGAACATGGCACGTAATGGTGGTACTGTCTAGACTCGTGCACTATTCGGTTCAAATCAAATAAACTGACAGAACCGAAACCGAATAATCAATTCGGTTCGGGTTATTTGGTTTTCGATTCGGTTCGATTTTGAAAATAGAAAATTTAAAATTCGGTTTTGGTTTTTGATTTTGAAAAACAGTAAAAACTGAACGGAACCAAATTACATATTATATATAAATACATAATATTGGTTTTGGTTTTGGTTTTTTATTTTAATTTAAATATAATTAAATTTAAACTAAAAAAATAAAATCGGTTTAAATTTTCGGTTTCTAGTTTAAATCGAACCGAACTGAATATTTCGATTCGATTTTAGTTCGATTTTTATAGTATTTGATTAGGTTCGATTTTTAAATTTTTAAAATTAAAAATTTTGATTCGGTTTATTTGCGCGACAGCAAGTCGAATTTCCTACTCGGAATATTTCCAACAAAAAAAAATCTATTCACTTGTCGTATAAAGACATGGGCCTCGAGCCAAAATCGGCCCGGCCCGTAGAATTTCCTTAATAATCCTTTTTCCGACCTAGCCTTCCAAAAATACCGCTTTTTTTTTTTTTTCTAAACTTATTCCTAGTCTTTCTCCGATTCTGCTCTCGATTGGGGCGGATAGCCTCGACGGAGGAGACCGCAAAATTTTCCTCTTTTCTGCTTGTTTCGGGGATTGAATCTGGGAATCCAGATTCTAGCGATGGAGCCGAGGGTCGGGAGCAAGTTCCGCCTCGGTCGCAAGATCGGGAGCGGCTCCTTTGGAGAGATCTATTTGGGTATACTTTGATTTCTGTTTTTTGTTTTATTGAGGAAATCTAGTGAAACTTCCTTTTTGGGAGAGATTTTGATTTGTTCTTTTGTCTTTTGGTCGATTGCTTTACAGGTACCAACGTTCAGACGAATGAAGAGGTTGCGATTAAGCTTGTAAGTCGCCGCATTTAGATTCCTCTTGATTTGCCTTTTGTTTTTCTTGTTTAAATTCGTCGATTTGATTTGCATTCTCTGATTCTAATAGCTCTATGAAAGTGCATGATTAATTGTTTTCCATTGTTTTAGACGTGGTGTTTAACAACATCTCTATGTTTTCTAGCGTTCTTTTCAACATTGCTTCTATTTGATAAATTTCACACAATGACATCTTTTGTTTGTGCATTTGTTGGCTGAAATTTATATCTCAAATTTGTAGCTTTCTTAGACTAAATTATGCTATTATTTGTTGTGAATTTTGTAACAGACATGTGATTCTGGTATTTAATTTAAATGTAAAATTGAAATTTTGGGTTAGTTCACGAGCAATTTAAGCAAGTTAAGTAGGAGAGAAGGTCTGATCTTTAGATGGACAATATAGGGAGAAGCTTTCATACAAGTTCCATTTCGGAGGAAAAATAAAAAGAGGTTGGACCTCTTTTTAATTTTCCTATGAAATTATAGAGAATCTCATAATTCCATAGGGATTTGGAGTCGTCAAAAAATTGTGCGAAACACATTTTTCTCTGAAGGAAAAGGATCCTAAGGAAAAGAAATCCTATGGAAATCCCAATTTCTATGGAATTTGGGTATCCAAATGGGCCCTAAGTTGTATATGAATCTTTGGATACTTTAACCACAATGTGAGGAATATGCATGCAACAGACCATGAAGATATCTGCTCCCAGTTTTTCGGCTTTTAGGTACAAATTTGTTGAAGAATGAAGATTTAGCTCCAACCTTTTCTTAGCACATCTAATTTACCAATTCTGCATATAGACCATCCTTAACACAGTTGGTTTAAGGAATCAAACTATGTTGTCTGGGAAATATAGTTTAACATAAAAATATTGGTCATTTGGTGCTCCTGGCATGGTTATATCTGCTGGGGCTAACATGATATGCATCGTGGCTGGGATGGTTAACCTGAGGCACCAATCTGGTATAACCTTTCAACCAGAAGGACTGCAAAACGTTATGTTGAATATTAACCATGACATCTGGTTGCTCTTAGAAATAAAAAATGAAAGAAACTGGTTTGGATCAATACCAAGGAGTCATAAAAAAAATGACCAGTTTAATTATTGTGCTCTTGTTGAGTAGACATAGACACAGGTGGAGTGATTGCATAACTTACATGCATTCTGATTGTACGAAAATTCAATCAATAGGACAAGTTCCATGCCTATTGTCTGATCTTCGAATTTATTCTGAACTAAGGGAATGCTTGAAAATGCATGCATATAAAGAGCGGTACCTAAATATTATGTCTGTCAACAGAATTGTGAGTTCTATAGTCATTTGTTTTGAGGCAAGTTGCTTTTACATAAGATCAGCTGATCAAAGGCCACTTGTTCCAACCTGTTTTCAGTCTAAGTTCTTGATTTATTTTGTTTCTCTTTTGTTTTCAAATGACTACATGTTTTTGGGGTGCTTGTAAAGAACTGTCATGATCTGCAATGGTTGCCAATAGAACCTTTAGTAGTTATAATGATTGTTGATGCTAATGTGTGTTTTTTCTTTTTGGTGGTTAATGTTTTACCTTTTCGTGTTATCAGGAAAATGTCAAGACAAAGCATCCACAGTTGCTGTACGAGTCGAAGCTGTACAGAGTTTTACAAGGCGGACGTAATAAAATTTTTTGCTAATTTCTGTTTTTGTTATCTTGACTGTTCTGATGCTTATTTCTATATCATTTATGATTTTGGCAGCTGGTATTCCTAACTTGAAATGGTTTGGGGTTGAAGGCGAATATAATGTCCTTGTGATTGATTTATTGGGCCAAAGTCTTGAAGACCTTTTCACTTTCTGTAGTAGGAGATTGTCTCTGAAGACTGTCCTTATGCTGGCAGATCAGATGGTATTATTTAATAAGTAAGTATTAGTTCCTCGTGTTTCTCTATTTCTGATCTCTCTATAAATTTTTTTGGTTAGTTAAACCGCTTAGAGTATGTTCATGGCAAATCTTTTCTGCATCGAGATATTAAACCAGATAATTTTCTTATGGGTACAGGAAGGAAAGCAAACCAGGTGATACTGCATATATTTTGTAATTACTTTTTATTGTCCTTAGGCTTTAATAGAACCTGTATTTACAACATTGCTTTTGAACTTCCATATAGGTGTACATGATTGACTTTGGCCTAGCCAAAAAATATAGAGATTCTACAACCCACCAACACATTCCATACAGGTAAACCGATGGTTGATCTTTCATATCTGACTGACAGACTTTCCCATTGAATTTGATATTTAAGTCAAAAGCATTGATTGGAAAATTGTCACAAAAAGCATATAAACTAAATTATCAGTTATATAACTAAGTTCTACTGTTTTTGTTCTCTCTTCTTCAGTTTGTGGCCTGCATATAAAATTGTGAATCAGTATATGTGCATGATAATGGCTTGTTTGTGGCTTGAATTGGTATTTGGTTGCAATGCATAGAATCTTGAACTCTTTCATGATTTCGAAGGCATGCTCAAATAGATATGATCTTTGTTGAGGTTTTGCAACTTATCCTTCACATTATGATATTGAACTCTCTCCCCTTGAAAGAGCATTGCGTGATAAGGCTCATTGGAATTTGGCGAAGGGATGTCAAAATTGCTAGATTGAGCTTCAAAATTGAAGTTTAGTGGTTCTAAAAATTGACTTAAGTGGAATCAAATAAATATTTGGCTAAAACTAAGTAATGGTCAACCCCATGAATAGTATGGATAACTGGATTTAACCAAGATTAAGTTTTTTCTGAACCCTTGTTTGCTGCTTTAATGGAAAATAAACTCCCTTATCCAATGTCTATCAAGTTGCCAAACACTTTGGATAGGCTTCTTTATTAAGGTTTGATGTGTACTCATTTATTGTTATTGTTGTTTAACTAGGGCATTTGCACCACTTCAGTGTGTCTGGTGCAGGGATGATTTGGGTGTATTCACTTTTTTCTGGAAAGTGGTCTAGACCCAGTTTATCCCTGGACCAAATATGTGCCCATTAGCTTTATCATTTTATCCATTTATTAGTTATAAGTTTCTTTCATTTCGTCTGATTCATTTACCTTTTGAAGTGTTTTGCAGTTGGCAGCATTTGCCATAATTTTTGAAGATAATCAGTAGGATTTTCTAGAATCTTTGTGATTCATCAGCAAGGATTGTAATTTTCACTTTACAATTCTAATAGTTAGTTGGTCAACACAACCTTTTCCATGCAGCTTTTGGTATCAAAGTAGGCCTCAGGTCTTGTAGATTATAAGAAGCATAGAGGAGTATTCAAAGGAAGGAGCTGGAGTTAGTGTCATTCCATAGGACATTTATCTGACTGCTCTGTGTATGACTTCATATGTGGTTGAATTGTGGAATTTAGCTGCATATGTATACAAATAGTTTGGCAGAATTGCATCTGCATTTTATTTGTCTTGTGAACTCTCATTACTCTTTTGTATCTATATATCATCCCCTAAACTATAAATTTTTCATACTTCTCTGAAGTCTTCATGGTTGTTGCATATACCTCTTATGACATCAAAATATACTGGATTAGAAGGAGCAACCTGAACATATGAGTTGATTTCTTGTCCGATATACTCGATTATAGCAAATGGTATCCCTGTAACTATCAACTGCTTGTGCATTCTTATAGTAATAGCATTTTTCCCAGAATGAAACGTTGTTTTTAATGATTCAGACTAGCCATTTGTTCAGAAGTCTTGTGTATATATTTATCCCTATAAATAACATGTTTGGTTGAAGATCCAACCTTGTTTAGAAATGACAATCTGTTAGTGGGCAATTCTACTTGCTGCATTGTACATTTGTACTATATGGAACATTCTTTTTCTTATGATGTGCCGTTTGATTCCTTGATGGTTTAATTGTTATGTACGATTGCAAAGACCACGACTCTTTTATGCCAGTGACATGGTAGCAAGCAATTTGACCATTTCTTTTATACCAGGGAGAACAAAAACTTGACTGGCACTGCAAGATATGCTAGTGTGAATACTCATCTTGGCATTGGTATGTATTACACAGTGTTCCATAAGTTGTTTTCTAAACTCATTCTTTTTGACTCTAGCAATTTTGAATTATTTTTTATTCTAATAGATAGTGTTAATTTAATAGTGTGATTGTGCCTGCCTTTTCCTTCTTTATTTTGTTGTTGAGGAAAGCATTTTCGTTGGATCTTTAGTTTGATATTTCATTATGCATTTCTAATGCTTGCGCTTTCATTTGCTTGCTAAGAGCAAAGCAGGAGGGATGATTTGGAATCGCTTGGGTTTGTCCTAATGTACTTTTTGAGGGGGAGGTTTGTGTGATTCGCTTTTCTTACTATGCCACATTAATCAATATCTTTGTGCCTTTTCACCTTTTTAACTTTTATGTTATCCTATTCTTCTAGCCTTCCATGGCAGGGTTTAAAAGCGGGAACTAAGAAGCAGAAATACGATAAAATCAGTGAAAAAAAGGCTTCAACCTCAGTAGAGGTAATGGTGTTTTTTTCTATAGTTAGGGAGGATTCACTTGTAGACATTACTGCCTAGTTTGATTGCCAAAGAGATAATTTCAGGCTCTGTGTCGGGGTTATCCTTCAGAATTTGCATCTTATTTCCACTATTGCCGCTCTCTACGTTTTGATGATAAACCAGATTATGCTTATCTTAAGAGAATTTTCCGTGAGCTCTTTATACATGAAGGTAAGTCCTGATGAAAATTGGCAGTCTCAAATACCTTTCTTGTTGATTGGGATGCTGCACATCAGTGTCTGAAAGATCACTCCTATAGATAATCTGGCATATGTCTTTATCTGCAGGTTTTCAGTTTGATTATGTATTTGACTGGACCATTTTGAGGTATCAGCAATCACAGATTGCCAGCACTCCTCCACGTGCACCTGTAAGAAACATTCACCACCTAAGTTTTACTGCTTTTGTATTGTTAAATATATGAAACATCTTGTCTACTTTTCTTTACAGGGTCCTGGTGCTGGACCTAGCTCTGGATTAGCAGGTGCTGCTGGTGAAGGAGATAGGCAGTTGGGTAATCTCCTAGTTGCTGACAAATATTCTTGGCATATTTGTTGAATTTATGCTTTATGTCCTCTAGTCTCTTTCACTTGTGAAAATTAGTGCTGAATAATTGTGATTTCTTCAAGCTTTTAGTTATGGCCTTACCTTCTGATTCTCTATGTTTCTGAAACTTCATGCACTTATTTTATGGAACCTGTCAATTCTCTTACTTTCTAATCTTGAGGTTATTGTTTACATTTCCTTGTTATTGTTCAAAGATTTCCTGACTTACTTTTTTCATTAGCTGGTGATGAAGCAAGGACAAGTGGTCGGTCTGCAATGGACTCTTCTCGACATCAGATTTCAGGGCCTGCTGTAAGTGCTGGCAGCTTATCCAAGCAGAAGAATCAAGTTGGAAATGACTCAGCTGTTAGCAAAGAAGCGATGGTGAGTTGTTTTTCTATTGGTATTATAATATTATTCATATTAGTGCGACGATGTTGTTGTTATACAAGATGGTCTGGGAAGCAACTGCTTATAGCTTCATGTGTCCGAATGATGCATTAAGGAGTTGTACAGATACTGATGGAGTTAAGAGTGCATAAGTTTAATGTGACAACATCATGCTGTGCTATTTTGTATACCAACAATTTTTAGAAAATACTGATAAAAGAGTATCATATTTCTTTTTTTACATTTATACCTTCAATATCTCAATTACTTTTTAAACTGGAGTTGCTCTCTCATAGCTAATTTGTCTAGGATACAACTAACACATCTAAAATAGAATAGTGGTGTTCAGCTAATACACTCATTGCATATTTGAATGATGGATAAGAAATATTCATTGAAAAGAGAAAGAAGGCCTTAAAACAACACAAGATTTGTTGATAAAAGTTTATTCTTTGGCATGGTTTTGTTAATGATTTTGTAACCATAAGAAATTACCAAGAACATCAATGGGCAATATATCCTGTTTAAACTCAGTTACCTTTGATCTCACGAGTCCTGCTGAATATCTGAAGTGTTAAATGAACTCATTATCATCATTTGCCTCTTATTTAGTCCACTTAAGTAGATATGGGTGATGTATTCAGAATCTGTTTGAATAAGAGAAAAGCTTTCTTTGATGAGGAACCTTTTGCATTTTAATTGTTTGTGTTGGTTTTCCCGTTGCCATATAATTTCAGGTCATTTGGCATAGTTGTCATATACTTGCTATTCCTTTGTTCTTATTATATTGTTTTGTTTATAAGACTGTTGGTCTTTTGCTTGCTCGCATAACATATAAAAGTAGATATTTGGTTGGATTCCAACTTCAACTTCCCACAGTTTTGTGTAGTACCTCATTTTAACAAATGTTATGTGATAGGAACCTGATTTTAGTATCCCTAGTTGTTATTCCCAGCTTCTGAGGCCTGCACTTTGTGAAGATGTCAAGTATTGGTAGCCACTATAATGCTTACCAAAAGAATGCTGGCTGACTTTAGCGTTCAATTTTTCTTGTTAAATGATTTCTCTATCACAATGTTATGAGCTAGAAGTTACTGTTAATCAATGTGCTTCTGTTCAAGTTAGTTTTTGCTCAGCCACATTCAAACTATGTGTGTATTGCATCTAATACTGTGCTATTAACCCAATGAGATGGAGATAGTTGTGCACAAAAATTTTGGAAAATTGAATAAAAATAGAGAAAAAATGGAGGGTTATCTATTGAGGGTGCAGTTTACAGGACCATATGCAATGCACATGAGGTTTCTGAACATTTTTTTCAAGAAAGTTGCTAATCATTTTATGTTGGGGCCATTTTCCAAATATGAACCCAAATTAAGATATGTATTACTAAATTTGGAGCAAACCAAATATCATATGTTTTTATCTTTATTATGGACTGGATCTGAAGTTAAGTTGGGCCTTTTTTGTATCTTTTAGTCTATATCCAACTTGATATTTGCAATATTAAACATGAGCCTGAAAAATTTTTGGCCACCTCAATTTTTGACTACTCTACAAAGATAAAACATTACAAAAAGATAAAAGGAAAATTCATGTGATGGGATTTAATTCATGTGCATTGCCCATGGTTGAACTCTATTTAACTGTTAAAAGAAAATTTTTTTCAATCATATTGAACTAGAAAGAATCTTTTAAGCACTTTTTCCCAATATTGCACAATACTATCAGATCAACATTTTTTAGTTTTCAGTCGTTACACCTGGACCCTGGATGGGTACAACTCAAAACTTATGACTAGTAAGTCAAGCAGGCATATTACTTAGCACTGGAGAGTTAAATAGGATCAGTTGTAGGGAGTCGATATGATGAAGTTATGGACCATGAACTCATTGAGTTATTAGTTATTTTTTGGAGAATATTTTAGGAAATGTAGGATTAGCATGTCTCTTGGTGGCTTGCTCTGTCACAAATTCTGAAGTGACAGCTTTCCAACAGTGGATCATAAACCATCCAGATGCTTGCCGTAAGATCCATAAGACCTGTAGGCTTGTATACCTTTTTACTGTTTGCAATCCAACCTTGCATTTTTGCTGAAATCTGTCAGTTCTGATCTAAACAGGCATATATAATGGATCATATGCTGTCCTGATTTCATGGATTGGAACTGATAAAACTTGGAATATGCTATCAGCCCTCATTTCAACCTGCTGAACTGACTTTATACCTCACGAGCTGTTTTTCTAGCCTACAGATCACAAACCTAGATCTTATGCCCTCAAAATAACAGTAAACAAGAACTTTTGCTGTGTGATCAGTATCAGGAGTAGACACCAAATAGTTGCTTGTTTATCAGATATTCTTTATGTGCTTTACAAGCATTATTGGTTAAATCATTGGTTTGCCCAGTGAATTGCATGTGCAATTTTTCTTGAATAAAATTGTCTTTATTTTGTTCTTTGTCAACTACATGGTATGACTAAGGGCAATACATTTTCTATTATCGGGCAATACATTTTCTATTGTTGAGCAAATGCAATACATTGTTTGTGTACTGAGAGCTCTTCCTAACCATGGATGCATGTAGTTATCCAGTTCAACTTTTTTGGGGCGGTCAAGCGGGTCCTTGAGGCTGGCTGCTGTTTCTAGCAGCAGCCAGGGTGCAGTCCTGGGCAGTGATTCAGAGCTTTCTCGTGCTCGTGTCTCTGAAGCAAGCCCTGGAACCTTTCATAGATTCTCTGGTACTCAGAAAAACCTACTTGTCAGGCCCACAGAGCCCAACCGATCTGCTGATAGGCATGCATCTCACGGGAAACATTATGAGGCTACTCTCAAAGCCATTGAGTGTCTTGATGTTGATGGAAATGAGAAGCTTCTTCAGTAGAATTACAAGTTTACCTGACATTGTGTCATTTTGCATTGTGAAATTACTGAAAACTAGAATTCGTTGATTCATTTCTGGGCCTCTTTTATTTATTTTCTGAGTTGTAGTAGAGGAAATGTGTTCAGTATTCTGAACTGCAAATTTAACTTGTAATGCTGTGCAAATGCCGTAGAAAAAGGCTTGGACAAGTCTGCGGGGCCATGGAAGCTGAAACTTTGCAGGCTCCCATTCTGTAATTATTTATGTTTATTATATTTTTTTAAACGAAATTATTAATCTATGTTTGGCATTCTGTGTTTAGGATTATTGATCTACCGGTCTTTCTCACTGTTTATAAAGAGCGTTGACCAAAAAGTGAACTCTTCAAAATCGTTAAAACTGGGAAAAACAATTTATCTGGGACCTGTGTAATTTTTCCTTTTGGGTCAAACTAAGCTTTTCAGATATCACACTAGAATTTTTGAACCACAAAGAAGAGAGGCATGTGGTTTGATACTACCTAATGATGGGATTGGAAAATATGAATTTCTTACTAGCATTTTTGCATGAGTCCTAAATGGGTTTCCATTTGGGAAAAAGATACGGACGTATATACCCGGAAATACAGTCCCGATGGACGAGTGAAGCGTAGGGTCTCTGTTGAGTTCACCCACCCATGTACGTTATTGATTTAGGCATTTATAGCTCAAAATCATGTTATTATGAGACGGTGTCTTTTTTCCTTCCATTTGATGACTTGTATATCACACTGGAGTTCAACTCAATTGGCTACATTTTGTTGGTTGGATTCTTGCAAACCATATTGTCCATTTGTGTCCAGACAGGAGGAATAAGACTTCGGTTAAAGTCTGACAAACATGGAGAAGAATAAATTTTAAACAATGTTTTTGGTAAATGGGAAAAAATTGTGTAGTAAATTTAAAAAACCTTTTTTCTGAGCGTCGAACAACATTGGGCAAAATAACTTTTGAGTTCTAACTTCCGTTCTGCAAAAGAACTTAATTTGTCTCCCTTGTTCTCGATATGATCTACAACCATAACTCTAGACCCAAGTTTTCTGCTATGGGCTATGTATTACAAATGATTTATATAGCTAAGAAACTACTGATGCAATGTGAAACATATAACTTGGTTCATTATAGGCCTAACAGGCAGTTTTCAAATATGATAATATAAAATTGTGATTACTTCAAAGAACTTTTTGTAATTGGTCAAAGAAAAATATGTTGTTCCTCTTAGTTTTGATGATGAACAAATAATATTTGATAATTCACTTGAGTTTTATTTAACTAAAATACTTAAAGCTTATAAGAAAATGTTCAAAAGTTTCAAGAAAAAGAATAACAGCAATAGTAGATCAGCGAGTGTAGCTTGATAAGATAAAAAAAATAGCTCAAGATGACTTGGAGGTGAAAAAATCACTTGAAGACTCACGAGTGATACAAACAAGGCCAAAACAACTCAAGAAATCGATATCGATTAGGCTTAGCTTTCTTTTATTTTTAGTTGAGTTGAAAACTTGTTTGAGGTAAATCGTTTAGCATTCAATGTTGTGCAGAGTTCTATAAAAAGCTCTTAACAAAAATTTTATGATTGAATCAAATGTCTAGTTAGGTTGAGAATTTTAGTCTAAGGCAAAACTGGAGGTCTGGTCTGTAACGTTCAACTGGCAAATGGGTCTAACAAAATTAGATGACCAATTGGGAACTGTACGGCCAGTAGTGCTTTGAGCCAGTTTTAATGAACGAGAATTGGATGTCCAATTATCTAAAATGGAGGTCCGGTTTGGATTTTCTATACAACTAACAACTAGTTTTTTGATTATTGAAGTAAACTAAGTTATGAAATCTTACCCCTAATAGCTAGATTCAACCCCTAAGATATAAATCAAATTGAAGAGGCTTCGATTAGCAACTTTTACATCTTCTAATCTTTGCAAAAAGAGATCAAAGCCTCTTTTAACTCTCTAGTCATTCTTGAACTCTAAATCTTTTAATCTTAAGGTAGTTTTCACTACCTTTTCCTTTAGTCTTGAGAGAATTTTGTTTAAGCTTAAATTATATAAATCTTTATAATTTTTCTACTTGTAATACACTCTAAGATTGTTTGGAGTGGTTTAAAAATACTAACTCTGGTTTGGAGTTGATTTTACCGATTAGAGTAAGAAGATTATATCTTCACCAATAAAGTGGCACTCTTAATGAAGAGTTAAAATTCTCAAAACTAAGGCTGCTATAGAGTAGGAGCGGTTGGTCTACAAACATTAAATTTTAGAGCATTTTGTCCTTTCTCTTATCTTGTTTGTTATTGCATTTGTGATTGTAAATTGAATTTATTGGAAAAGTCGCATTAGTTTCTCAATGCCCAATTCACACCTCCTCCCCCTCCCAACTCTTAGGTGATCTTTGTGCTCCTCCTCCCCTCTTAGGTGATCATGCTTTCAATTGGTATCAGAGTAAGGTTGATTTTGTTTTTGATTTAGTCACTTAGAGTTTTTTTATCATTATTTATTGAGAATTTTGGTGCTTCTTCATCATTTCTTCAAAAGGTATCTACCACTCGTGCACTGCTATTCAATGACATAAACTTTAGTTATTGGAGAGCCCAAATTTGAATTTTTATAAAACTCATTGATTATGATCTATGACGATTAATGAAAGGATATACTCTACCTACCAAAATAATTGATGGCGTGAGAGTGTACCCAAGCCCAAGGACAAGTGGGATGAGGGTGATAAGAAAATGGATAAATGCAATGAACATTTTGTATTATGCTCTTGTTCCATTCAAATTTAATCACATTAGTATTTGTAAGATGACTTATCAAATTTGGTTTTGTTTCGAAGTTACCCATGAGGATACAAGACAAGTAAGAGAATTTAAAGTGAACATATTGGTAAACTGACATGACCTCTTTAACATGAAATTAAATGAGCTTATCACGAAGATATTTATATAATTCACTGATATTATCAATACTTTAAACTCTCTTTGTAAGACTTATGCTAATGATGAGATAGTTGGAAAGATTTTGAGATTCTTGTCTAAGTTATGGGATCCAAAGGTGATAATACAAGAAACTAAAGATCTCAACACCTTACCTTTCGAGGAGATTAAGGATCTCTAATCACTCATGAGATGAATGAAGGACTGGATCCAAAAGGAAAATAAAGACAAGAAGAAGAAAAGCATTGCTTTCAAAGCCAAAGAATCAAATGAAGAAGAACAGAAAGAGAGTGATGAAGACATGGTGCTTCTAATAAGAAAGTTCAAAAAATTTCTAAGACAAGAAAAGGCAAGAGAAGCAATGCAATCATAGAAGAAGAGGAGAACACACCCACATACTCCAAGTGCAACAAGCTAGACCATATGAAAGCAAATTGCCCTTTCAACATTCAATCTAAGAACTTCAAGGCTAAGAAGAAAAAGCTAATGGTGGCAACATGGGTTCGAAGAGGAGAGTAAGGATGCCTCTTTTGATGATAAGATTGTGAACCTATACCTTATGGCAAAAGAGGATGAAGTATGTGACCTATACTTTGAGGAATTATAAGTTACTTTTAAAGAATTATTTGCAAGGCATGAAAAATTGAGTCTCAAACATGCTTTATTGAGAAAGAAACTATCTACCCTTGAGAATGATTTTAATGTTTGAAATCTTCTAAAAGCACTTGTAATTGCAAAGAGGATATTTATATTCTTCAAGTAGAATATGGCATGTTAAAATCTTTTAGGGCTAGTTGTGATTGCCAAAATGATCTTGTCATACTTAAAGATGAGAATAGTCACTTGAGAAAAGCTTTATAAAACTTCTTTCATGAAAATACAATCTTGAACATGATTCTTAAATGCCAAAGGAATATTTTGGATAAATCCAAATTAGGCTTCATTTCAATTCTAAGTTTAAGGGTACTAAAATTACTCTTGTAAAAGCTTCAACTACAACTCGCTTTCACTTAACTTGCACCTATTATTGTAGAAAGGGGCATATCTCCTTTAGTTATCCAATTAAAAGAAACCCTTCTCTTAAGAAACTATGGGTATCTAAGGGGATAGTAAAATAGAAATCCAAGTTAGTTTAGATTCCTAAAATATCTCTAGCATGATTATGGTTGAAGTAGCTAGGGATGACCCATATGTTTTTACTAGTTATATCCAAGGTCACCCTCTAGCTAACATAGTAGAGTTAAGTAGCCTCATTTTATATTACTTGCATCATTATTTGTGTTTTTATCCTCTTTCATACTCCTATTTTTATATCCAAAGGCATGTTCATCAAAGATCAAGTATGTGATGTATGTCAAATAGGAAAATAAGTGAAGTCCTCACACAAACCCAAGAAGGTGGCGTCAACTACAAGGCCACTTTAACTCTTACACCTAGACTTGTTTGGACCCATTGGAAGTATAAGTCTAGAAGGTAAAAACTATGCCTTTGTAATTATTAATGACTATCAAGGTTTACATGGGTTTTTTTGCAAATAAAAGTGATATTTTTGATGCATTTGTTGGTTTTGCAAAATGTGTTCAAAATGAAAAAGGTTACTTAATTTCCAAAATTAGAAGTGATCATGGAGGAGAATTTAAAAATCATTCATTCAAAGAGTTTTGTAGAGAAAATGGTATTAAGCATAGCCTTTTGGCTCCTTACACTCTACAACAAAATGAAATTATTAAGCGGAAGAATAAGTCTTTCAAGAGATAATAAGGGTCATGCTTAACGAGTACTTCCTACCCAAGTATTTTTGGAAGGAGGTTATTAACACGACTTGCTATATCTTAAATAAGGTATCTATTTTCTCTATTTTCAACAAAAACTTATTTGAGTTGTAGAATGAGAAAAAGTCCAACATTGCATACTTTCATATTTTTGGTTATAAATAGTTTATTTTAAATAGAAAAGATCATTCATTAAAATTTGACTCCAAAACTCATGAAGACATTTATTGGATATTCATATAGCTCTAGAACATTTAGAGTCTTCTGCAAGACCACTTTGGTTGTTAAAGAATCTATAAATATTGAATTTGATAAATCTAACCCTCACTTGGAGAAAAAAGCCTTCTGATGATGATGTAGAGATCTCCAAGAAGATGGATGACTTACAAATCTCCAAAAGAGAGGAGAGTGAGACTAGCTAAGGACCAAATGAGAAGAAGGTTGATGATGGAGACATTGAGCAAAAAGAGTAAGAGCATGATAAGAAGCCACCTAAGGAGTGGAGATTCAAGAAAAATCATCCAATAGATCAAATCATAAGTGATATTGACCAAGGGGTAAAAACTTGTCAAGCTCTTAAATTTAATCCTAATCATATTTCATTTATTTCTCATATAGAACCCAAGAGTCTTGAGGAAACTCAACAAGATGAAAGTTGGATTCTTGGCATGCAAGAAGAACTAAATCAATTTGAGTGAAATCAAGTTTGGGAGCTTGTTCAAAGACCAAATGATTATCCAATTATTGGTATCAAATGGATCTCTAGGAATAAGCTAAATGAAGATGGTGTCATGGTTAGAAACAAGACTAGATTAGTAGCCAAAGATTTCAACCAAATTGAAGAAATTGATTTTGAAGAGACTTTTGCACCCCTTACTCATTTGAAATCTATTTAAGTTTTACTTACATTTGCTTGTTATAAAGGTTTCAAATTATTTTAAATGGATATAAAAAGTACTTTCTTAAATGGGTTTCTATCCAAGAAAGTTTATGTTGAACAATCTCCTAGATTTGGAGATTTAAATTTTTCAACCCATATTTTAAAATTGAAAAAGGCTTTATATGGCCTTCAGCAAGCTCCAAGAGTTTGGTAAGAGAGACCTAGTCTTTTTAGTATTAAATGGTTTTAAAAGAGATTGCATAGACACTACACTATTCCTTCTTAAAATGCATGATGATTTATTAGTAGTACAAATCTATATTGATTAATTATATTTGATGCTTCTAATGAAAATCTTTGTGAGTTATTTGCAAATACAACGAAGAAAGAGTTTGAGATGAGTATGACGGGAGAATTGTATTTTTTTCCTTGGACTCCAAGTACAATAAATGAAAAATGGTATTTTCCTCAACCAAGCTAAATACACCAAGGAGATACTTAAAAAGTTCAACATGGATGAAGCCAAAGCTATAGGAATTCCAATTGGCCCTTCAACCAAGTTGGACAAGGATGAAGATGGTGAAAAGATTGATGAAAAATATTATAGAAGTAGATTGGTAGTTTGCTATATCTTACTGCAAGTAGACCCAACATCCTATTTAGTATTTGCTTATGTACTACATTTCAAGCGTCTCCTAGGAAATCACATCTAGTTGCCTTAAAACACAAATTGAGATATCTTAAGGTACACTAGACTTGGGATTGTGGTATCCAAGAGATAGTTGTTTTGATTTAATTGGTTTTTTATGACGCGGGTTCTGCCAGATGTCATATGGATAGAAAGAGTATTAGTGGCACATGCTAATTTCTTGGAAAATCTCATCTCATGGAGTTCTACAAAACAAAACTTACTGGCTCTCTCTATGGATAAGGTAAATACTTCAAAATTTTGGTTATGATTTTTCAAATATACTAATTTATTATGACAATACTGGTGCAATTAGTTTATCCAAAAAATTTGGTAGTACACTCTCATTCCAAACATATTGATATTTGCCGTCATTTTCTTCAAGATCATGTTTTGAAAAAAAATATTTTATTAATATTTATTGAAATTGATGGTCAACTCACGGATATTTTCACAAAACCCTTAGATGAGATGCGGTTTTATTTTTTTCGGAATGTTATTGGTATTGTAAAGCTTTCAGAATTTTTTGAGCTTATGGAATTGAGATTTTAACTTCTTTCAGACACCCAATTTAGAACCAGATGTCCAATTTTGAACAATTTCATGCTACCAAACTCTTTGTTGAACATCCATTTTTGAATCAGACATCTGACACAACAATTTAGAGCATGTATTTTCTTGTTGTCAGACATCTGATTTATGAATCTAATGTCTAATATGTGGTTGTGGGGCCCAATTCTTAAGTTTAAAACCTAGCTGCTAGTTCTTTTCCCTCATCTATCGCTCGCGATTCCTGTCCGGCCACCTTCCCAAGCACCTCAGCATCCCTCTCTAGAAATCCAAGGCTTCAACCTCATGTTCACCCTCTTTCCTTTATTCTCTTCTCCTCCCACACCTCAATTTCATGTTCTTTTCTTCAAATGGCCAAGAGATTCAAGAGTATTGGCTCCAAGAAAAAGAAGATCAAAGGATCATCTTCTTCCCTTGGTAATGACCCCTTCCCCTCTGAATTTGCATCACAAGATTTATTTACTCAATTTCAACCAACTTTGCCAATTCTCATATTGTTGTTTCTCATACCGTTTATTTTGATGATCTTCACTATTTAAATCTCAAGACCCTATTTGACGCTCAAGGCTAGACATTCCTTTTAACTAGATGTGGAACCTCCTATGATTATGATGTCTGAGTCTTCTATGTGAATGCTAACTTTAAAGGAAATTCTAACACTTTTGATTTCCTATGATGATAGACCAATATCTCTTACTCTTGTTATCCTAGGCTCTATCCTTGGTATACTTGCTACAGGAGAAAGATTGATTCTTACCCCCAAATGATATGACCAGATTCTCTCTTATCAATTGGTTGTAGAGACCGTCTTTGAGGAAAACTAAGGTAAGGCCATGTGGAAGCTACTATCTCCCCTTCTCCCACCTAGAGCTTATATTCTTCATCAGATTCTTGCTTATACTATCCTTCTCAAAGGTGGTTATAGAAATGAAGTCTCATTCACTGGACATATGGTATGTCTACCTTATATCATTATTCACCATATAGGCCATTATATATGACACCCTCATGCCACCCTTGGCTTTCCCAGCATTATCACCTTTATCTTTAAAGCTTTGGTGCTCCTGCTCCTCAATGTGACTCCTCTCTAGTGTACTCCTACACACCCACTGATACCTTCTCTCACTTCACTCTTTTTCGGATGGGCTTTTCCTTGTGCGGTGGTTCTTGGATTCAGGGGGAGGGTGGTGATGAGCAGAGTGAGGAGGTCAAGATTGATGCCATAGAGTGCAGCCCGAGAGGGGGTCATGGATGCATTGGACATTCACATGCCTCATCCACCAAGTTTAAGGCTAATTTTCCTATGATGCTTGTACATTTAGAGGACCTGGCACAATGGATGACCAAACAAGTAACCCAGCTCAAGACTTCAGTGGATGAGATGTCAATGATGATGTGCACATTCTTGGATGGACTATTAGAGATGGTTCACACACTCATCGACTACTCGATTTCTTGACCACCTCTAGGACCCAGTCCTTAGACTTAGAGTTTATTGCTTTTATGCTTCTGGAGTTTATGGATCTTATTTTTTGTGTATGGATTATGGTTTCAGCGTTTTGGGCCTATGACTTGTGGCAAATGGATTGGAGTTTCATGACTTGATGTTTATAGTTATGGTTTTGGACTATGGATTTTGGCTTATAATTTAAGACTTGATGCTTTGGCTATTTCATGGATATTGTTAATTTTTATCTTATCTCTTGGATATTGTATTCTTATAATGCATCAAGTTATGGGGAGATATACAAATTGTGGTTATATTGTCATTTTTTATATAGCCTATTATTTTTATTAATTCTTTAGCATGTATTCAAGTTGTACTTATTACAGTTACAGGGAAAACTTTGTTCACTTATGCTTGTGTGGTATCCTTTTTGTTGATGCCAAAAAAGGGATTAAGAGCTACATTGATCTACATTAATCTAGAGAGCTACATTGATCTATTATGAGGATAATCATATTACTTTATATCCTCATGATCATGTGTATTTACATGCTTGCCCATGTTTTAGATTTTAAGTATTTTATTTATGAGTTTTTCATCATTAAAAAGGGAGATTATTATTCTTCCTAGCTTTGATGATGAATAAACAATATTTGATAATCTACTTGAGTTGTGTTTAGCTAAAATACTTAAAGCTCTCAAGAAAATATTCAAAAGCTTCAAGAAAAAAGAAGAAGAGCAATGGTAGATCAGTGAATGTGGCTTGATGAGATAAAGAGATGGCTCAAGATAGTTTGGAGGTGAGAAACCACTTGAAGACTCACAAGTGACATGAACAAGGCCAAGATAACTCAAGAAATCAACATCAACTAGGCTCAGCTTTCTTTTGTTTTATTTTTTTTTGAGTTGAAAACTTGTTTAAGGTATATAATTTAGCATTCAATGTCATGTAAAATTCTGCAATAAACTCTTAATAGAGATTTTATGACTAAATTAGATGTCTAGTTCTGAACTGGACACCCGGTTGAGTTAGGCTAAGAATTTCAGTCCAAGAAAGAATCAGATGTTCAGCTAGCAAATGGGTCTAACAGAACTGGATGACCGGTTGAGAATTGGACATCTAGTAGGGCTTTGAGCCAATTCAAATAAACTAGAACTGGATGTCCAGTTATTTGAAATGAACATTTAATTTAGATTTTTTGCTTGACTAATAACTAATTTTTTGACTGTTGGAGTGAACCAAGCCATGAGATCTCACCCTTAATAGCTAGATTTGACCCCAATGGTATAAATAGAGTTGAAGAGGCTTTGATTAACAACTTTTGCTTTCTCTAATTTTTGTAAAAAGAGATCAAATCCTCCTTCAACTCTCTAGTCATTATTGAGCTCTAAACCTTCCAATCTCAAGCTAGTTTTCATTGCCCTTCCCTTTAATCTTGAGAGAACTTTGTGTGAGCTTAAATTGTATAAATATTTATGGTTTTTCCACTTGTAATCCACTCCAATGTTGTTTGTAGTAGTTGAGAGATACTAACTCTAGTTTGGAGTTGATCTTTTCAGTTGGAGTAAGAAAATTATATGGGATTGGGTCACTGACAAAGCAGCCTCTTAATGGAGGGTTAAAGTCTTAAAGACCAAGGTGAAAGCCATGGAGTAGGAGAAGTTAGTCTTCAAACCACATTAAATTTTGGTGTATTCTATCCTCTCTCTTATCTTCTTTCTTATTGTACTTGTGATTATGGATTGAATTGGTTTTAAATTTATCAAAAAAATTGTATTAGTTTCTCAACACCTAAGTCAACCCCCTCATGCCTCCACACCCCCTCTTCCTCCTCTTAGGTGATCTTCTGTGCTTTTGAAATATACCTTGATTAGTCCAAAAATGAAATTTATCTTCTTTCTAAATAGTCTTTGTGACATTTTTACAAATCCCTAAAATATTACCTAATTACATGAGTGCTTGAATTTCTAACAATCATACACAAATACATGAATTTCTTGAACTTATTAGATATCATTAGTTCCTCAAGTTATTTAACTATAATATTTTTATGAATTGAACATAATACTCTTCATTTCATCTTCTCCATTATCTTTGCCTTCTTATCCCTCAACTACACAAATCCATGCCCCTTCCCCTCTCCCAACAAATCCCTCTCAAACATTGCCTTCTTTTTGGGTTTGGACCTCAATAACAGTGGAATAAGAGGAATAGATGGTCTTTTGGGTTGAAGAAAAATGAGAAGAAAAACAAAACTTCAACAAAATAAATTATTGTTAGTGCTCTAAAAGTGCTCCCAATAGAGATAAAAGCACCATGAAAGCATTTCTAACATTTTTTTATGTAATAAAGACCAACAAAAAGTGTTAAAAAATTGTTTGATGGTTTATAAATGCCGCTAAAGATTATCGTAATATTTTTTGCATGACCAAAAGGTGTCAACAATAAATATTTATTATTGGCATTTATTGTGGAAATGTCAACAAAAATTATTGTCGGGCATTTGTGGAAATGCCAACAATAGCCTATTATTGATATTTCCTTCCAAATATTGAGATAGTTTTTCTAGTGTTAACCTGAAAGTATTGACAATAAAATATTATTGTTGATGATTATTTGTTGAATACTCGGGTAACTATCCTCGACATTGGAAGGAAATGCTGACAATATGCTATTGTCATCATTATATGGAAATGCTAGTAACAATCTTTACTAGTACTTTTTTCATTTAGTACTAACAATAATTGGCTCTAGGTTTATGCAGGGCTTTTCCTAGCATTCGTAAAAATCCCAGGAAAAAGTTTTGAAACCTGAAAAAACTTGTTGTTATGTAGCATTAACCCTAATACATATATAATTATAATCCTCATATATTTTTGGAATGTCCAAATATTATTATCAACCAATAATTTGACAATCAACAAATCATAATCATAACAAATCAGATACAAAATTCCACAATCAACCAAATAAAATCCCAATTGAAAGTTAAAGAAAAAATAAATTTGCAATATTCTAAAAAACACTATTAGTCTTGGCCAGAGCTTCTTGAACCCCACTCATTCTTGAGTGTTGCCTCTATGCACAGCTCCAAATCCCAGAGTGGCTTTGATCTTCTTAAGGAAAAAAAATGAAAATATGAACAATAAAGGCACTAGCTTTGTGAACACTTTAAATTAGTATTCATAAAATACTTGAGATGTCAAATAAGTAGGAGTTTCTTCCAAATTTGCCCATGTACTAGATCCCTTGGTTTCATATTAATTTGCATTCTCTAGAACCTAGTTTATTTGCATATAGTTGTGTTAGTCATAGGAGCTAATGATATATGTAAACATAAAACTTTTTAAAACACAAAAATATAAAACATAGAGGTGACATTGGATTGACCAACAATCTAAGCCTATATGGACTAGAAGTCACTCTAGAGCTTTGCCATCGTCTCACGAATACCAAAAACCTCATTTATAATGATAGCCTATACTTTGGCCTTGGCATAACAGTGTTTACCTTTCAAATCTCTAGAGGAACTCACAGAGACTTGGGTGGGTGTAGCTCCCATACCGAACATCCATAGTGAACCATATTTCTCATATCCAAAAACTTGGATGTGAATTTTATTTTGAATAGCAGTGTCTAATAGAAATTTCTTTAACATAATCTACCATTGATGTTCAATTTGGGCCTATAAAAAGGCATTGAACAATCTAAGCATATGTTCCTTAATAGAGTAAAAAATTTACAATAAAATATATTCACTATTACTACTATGGAATTTTTTGTACAACAACATGATAAATGTTGATTTAAGTCATGTCTCAAATTTGAATTTTTTGAAAAATCCTAGTAAAATTAGAATTCATATTAGGACATGGATTAGTGGTTTGGATTTTTTTTTTTCCAAATTTATCTCCTACTACAAGGAATGAATTAGTGGGCTAGATCCTTATTTGAATTTGTATCCTACTCTAGTTCAAATTTAGTTAGACTGCTTCTATAAATACCCTATTCATTTAAGGATTTCAATAGACTAAGATAGAGAGACATAGATCAAACTCTCAAAATACCTTGTGATGATTAGACTAGTTAGTCTCTTGTGAGGATTTGTGATATTGGAGTTTTGTCTTTATCTTTATAATCTCCTTTTCTTTATCATTAGTAAAATCTCCTCTAGATTGCCTTCACCCATGCGTATGTCAAAGACCAAACCATATAAATCTCTTGTGTGTTATTCTTTCTCTTTTTCTTTTCTTCTTCTACATCATGAATTATGGTGGATATTTATTTTTTGCACAACAAATTGGTATCAGAACTTGGTTCAAGATGTCTACCATGAAGTTCAATGTGGAGAAATTCAATGAAAGAAAAGGATTCTCTATCTGATAAAGAGTTTGCACAATCCTTACTCAACAAGGATTAAGAAGTACATTAGAGGATGTCAAGTCTGAAGATATCACTGAAAGCATTTACGAGAACTAGAAAGCTAGTGCATATAACACTATTCTCCTTAGTCTCACCAATGAGATACTCTATCCATTCCTAGATGAGACATCACCTTCAGAGCTATGAAAAAGGTTCAAAAAAAATACATGAGTAAATCTATTACAAATTGAGTCTACTTAAAAGCAATTTTTTTTAATTTTTTGATAAAAGAAGGTGTGAATATAGTTGATCATTTAATGTGTTCAATAAATTATTCTCCCAATTGTTAAGCATTGATGCCAAAATTGAAGATGAAAATAGGATAATTATTTTATTATCATCTCTATCTTGTTTCCTTGAGAGTCTAAAAACTATTCACATATATGGTAAGGATTTAAAATTTGACGATATTTATGTTGCCTTTTTTATCTTATAAATATTTGAAAAAGATTAAAAGGGATGAGTCTCACTTAGAAGTATTTATTGCCATAGGTTGTACCAAAGAAAGATCAAAGCCATGTCATTCCAAGTCCAAATGCAAATAAAAGAGTTACATGCACTACAAGAAGATGGACGTGCAATTAAGGAGTGTTGGAAGCTCAAAGAAAAGAAAGAGAAAGAATCTCAGTCTAAAGAGCAAGGCAAAGATCAAGTGTTAGTTGTTGAAGAAAGTTTTGATGATGATTAGAGTAATATTCTCTCTATTAGTTTTAATTTTGATCATTATCATGATAATTGGATTCTTAAATCTAGTTATTCTTACCATATGTGTCCTAATAATGATTGGATTGAAGACTACAAGTCTTATAATGGTAATTTCATTTTGATGGGTAATAATACTTTATGTAAAATCATCAGAATTGGAACAATTAAAATTAAGATGTTTGATAATATTATTAAGATTTTTACTGATGTTAGATATGTTCCTGATTTGAAAATGAAATTGATATCTTTGGGTGCTTTGGATTCTACTGGTTGTAAGTATTCTTCTAAAAGTGGAGTCATAAAGATTGCTAAAGGCTCATTGATCATGTTAAGGGCCTAAAGTATAGAAATTTGTATGAGTTAGTAGGAAAAATCATTAATGGTAGAGTAGCAATTTCTAAGGGTTCTTTCAATATAACTCACTTATGGCATATGCATCTTGGACATATGAGTGAGCAAGGTTTGATTAAGCTTAACAAAAGAAAATTATTGAAAGGCCTCAACTCATGCAAATTAGATTTTTGTGAGCATTGTGTATATGATAATGGTTGAAGGTAGAGTTTAACATTAGTATTTATTACACAAAAGACTTGATTGATTATATTCATTCTGATGTGCAGTGCTCTCCTATTCCATCACAAAGGCAAGTATGTTTTATTTTCAAGCCATGGAAAATTTTAGTTGAAAAAGGGACTGATATAAAAATTAAATATCTAAGAAGCGACAATGATAGAAAGTATAAATTAATAGATTTTCTTACATTTTTTGATGATGAAGACATCAAATGCCACTTTACTATCCTAAGAAAACCTCAATAGAATGGTGTGAGAGAATATAACTTTATTGAAGAAAGTATGTAGTATACTTAGTGTAATCATTCTTAACAAGAATTTTTGGATAGAAATAATTAACATAATATATTTTATTGTGAATTACTCTCCTCAGACAACTATTGATTACAAAACTTAAGAGGTATGAACTGGTGTATTGGGGGAGTTCAAAGAGTATCGAATCAGAATAATATAGTGGGTTGGACACCAAACCATCCCAAAAGCTTAAGCTCATGAGATATGAGCCTTTTTTTACTATATATATTAAACTTTGTCTATCCAATATCCAATGTAAGACTAATTCGTCACACCTATCATTATAACAATCTTCTCCTTCATGTGTGATTTGACCACATTAATTTTAATACTCTTAATCAAAATTTTTTTTACTCGACCAGTTCCACTATGTGACTCATACTAATGGATTTTTGTCTTATTTTTAGTTTTTTAAAGAAATACTAACATGCAACTCGACTCAGTCGCATCATCACGGTACTCTTTTACTTGACCAATTCCACCGTGTGACCCATACTAATGGATTTTTTGTCTCAATTTTTGATTTTTTTTAAAAAGAGACTAACATGCGACTCAATCTAATTGCAACATTATGGTAATTTCAGTTTTAAGAGTTTGCATAGCTTCGAACCTAAAGCTTTAATACCACTTGTTGGGGGAGTAGAAAGAGTGTCAAACTAGATTAATATAGTAGATCAGACACCAAACCTTTCCAAAAGCTTAAGCTCATGGGATATGAGCCTTTTTCACTATATATATTAGTCTCTTTCTATCCAATATTCAATGTGGGACTAATTCATCACACCTGACATTATAACAATCTCTCCCTTCAGGTGTGAGTTGACCACATCAATTTTAACACTCTTAATCAAGAACTCTTTTACTCAACCAGTTCAACCATGTGACCTATACTAACAGATTTTTTTTCTCATTTTTAATTTTTTTTAAGAGAGACTAACATGTGACTCGACTCAATCACATCATCACGATACTCTTTTACTTGATCAATTCCACCGTGTGACCCATACTAACAAGTTTTTGTCTCAATTTTTGATTTTTTTAAGAGAGACTAACATGCGACTCAATTCAGTCGCATTATCACGGTAATTTCAATCTTAAGAGTTTGCACAGTTTCAAACATGAAGCTCTGACACCACTTATTGGGAGAGTCAAAAGAGTGTCAAATCAGAACAATATAGTGGATCAGACAGTAAAATATCCCAAAAGATAAAGCTCATGGGATATGGGTCTTTTTTTTTACTATATATATTGGACTTTGACTATCCAATATCCAATGTGGGACTAATTCATCACACTTGACATTATAATATTGGTGGCCTGCAAACTATTCTTCTTTAAAGATTTTTGGTTGCCCTGCTTATGTGTATGTCATCAAGGATAAGTTAGATGCACATTCCAAAATGTGCATTTTCCATGTTTATGCTAAAGGAGTTAAAAGCTATCATTTGTGGGATTCTAATACTTCAAAAGTAATTAGTGAAAGAGACATAGTATTTGATGAAAGTATGAGAGTCTCGGTAATGCAATTTTGGTGGAAGTGGAGCCTACAATTTCTTCTTAAGGAGATATTCAGGGTATTCCAAACTCTCAAGAAAATTTTAAGCCTCAATATGAGAGTCAAATTGAAGTTTCTGAGAAGATTTCACTTTGAAGATCCTCACATAAACATAAAATCACCTGAAATATATGATTTTGAAGATATGGTAGCTTTTGCATTGTTTAATGGCAATGGTAATTCTTCTTCTTATAAAGAAGTTGTGCAAGATAAGAATTTTTATTAGTGCCAAATCACTATGAGTAAGGAGATGGACTCATTTCAAAAGAACGCTTGGTGAAATTACCCAAAGATAAGAGAGCTATTTGTTGTAAGTGGGTATTGTAGAAAAAAGAGGATTCTTCTAAGATAGATGGTGTAAAATTCAAGGTCCATCTATTTGTGAAAGGATATTCACAAAAGGTAACTTCAATAAAATTTTCTTTCTTGTGATTAAAGACACATCTATTCATTTTCTACTTACTTTAGTTACTTTCTGTAATCTTGAATTAGAATAGTTTGATGTCAAAATCACTTTTTTGCATGTAAAATTAGAAGAGCAGATTTTTATTTAGAATCATGAAAATTTCATCTAGGAAGGCAAGGAAAATAATGTTTGCAACTTGAACAAGTCACTTTATGTTCTAAAACAATCTCCAAAGCAATAGTTTTGATAGTTTAATATTAGGACAAGCTTTTATCTATTGAAAGTATGATTGTTGTATCTATTTTAATGCATACAAATAATTTATTCATTGTATTGCTTCTTTATATTGATAGTATGCTTATTGTCACTCAAGGCATATATCTAATTAATGATTTGAAGCATAGAATACAAAAAATTTGAGATGAAAGATCTACTTGCTGCAAGAAAGATTCTTAATATAGAGATTGATTAGGGCCAAAAGCATGGCAAGCTATAGCTCAAATAGAGTAAATGCCTTGAGAAGATTATTTCTCATTTTGGCATGTAGTATTCAAAATCTATTAGCACTCCTTTGACAGCTCACATTATGATTTCAGCTCAATTGTGTCATTCTATAGACGAGGAGCATGCATAGATGGAGAATTTTCATTCTCAATTGTTGTTGGAAGTCTAATGTATGCTATGGTGTGCACAAGCCTTGATATTATATAAATAGCTAGTGTAGTAAGTCGCTACATGGAAAATCAAAGAAAGGAACATTGGGAAGCTATGAAGTTATTATTGAGATACATCAAAGTACTCTTAGTATTAGTTTATGTTTTAATAGGAACATGATTCAAGAGACCAAAATTATTGGTTATGTCTATTCAAACTATGCTAGAGACATTTATCAATAATGATCCCTCACCAGTTTTCTTTTCATCTTTTATGGTAGTCCTGTTAGTTGGAGATATACCTTACAGTCAATTGTGGCTTTGTCTATAGTAGAGTTCGAGTATATGGCAGCTACCGAAGTGGTGAAAGAAGCTCTACAGTTAAAAAGTTTGGCAAGTGAAGTTTTCTCTCAAGGTATTCTTTCTATTTTTTGTGATAGTCAAAGCACCATGCACCTTGTGAAGAACCAGATGTACAATGTTAGATCAAAGCACATAGATATCCAATTTTATTTTATTTGGAATATTGTTGAAGATGATGAGATTTTTTTTATAAAAGATCCATACTTCAAGAAATATGGCAAACATATTGATGAAGTTGATTTTGATTGACAAGTTCAAGCTATGCTTGGACTTGATCAATGTTCAAAATTATGATTGCCCACCTGAAGAGCATGTCAAATATAACTACCATGGTTTGTAAAGAAATCAACAGCTTTTTAGTTGGCTTAGTTAACTATTAACAACAATTTTTGAGTTGGCTTAGCTTTGAAATATAGTCGATAACTTTAAGTGTGTTATTGGTTAACTTTATTTGAATAAGGTGTTTGGTTGACCGATTAAGTAAGTTCAAGCCTATCTTAATTCAGTTTGAAGTGATCAACAGCATGAGCTTTATGCTGACCATTTTTTATTTACTAATCGATGACTCTTTTTTTGGCATGTTGTTGATTAGGTTTAAAGCATTACCAAAGGCTTTTAAGTTGGCTTAGCTAAGCATCACCAATGGCTTTTGAGTTGACTTAGGTTTGAATTATGGCTAATGACTTTGAACATATATTGTCAGTTGATTTTATTTGAATAAGGCATTTAGCTAGCTGATTAAGCAAGTTTAAGCCTACCTTAGTTCAGCTCAAAATGGTTAGCATCCTTGGCTTTATGCTAACTATTTTTGATTTGATAATCGACAACCTCTTAGGTGTGTTGTCAATTAAATTTAAAGCATTGTTGACATGTTAGAGAGCCTATTGTTAACTAACCCTATTTGATCTTGGATTCGACCCCAATTGAGCTCTTATTAGATCCCCAATGGACCTTGGATCCAAATCCCAATTGGGTTCTTGATGGACCTAGGTTCAACCCTATTAATGGGCTTGGATTCAGCTCGTGTTGGACCATTATGGGGTTTATGTTTGAACCTTAATGGACTTGGGTTCAAGATCAAGTTGGTTTAGTTCAACTTAGTTCTGATTGTGGTTTGACCTAGTTTTTGTTCAACTTTGAGCTAGTTATGATTTAGGTTTGACCTTATTTTGGTTTAGGTTTGATTTGCCTTTGGTTTAGATTTTACCTAGTTTTCGGTTTAGGTTTGACCTGGTTTAGGTTTAGTTATGACCTGGTTTTTGTTTGAATATAAGTTTGGCTTGACTTGATTAGATTTAATTTAAGCTTGGTTAACCCAATTAGGGTTTGAATTTGAGTTTAAATTGACTCAATTAGAGTTTGATTTAAAGTTGGTTTAACCCAATTAGGGTTTGGATTTAAACTTGATTTATCCTGATTAGGGATTAGTTCAAACTTGGCTGACCCAATCAGGGTTTGGTTTAAACTTAGTTAGCTCAAATGTGGTTTTGACTCAATTAAAGTTCAATTCAAACTTGTTTCAATTTTGGGTTGAGTCAATTTGAACCCATTTTGGTCCACGTTGACTCACTTTGGATGGGTCAAGGCTTTACCTGATTTGAAACCTATTAGGGTTGGGTCTAGACCTAGGTCATCATTATTTTGACTGAAACGAATGACCACTTGGGGTACTGGTCAATTGGCTGAAAGGATGTCATTCCAGATTTATCAGAATTGGATGACTGGTTGGGGTACCGGTCATTCGATAGATGGCTTGCTGATACTTGTAGATTAGAACTAGTTCATCTAATTCAAGGTCTTTGTGACTCCTTCCAAACTAACCCATGAAACCATTTTGCCAAGTATAAATTTTATTAGAGAATAAATGGAACATAGTTCATCTTAGATGTAGAACCTTTTGAGGTTGTCAATGTGCCATGTCCTCAGGATTACTTGGCCATTTAGGTGCTCAATTTTGAAAGTTCCTAGTCCCACAACTTGGGGGACTTTGAATGGTCCAATCCAATTTGGAGAGAGCTTCCCTAAAGTTTGGTTGATAAGTCCTGTTTGGCAAAATACCCAAACCCTAAGCATAGTTCTCAGCTACAGACTTGGGAATTGTAGTAGCACACCACTTGCCATTGATACTTGGTGATCCTAGTGTGAGCTTCTCCCAAACCTCCAAAACTAGGTCCTTCTTTCCTCCTATTCCCTTGGCCTGAAACTATTGTTGGAGGAGGAGTGGGAGCTTCTGGTGCAACGGGCTTCTTCTGAACTGATGATACCCATGGGTTCCCTCCTTGCTCCTTTAGAAGCTCATTCATAAAGTTGAGCTCGGTGATCCTTGCAACATAGCATCTCCTTGTTAAACCAAAGTAAAGATTGTTGTAAAAAGAAGGAGGCCTAAGGCATGAGAGCTAGTTTCATACCAGCCGTCCGAGCAATGGATAGTCTGTGTTCCTTTAAATAGGCCTTGTTAGACCATGCAAGGGTGGACATAACTTCCTTGACCTCCTCAACCTAGGATACTAGGAGTTGGTGGGTTTCAGAAGAGATTTCAGGGTCAGCCCTATGAAGAAAAGGTTGCCTCTCTTATAGGGAAGGCCCAAATCAATCCTCGAGAGGACCCTTACTAGATGATCCTTCCAAGAATGGATAGTGCTAGTGTTGGAGGTAAATAGTTTACACCATCTCTTTGGGGGGAAGTACCATCGACTCTCGATATTAGAGGCTTAGCAACCTTTGAAGGCATTCCTAAAATATCTATGGTGGGTGGACAGCCTTTGGAGGTAGAGAAGGCTCAGAAAGCTGAAATGAACTTCATAGCAATAGGTACAATTTGATCCAGGGCTAAGTCCCAATCTTTCAGAACATTCCTAGTAATGGTATCTACAAGATACCTAAGTCCACTCTTGAACATTTCCCAATAGGTGAAAAACTCAAAACCAAACGCCTCACTAAGGTTTTACTATCCTCTTCTGACCCCCATAGGTCTAACTAAATTCTGTCTAGGAAGCCAAATATGTTAACCAATTGCTCAAGATTTTTCTCTCAAAGCGTAGATTCAGAAGTCCAAATCCTTAATGTGGAAACATGTAGTAAAAAACTTGCACTAGGATCATCAAGAGCATACCAAAGAAAACTTGATATGGAAACTTACTTGAAGGTGATGGTAGGATGGTAGCATGTCCTGAAGGTCACACCCCAGCAAATCTAGAGGTGTCACCTGTAGTGGAAAGAATGGCGGTAGGCACAGTAGTCTTTGAGGTAGACGGGGTAGAGGGTAGATGAGTAGCAACTTCCCACACCTCCTTCGGCAACTACATGGAGCCTGGGCCCCTGATAGATGGTGCCGAGGCAACATGGGAGGCCTAGGACTTCTTTAGGGTAGGGGAAGCCTCCTATCTCAAAATGCCCTCCTTCTTGATGATGGAGGATCCCTTTCCAGAGCTTGAGGGAGTGGAAGAGGACACCATGGATGAGCAAGCTTTCCGGTAGAGGATGAAGAGGCTAAGGGAGGAAGATGAAGGTTCATAGATTTGCTAAAGTAGAAGGAAGAAAGCATAGTACCCTTTGTGTAAGTTTCACTTTATCTTTGGATTGCTTCCACATGGCTCAATCAAGGTCAATGAATTTCAAAATGCCAAATCTTCAAAATCCTCATCAGGATTTCACAACACATGTTCTCTATTTGATTCAAGAAGCTTGAGGGGAGATGAATCATGAGATGCCCAAACGATTTCCCCAATGAGTGAATGGATGGCTCCAGAGTGGCACCTCGAAAAGGAACAAAACCCTAAATGGTGGTGCATGATATAACAAGGCGGTGACTCATTTCCACAAGCATTATGATGGCTGACGCCTAGCATTCAAGAACATTGAGATAAACAAAGGCATGATTCCCTAGGCTTCATGATGGCTGACACATCACTCCCCTAAAGAGAGAACTATGGCTTGTGTCACTTGAGTTGTGATGATTAGAGGCCAAAACCAAAAAAGAATAAAGAGAGAAGGAAAGCTTGAAAACTCAAGTCCTTGAACCTATGGTGTGAGACCTAGAGTTGGATGGCACTGATGATGCATTATGTCAAAAGTAGTGGTTCAGAAAAATTAGGTGCATGTGTACCAAAGCCAAAACTATCGATGGAGGTAACTGAAGGGTGATCTCCAAGACAAAACCCCCGAGTTAAAGAGGAGCTGAGCCTAAAGGTGAGGTTGTGAACAAATATGACTAAAATATAGATTCACCTATATACTGAACCATTATGAGCTCGACAACTTTAGTTATGGATGAACCCATGGCAAAGGATGGTCACATCATAAGGCCCAAAAATGATTGAACTCATGAGCCTTGGCCTATTAATGCTAATATACTATCTGATTAATCCATAAGCATTTCTGGTGTCAATCCTGATGGATTCAAGATTGATTCATCCATTATGAGAAATTTGGTGGAGTGGTTGCCCAAAATCATAGGATCATGATACTCCAAATCTCTAGAGGCACTATAAATAGCATCACAACTAGAGAGGTAAGGGACTAATGCCATTTTCTCTTGTATGCTACTTATAGTGATAATTACTGACTTAAGTATCAAGTGGCTATTGCCAAAAAGCTCCCGATGGTCTCTTGTTGCAAATTGGCGAGAAGATGACCTAGCAGATCAAGATCTCGAGGAGCCTCTCAAATTGAAGCCCGTGGTGAACTGGGCTCCATCAATAAAAGGAAATTGGCACCAAAATTTTTATGAATCACTATGAGTTATCACACTATATATCAAACTCCAATTCATTCAACACCATATGTACTAGCTTTTGGGACCAAGGAAGTCTTCATTAGAGGTACAAATTTCCATTTTGAGTATTGCCTTATAAGAAGAAATCACAAAAGAAGATAATATTCACCTCAGCCTAGATGAGCTAGATGTGGACAAAACAATGCTCATAGCGTAGCAAAACTTGAAGATGTACTAAGCCCAAATGTCCAGGGTCTATAATAAGATGGCTCTATTCAAGTCTTTCAAAAATAGAGAAACAGTGTTGGTGTGAAGAAGACCCATAATCCCAAATTGGAGCAAAAAAGGCAAAATTCAAGCCTAACTAGGAAGACCTTTCCATCATCAAAATGATATTTGAAGGGGGATCCTCTTAATTGATTGATAATAAAGGAAAATGACCCATGCCACCAATCAACACCTCTCGAGGTAACAACAAAAGAAAGTGTGCTTTGTCTATGATGGAACATTTGGCTTTTAACCTTCTCAATGAATGCCCAACTAAGTTGCACTCCATGCTTCTTGAGGTAAAACATAGACATAGAACACCATGTGGTGAATCAATTTTAGTTATAGATAGCAAATCAAGTCCACTCCCATGTGTCAAACCCAGTCTACCTAGCATGGCAAACTAAGTCTACTCCTATGTGGTAGATATAGTATACATACACATGGTAAATTAAGCCCACTCTCATGTGAAAAATTAAATCCAATTCCATTTTCACATATAAAACCAGTTTCACATGGCCAACTAGAATCCGACCATAAATAAAACATAAAATTTCTTTTGTACACCATTGGGGCATCGAAGGGAGAAACAAGTAATGACATAAAGCAAGACATAGGGACTATATACCTAAAGATTATTTGCACAATCTCCTCTCATTAGAAACTCAAGAAAAGAATGTAAAAGGAGCACTTTGTTTGGGTAGTTTTTCGTCAAACTAGGTTGAGTCAAAATTTGACCAAAATTGAAGCTTGGATATCACTAGATTATGACCCAAATTTGGGTCTCAGTGGGAGCTAAATTGCTATCGAATTTGACCAAAATTGTTGACAATTCAGATCTAAATTGTTAAAGAATTTGGGCAAAAAATGAATTTACCCCAAGTGGATTGAATAGGCTAAAATGTTGGACCAAAATTAGGCTCAAAATTCATTAAAAATCTAGTCCAAAATAAAAAATATTTATAAATATATTCTTGAACTGAATAAATTCTTACAAACAGGTCTCTAGTTGGATTTTTCTTACAAGTGAGTCCCATGATTGAGAATTTTTGTGAAAAGGTCCATAAAAATCTTTAAATTATAAATTGGACCACACAAAATTTAGGTTTTACAAATAGGCACCTCAAAAATTGACAATTACAAATAAATCCTTCAAAAGTTTATAATTTTAGAATTTTTCACTATTTATAAATAAACCCTCCTTAAAATATTAATTTGTAAACTTAATGTTTATAAATTTACAAATAAATCCCTTGAAAATTTTATTTGTAAATAGGTTTTCAAGTTTCATTATTTTGCAAATAAAAGTTTGCAAATTGATCTTCAATGTCCTTTTTATAAAAAAATGTCTAAAATTTATAGAATTGTAAATTGGTCCTAATTTTTAAAAAATTGACATATTCCCTTTATAAATTTAATATCACAAGTGGGTACAATTTTCAAATCTTCCTTCTTATCTAGAGTGATTCTTTTTCTAATCTAAATAAATCCCTATCCAAAATGAAATCACAACCACATTATCTCATTGATTTAAAATTTTAAAACTTAGATCGATCCAATCCGATTATCTCTTCTGCCCCACTAGTCCCCGTTGTCACTACACTACCATCATGTGCCCACTTTCATGTGCTAAACCCTAGTTCGAGTGATTTCCAATACTACACAGATGCTAGCTGAACCCCAAACCCAAGTTTTGACAACCTAAACCTGGTTGTCACCTTGAGCATCTATGATGCCTCACCAAGCATTGCTACTACTGAGGCATCACCAATCCACACCCATGCCCCGTGCTAGAGCTCTAACGGCATGAGCCTTTCCGCTCCTCTAAGTAGCCCCATCATGCCCTTGGATCTGATCTACACCATACTTGCACCCTAGGCTTGAGCTTTGATAGCTTGAGCTTAACTGTTGCTCTGGGAAGCCACATTGCCACTACTCTTCCAGTCCATGTCCATATTGGCACACTGAGCCTGAATTTCAATGGCCTAGGTTTTGTAATTGTTCCAAGCTATCACTCCCCATTTCCGTCTGCCCATGGAGGCAACCTCATAAGATTGGTCGTCAACTTGCACCAACACCTGCCTCACAGGCATGCTACCCTAAGCCACTCAAGCCGGTGCCCATCTTGCCATTGTACTAGCTTAGGCCACCCTAGCAACTACTCTGCCTATTCAAGCCACATAGCCCTCATACATCCTTGCCACTGCTTGCCATTGCTAGAGGTCAGATTTGGCAAGCTTTGGCTAGATCTAGACATAAATTGGAAGGCTAAGAGGAAGAAGGGCTTTGGTTAGCCATGGATGTGAGGTCAGCGAGGAGAAGATATAAGATAAAGAAGAAGGATAAAAGAGAGAAAAAAAAAATACAAAAATAGGATTATTGTTTGTCAAAAGAAAAAATAAAAAACTGCAAAGTTGTTGTGGCCAAAAGAAAAGAAAAAAGTGAAAAAGGGAGGAAGAAAAATGCCTTGTTTTATTTGCCTCCATTGACCTATGGTTAGCCTACAGGCTAGGAAGAAAGTCAATTTGACCTAGCACTCATCCACAATCTCATCTAATAGTCTATTCACCAAGGGCCATCCTAGGGGCTTGCTTAAACACCATTCGACCTAGGGTCAACCTTCAGTCTCTCCTGAAACCTAATTCAACCTAGGGTAACCCCACTAGTTCATCTGAAAGTCAATTTGACTTTGGGCCACCCCATAGCCTTCTCTGAAAGTCAATTCAATTTAGGACCAACTTGTGAGTTTGCTCAAATATCATTCAACCTAGGGCCAGCCTGTGAGCACATCTAAAAGTCAATTGGACCTAGGGCCGCCCCATAGCCTCGTCCAAAAGTCAATTCAATCTAAGACTAGTTTGCAAGCTTTCCCAAATGTTATTTGACATAGGGCTAGCCTATGGGCTATCGCAAAAGCTAATTCATCCTAGGTTCAGCTCACAAGTTCGCTTAAAAGTCAATTCAAGCTAGGGCTAGCCTGCAGGATTGCTTAAAAGTCAATTTGACCTAAGGTCATTATGTAGGCTTGCCCAAAAGTTAATTAAACCTAGGACTAGCCTTTGGATTTTCCTGAAAGTCAATTCAACCTAGGGCCAGTCTAGTTGCTTTTGTAATAGTCAAAATAACTTAGGACCAACCTATGGGCTTATTAGATAGTCAAAAGAACTCTAGGCCAGCCTATAGGCTTGGCCAAAAGTCAGATCAACTCTAGGTCAAGCTATGGACTCACAAATACTATTTAATTAATGAACAACCCGAGGATCTTAAATCAATTAATTCAAATCGAGCAAAATAAATCGATCGAAATAATTAACTTAATCAAATTAGAATTATGTCAACTTAGCTAAGTTAAATAAGATAGTTAATCTAACTAATTTGATTCAAATGAATAACCAAGTGGATTTGAAATTGATCAAATAAAATTAATGAATTGAATTAAAAGCTAAATAGACATAAAGCAGTCTAGGTCAATCCAAATTAGATCAAATTAGGTCAAACCCATATATAATCGGTTTAGACCTAACCCCAATTGGGTTCAAATCAAATTAAGAGCAAATCAAATCGACTTAGACCTAGATCCTAATTAAACCTAAAATGGCTCAAATCGAGTTTGAGCCAAACCATCTGGTTAAACCATGTTTGAACAAATCATAATCGGGTTCAAATCTAAATCAAGATTAAATTAGGTCCAAACCTGAACCAAAACCAAATCAGATACAAACTTGAACCAAAAGCAAACAAGGTCCATGCCTAAACCAAAAACAAATCTAGTGCAAACTAGAACCAAAACTGAACTAGGTCAAACTTGAATGAAAATGAGGTCGAACTTGAATTGGAACCCAACAAGGGTCCAACATGGGTCAAAACAAAATGCAATAAGAGTTGAATTCAAATTTTAATCAAATAAAGATCTAATAAAGATTGAATGAAAAATCCATTAAGGATACAATAAAGATCCAATAAGGATTATATCCAAAATCCATACTTAGAATTGAATAAAGATCCAATAAGGATTGGGTTGAAAGTTCATTAAGAATCCTATCAAAATCCAATAAGGATCAGATTCAAGATCTATTCAAGATCCATTGAAGGCCCATTAAGGTTTGGATCCAAGGTCCATTAAGGATCCAATCAGAAACTAATAAGTGTTGGATCCAAGGTTCATTAAGGATCTAATAGGAATCCAGTAAGAGTTGGATTCAAGAACCATTAAGGATCTAATAAGAACCTAACATGGGTTGGATCCAAGATCCATTAAGGATCCAATTAGAACCCAACAAGGGTTAGATCCATGATCCATTAAGGATCTAGTAAGAAGCCAACAAGGGTTGGATCCAATAAGTACCCAATGAGGATTGGATCTAAGATCCATTAAAGATCCATTAAAGATCCATTAAAGAACCATTAAAGATCTAATAAGAACCCAACAAGGGTTGGATCCAAGATTCATTAAGGATCCAATAAGAACCCAATAAGGGTTGGATCCAACAACCATTAAGGATCCAATAAAGACCCATTAAGGGTTGGATCCAAGATCCATTAAAGATCTATTAAGGACCCATTAAGGTTTGGATCCAAGATCTATTAAGGATCCACAAGAATCAAGTACAAGATCCAATAAGGGTCAAATTCGAGTTCCAATAAGGATCGAATCTAAGATCCAATAAGGATCAAATCCAAGATCCAATTAGGGATCAAATTCAAGGTCCAATAAGATCCAATTAAGATCCAATAAGGATCAAGTCCAAGATCCAATATGGTTTAAGTCCAAGATCCATTGAGGATCTAGCATAGGCTCGAGCCCAACCCAAATTGAATCAAATCAGACTTAAACCAAATCTATGTTTGAACATAGAATTGAACCAAGTTAGACTTAAACTAAAACTAAATATGAACACCAATATTGAATCAAATCAGGCTTAAACCAAAAATAAGTTTAAACATCAAACTGAATCAAATAATACTTGAATCAAAACCAATTTTGAATATCGAATCAAATTAAATTAGACTTAAATTAAAACCAAATCTACATATTGAATCAAATTGAATCGAGCCAAGCATGAACCAAAATAAGTTTGAGTTAAATAAAACTCAAATCAAGTGAAGTTAGTTGATAACAAGCACAAAGTCATCGACAACACCTCAAGCACAATTAACAACAAATTAGGAAAAAGGTCATCGATTGCTAAATCAAAGTTGGTTAGCATAAGCTAAGACTACTAATCATTCTTTGAAAACTAAGCTAAGATAGGCTTGCACTCAGTCAGTTAGGTAGTCTGATGCCTTTTGAAGGATGTTCATAGACATCAGCATAAAACCATTAGTGAGGCTTCAAATTCAATTGACACAATTGATAAAGCCATTGATTATCAAATTAAGAATAATTTGTATAAGGCAAAGCCACTAATTATTCTCACAAAATAAAAACTAAACAAACGTAGACTTGCACTCAATTAGTCAGTTAGCAAAATGCCATCCTCAATGAAAGTTAACTGACACAAGCGTAAAGCTATTGGTAACACTTTAGACTTCACCATTACAAGCACAAAGTTATCGTTGATGCTTCTAGCCTAATTGAGAACAAGATTAAAAGCCATCGATTATTAAATCAAGAATGATTAGCATAAACTAAGACTATTAACCATTTTCTCAAATCAAAGATCAAAAAAAGTCAACTGACAACAAGCAAAAAATTGTCAGTGGTACTTCAAGTCCTAATTGGATTAACTAATACAAGCTAAGGTAGTCAATGTTACCCTAAAATTAAGTAATATAATCAATACCCTTTAAGGGTCAAACCAAGCATCCAAACAAGTTCTAGCAAGCTCGTCTGCATAGAGTGCTTGATCAAGTGCGTGGGAGCAGTGTAGCAGTAAGCATGAAATTTTTTCCCTACCCCTTTCTTATCTTATGTTATTTATGTTATGACTTTAAATTCTTTAAATTGTAAAGTGAGGTTATAGCCTTACTTAAGCCATGTAACTCTATTTAAATTATTCAAGTTATGCTTTTCTTTATTTTTTTCTCTTTTTATTAGTTAGGTTTCTTACTTTAGGATATTCTTGATAATTGTCAGGGTAATTAATAATAGCAGCTTATGCCTTTTGGAAGTCATGTTCCCAATATGATAGCATATAAAATAAAACTAAATTTAATTTGTAGCTTCAAGATTGCTTCTCGGTGTCCTTAGGGATCTTGAGTAGTTGATTGCTACTGCAAATATCCTAATGGAACTTCTTGTTTGATTTGAGGTAGACACATGTGTTGCATAAACCAAACACCTTTTAGCACTGCTCAGCCACAAATTTTGGCACGCTTGATGGGACATGACTTCACCTCCTTCTATAGAAACCTAACTAATACAATAAACACACTAATATGATAGAAATAGAATTGAAGATTGATCTGTTATGGTTTTGCTTTGTAGAAAGCATCAATGGCACTACCAAAGAACTACCCCAACATATACCATTATTTTGGGAGATGGATCAGTAGTTCATTTACCTCAAGCGATGTACATCACAAAAGCAATTAGAGCCTAGATCAAGTTCAAAACCATATTTGAAATTATCCAATTCAAGAGTGCACCTGCTAGCTTTCAAACTGGTCACACAAGGTGAATCTGCCCATCATCTTCCATGAAGGGAAAGGAGAGCTGACACCATCATTTCCAAGGTGAAGGATCAACCATATATGGAATTAGAAGCTACACCTCAACTAGCAAGGATGTTTGTCTTCTTGACATTAGGTGCACAGTGAAGCTCAACATTTGATCTCCTTTGCTTCATTCCATGGGAAGATCAATCAAAAGAAAGTCAAGAAATATGCATGACAAAATAAAGCCTATCCAAACCATCACAACCAAAGGGAAGGTTGTTGGGGTTTTTAGTTAGCTTGGGAAGCCCACCCCTCAAATGAAGTCAATCATTACCATCACTATCTCTAATTCATTTTCCTTGAATGTTTAGAGAAGGGTAAAAATGAGTTAGAAGGAACATACTCTCACCTTAAGGTCATTGCTAAAGGGAGGATAACTAAACAAGAAAAGAAGAATGATCATGAGACTCTGACTCAGCATGAAATCACAAAGGAAAATAATATTCATTGTCAGAGTTATTTCTAATCATGACTCTAGAAAGGACTATGAGCCCACTCCATAGTAGGCCAAACATCAAAGAAAGGCAGTATGAATAAAGCTTACAGATAAGGAGGTTGAGGAAGAGGGGACCCTCATTAGCTGATCCTTATTGCGATGACAGAGAGAAGGTGTAGCTACTCATTCTATATGTAAGTCTTTAAATGAGGCAACCCAACTAATGGGAGACATTAGCCCTGGATCTAAAAAATGAAAAACCAAGACCAGATTCCCGAGACATGAACCACCATATTTTGATAGAAACCCTACTCATAACCAAAAGCTCTATTGGAGAAATGGCTATAGAGGCACTGTGAGAACTATCAAGACAACAAGAAAAAGAAAAGGATGAAGCTTAGAAGAAATCTGTGGAGTTGATGGAAATAATGATACAAATAAAATAAAAGCTCAATAAGTTGGAGTAGCTACAATAGTCATCTTAGGAAGCAATAAGGGTGACAGAAAACACATCTCCCATTGGTGAAACCCATGAAGATGTAGGCCCTTTGCAAGCACTTCCTCCACCAACAAGGGATATCCAATCACCAATCATAGGGATCCCTGATAACATGGAGTTACTAGCATACATATAACAAAAACTACAACAAATCTTGGCAGCTCAACTGAGATAGAGGAGTGATATGTGTGGGATAAATAATGCAGACAAGTAGTACCCAAGTCACCATAACCAAGTATCATATCCTAAGGGCTACATAATGTCTAAGTTCAAACAATTTAGTAGTATTAGTAACCTCGAGCAGCATATAACTCACTTTGTGACTTTGTGTGGAGATCAAAGCAACAACCCTTCACTGTTACTTTGTCAATTCTCAGCAAGCTCACATGGAGTAGTATTTGAATGGTATGCTAATTTACAACTAGAATCCATACATGCCTAGTTACAAATAAAGGAAGCTTTTCAAATTAGGTTTGGTGACATTAGCAACAAGGTGACTATTGTAGACCTTGTCTCAACACCAAAGCATGATAATCAATTACTATCAAATTACATCACAAAATGGAGAAACCTCAATATTAGATGTCAATAATTCATAAGATAATTTGAGGCTATAAATCTAGCCTTTTGTAATATAAGGAAGGATTAGATACACCCTACCTAAGTGCTTCTTCCATCCACACTTTCCAAGACCTTATCATATAGGTCAAAAAGTTTAAAAGGATTGCCCACTAGCCTTAGTTTGCACAACCTCAAACTAGAAAAAGATAAGGCAAAAGGAAGGTGGCCTTCTAAAAATGTAAGAACCATATTCACAATAAATGAGCAAAAGAAGTATACAAATCCCACCACAAGTGGAGATACCCCTTAGAAATTGCCAACTCTTGGAGGAATGGAGAATTATATCCATCCAATGCCCTTCAACAAAGGCTCAAGAAGAAATACTTTTTTAAGAGAGAAAGAGTAGGCAAAATCTTCTGAAATGCCCTAAAATTAGGCTTGTAATGTCAGAATGCTAAAGGCCAAATGAAAAAAAATAAAAGGGAGTATCCAAATTATTGTCCTAACCATAGATTTCTAGTTTACACCATTGAAGACTGCTATGAGTTTGATAGTTGGATCAAAAAGCAATATCAAGAAGGCAAGTTAACTCTCAAAATTAGCCTTATTTGATACACCTACCAAACACATTAATTGCATCACTTTGTTTGAGACACATAAATAACTTGCAGGACTACTTTTTGGGGAATAAGAGCAATGTACAAGGAAGAAAGAGCACTTGTGGAAAATATACATCTCTAAAAGGTTGAAGAAACTGATAAAGAATATGACTAGGAGCCTTAAAATCCTTGGATAGTTGTAAAGACAGCTTCATTAGAACAAGCTTCCCACCTACCTAAAATGTGAAAAAGAAAAAGAAAAAGAATAAAAAGAAGAAGAAGTTTGTCCAAATAGAGGGATAAACATTCAAGAAATTAGCCATTCAGGAGTATATTAATTCCTTGGAAGAATATGTCCAAGGATAAAGAAATCAAATAACTCTCAGAGTGTTCCTTCCTTATAAACTCAGAGCACTACATGAACACTCTGACATTGAAAATGGGGAAGAAGAGCCCCTAGTAGCAACATGTGTTACCATTATCACTACTGAAAGTGAACGACCAAGTCAATCACTAGAGACGTCTCATCATCCTAATGATGATGAGGTTTAAAGCATAAGGCGAGAAGGAGCAAATGAACTCATTGAGCATATCATTGATGAAATGGTGAGCCCCACAAATCTTCCAATGGACTACCACCAAGATGGCTACGTTATAGAGTAGTTCACCTGTGAATACAACTATGACATGATCAAGTTATGACTACACAATATAAAAGATCTAGCTATAACTAACATGATGCATGTCAGGATATAAATGCAAGCAATAAATGAACACATGCAAGCCATGATCGCCCACATGGAGAGCATGCCAAATGTAACTACCATGCTTTATAAGGATATCAAAAGGATGGAAAGAATGGCAGAAAAAAAAAGGCAAAAGCACACAAAAGACCTTGCATAAATGGAAGAAAACCACCCGCTATCCTCCTGGAGATTAGAATGATCATACACACCAACCCAGAAGAGGATTAAGGAAGATAAACACTCTCAAGGATAGCCGTTTGGGTCTATTGCCTCTTGTTGCATGGTAACTAATACAAGTGCCATAGACAATGATAATCAATTGGCCCAACCACCATCGAATAACCTAATGGAAAATGATCAACCCATTAGGTTCGCTGAAGTCCCAGTCATACAACTTGTGAAAGCATGCCCTCTACCAACTTTAGAGGAGCTATATATACAAGACAAAGATGATGAACTTGACTCTACATCCAAGTTAGAGTAACTTTATGATCACTTTAGAAAGTCCAACACCAGTAAACACCAAAAGAAGAAGAAAATATTTTGGAAAAGGACCAAAGAAGCTAACATTGGTGCTTATCTAAGTCTTGCATTAAGCTAGTCCAAACATCCATGAAAGAAATGCCCCAAACACAAAATCCTAAAGAACATCATGCCAGCTGATGAAGTAGAAGGATTCATCCTAAGGGTTTCCAAAAGAACTCTTGACTAGGAAACTCCATGTGCGTAGCTTTGATGCTGAGTAGGATGATGATCAGCAACCCACCACCTCCAAAGGCATTCAAAAAAGTACCAATTAGGGCCAAGGATCCACTATCTTCTATTATATGACCAGCCTCAATAGTTACACTAAAGAGGAGTCCAATTGGTCCTAAGATGGTAGAAGCCAACTAAAGAATGCAAATTGAGTACAACTCAGGAGTGGTAACGTAGTATCCCCCAGGCAATTTTCAATGCCTATAGATAAGAATATCTCCAAGGACAAAGATAAAGAAAAGGAAATCAAAATAAATGAGGATGCAAAGTCTCTGCAAGCTGAACCTATGTCAAAAAAGGTAGAGTACAATATAGTTTCTCACCTCAAGAAAATTCCTACCGTGCTAAGTGTGTTTGATGCCCTAATGATGTCACAAAAACTTAGGGATATGTTGGTGCACATTTTGTAAAATCTAACTGATTATTAGACATATTTTGCTAAGGAAAATAGGAGTCATTATATACCCATTGGACTCACTTTATCATTTTCACAAATGATGACCTACTAACGGGGATGGTAGACCACAACAAAGAGTGCTATATGTTATTGGAAAAAGGGATGAAAGCAAAATCAATTGCATCCTCATTAACCCAGGTTCCAAGGTCAATTCGATGACCCTCCATACTTAACAAGCTTTAGCTTTGGACGTGTGCCACTTATCATCTGAGATTATAACTATCTAAAGGTTTAATCAAAATTGCAAAAGAGATCTTGGAGCCATAACCATACCTTTGATGGTAGGCAAACTAATAACTTATGCTAAATTCTATGTAATCGACATAGATGAATCGGGCAAGCCATTATTTGGGAGGCCATGGTTATATGAAAATAAAATAGTGCCATCAACCCTACATTAATATCTAAAATACTTCAACAATGGTAAAGAACATTAGATTGATAAGATGTACATCCTTTTGATGTTAATGAAGTAAACTATGATGATGCAAAATATTATCAAAAACCAGTAGAGGGTCTACTTCCATTAGTCAAATAAAAAAAGAAGATCACTAGTATGATCTTTGACCCTCCTCATCTAGGGAGTGATATAGAGTTTTTAGATGAGGAAGCCCTATAATTCTACCTGGGTGGTTATTCATCTGATAAAGGTAATAATAGAGGGCTAAAAGCAAGTACTTTCTTTGTTACAATGGCCCCAAAAAGCTTACTTAAGCCATTAGATGAACTAAACATTAATGTTGTGGAGAAATTAACTATCTTTTATATTCTCTCATGACATAAGGGAAAAAAGGAGATATTGTTCTACAAAGCAATTCCCTATATCCCAAGTATACATAAAATCCTAAAAACTGAAGATCAAAAAGATAATGGCAGCTATAAGCCAGTAGTTATATCTAAATATTTTCCTAACAAGATTTATCAAATAATCAAGAAATAAGGTTGTAGATTTCAACAAACAAAAGAAGAAAGTCATTTCTTCAAAACTCTATGAGACCCACCACAAAGGCATGCCAAGGGAGGAAATAAGAATTCCAAGGGAATAGACTATTTCACTCCAAGCATCCACATATGCCTTATGCTCACCATTAGGCCTCTGTCTAATGACTAGGATGATCAAGCATCTTTAGTATCTTTTGACAAACAAATGGTATGTATCAAGCCAACAATGGTCTGCTAAACATAACAAGAAGGTGAAGTCCTTAGTAAAGCTCTATCAAGACTTAAAGATAAGGGGCATGTTGTAGCTATGATGCCTTATGTGCCAAATGAAGAACCATGGCAAAGTCCTATTCAACATGATATGCCATTGAGTGAAGAGGTGATTCTTAGGCCAACAGAAGCTCCACCAGAACTTGAAGATAAGGGAAAATCCATAGTCGATGAACTAATGGAAATCAACTTGGGTTTAGAAGAGAACCCTAGGTTGACCTTCATTAACACACAATTTTCAGAGGAAAGCTGAGCTCAGTTCAAAGTAGTGCTCAAAGAATACATTGATTGATTTGCATGGAGCTAGAGAGAAATGCCTAGACTAGACCTTGAAGTCATAGTCTATAAGTTGGTTGTTAATCCCAAAATTTCACTTGTTGAACAAGCACCTAAGAAGATGAAACTTGACCTAGAACAAAAGGTGTTGAAGTAGGCTTCATTGAAAAAGAGAAATACCTAGATTAGGTAGCAAGCATTATGTAAGTCAAGAAGAAAAAAAGGCTAAATTTGCATTTATGTGGACTATAGGGACTTAAATAAGGCATATCCAAAATATTATTTTTCATTACCAATTATGAAAATCATGTTTGACAACACAGCCAATTTCAAATTATTCTCCATTATGTATGGTTTTTTGGATATAAACAAACCAAGATGAATCTTGATGATAAAAAACATACAGCCTTTTGAACTCTGATTGGAATTTATTGGTACAAGGTGACTCCTTTTGGACTTAAGAATGTATCTGCCACCTATCAAAAGGCCATGACCATAATCTTTGATGACCTCATAAACTAGCTAGTGGAGTGTTATGTAGTTGATTTGGTGGTCAAGACTAAAGCTAAAGACAAGCACATCAATGACTTGAGAGTGATTTTTGATTGCCTTAGAAAATATAACCTAATGATGAACCCTATGAAATGTGCATTTTAGATATCATCAGGAAAATTCCTTGGCTCTGTTGTCAATATCAATGGATTGAAATTGACTCATCGAAGATCAAAGCCATCTTGGATATGCTATCACCCAACAACCTATAGCAATTAAGATAATTTCAAGGCTGATTCACATTCATAAGGAGATTTATTTTGAACCACTCGAGGAAATGCAATCCCTTTTTCAAATTAATGAAAAATGATGCTCCATTCATCTAGGATCAAGAATGACAGCAAGACTTTGAAGAGATTAAGCAGTATCTCTTAAAATTATCAATTGTTGTAGCATCTATGCTAGATAGGCCCTTAATCCTCTACATGGCTGCAATGGACCCTTGGGGGTATTTCTTGCTCAAAATAATGAAAAAGGCAAAGAAAATACAATTTATTATTTGAGTAGAATGTTAGTGGATGTAAAGAATAATTACTCTTTACATCAAAAAGCACTTTCTTACACTCATTTCACAATCAAGATGTTTAGATATTATTTACTATCTCATCGAGTTATTTTGATGTCAATGGTTGATCCCATAAAATACTTAGGGATCATTTGGTTTGAGATTAGGATCATAATCAGGATTTTTTGAAATTATTTTTTTCTTATAAAATTAATATTACTTGTTTTACACCACTATTAAATTAAATTATTATAAAAATTAATTAGTGTTTCAAAATTTAAATTATTGTAGGATTAATTTTGATAAAAAAATATTGGTTTATAAAAATAGTTCACTAGTCTTGACCTTGACCTAGATCCCGAACCGAACGCTTTCTTAATGACCACACCTGTACTCATTGGAAGGCTAGCAAAATGGGCTCTAATCCTTATGGAGTAAAACATCAAATTCACTCCTTTAAAGGCATTTGAATGACAAGCTCTTACTGATTTTCTCACAACTCACTAGTGCTAGATGACTCTCCACTGGGTTATGAACTCCCCAATAAAAAAAGTCCCTTATTGTTGAGGAAGGAGAACCCTATTAGAAACTATACTTTGATGGGGCATCATCCATCAAACTAGGAATTGGGCTGAAGTTTTTGCAAATTAAAGTGAGTATCAAACATGTATTTGTTGCCCCCAAATTGGGGCATCTTACAATATTCCTACTCCCTCATAAAATCATATACAAACAATGAATCAGAATATGAAGCACTAATTGCAAGGCTGAAAATTGCTCTCAATATGGGGATCTCACACTTATATATCTTTGGTGACTCATAGTTGGCCATCAACCAAGTGGAGGGTGGATTCAAAGTTCATAAATTTGAGCTACTCAAATATTGAGAAATTTTGAAAACTCAGGTTACAAATCTGATATGTTCAAATAATTAAAGTTTCTTGGTCCGTTAATGCAAAAGCCAACTCTTTAGCTGATGTTGATCAACGGAAAATTCTAATCATAGTCTATAGTGAACATATGATAAATTCAGCCTTTAGCATTAAGCACAGGAAGACTAAATCTAAAGTTATAGAGGAGGTGACCAATTGGAGCATACTTCTACACTACCTTTTAGACAAATAGGCATACTTCTACTTTGGAGTTTGCAGAACTCATCAATCAAGCTCTAAAATGATAATGAAAATTATAGGCTACTATTGGTCCATGATGGTGAGAGACTACATTGAATATGCAAGAAGGTATCACTATGAAAACTTCGTGGTGACTTCATTTATCAATGCCCAAACCCTCTTCATCTAATGGTATTATCATGGCTATTTGAGGTATGGGGTAGGCGTATAGTTGGCCCAATTGAGATGCCTTCTTCCAAAGGTCACTGCTTTATATTAGTGATGACATTACTTCTCTCAGTGGATAGAAGCAATAACACTAAAAGAGGTAAAGACCAATGTTGTCATTCATTTCTTTCAAGAGCATATACTATACCAATTTGGTGTGCCCTAAAGAATCATTTATAATAATGGGTGATCCTTTAAAAGTTCCAAGGTAGGATGATTTGCAAATGACCTCACTAAGACATTCAACAAAACCCTTTCAAAGATACTAAAGGAAGTCATTGTTAGAAATAAAAGAGATTGGCACAAAAAATATTTTGAAGGACTACGGACTTATCGAATCACATATCAAATTCTTACGCATCAACACCATATGCACTAGTGTTTGGGATCGAAGTAGTCCTACCACTAGAGGTATAAATCCCCTCTTTGAAGATTATCTTGCAAGAAGAAATCAAAAGAAGATAATATTTGTCTTTGCCTAGATGAGTTGGACTCTTTGGACAAGACAAGGCTGAAGCTTAACAAAACCTAGAATTTTACTGAGGGCCTACCACAAGATGGTCCAGCTTAGGTCTTTTAAAAAGGGAGAGATGGTGTTTGGTTAAGAAGACACATAATCCCAAATTGAAGCAAGAAAAATAAATTTGAGGCTAACTGGAAGGCCCTTACATTATCAAAAGGGTATTTGATGGCGGGATCTAATTAATTGATTGATGATAAAGGAAAAAGGCTCATGCAAAAAATTAATGCCCACTTTCTAAAAAGATATTATGCATAAGCCTTTGGGGAAAAAAATGTACGTATTTTGTCTATGACGGAATATCTGGCTTTAACTTCTTTGAAGAATGGCCAGTCAACTATGAGCTCCATGTTTCTTGAGGAAAAATACAAAAATTGAACACCATGTGGCAAAAACTAGTCTATTTGCACATGGCAAATCAAGTCTATTCTTACAAGGCAAATATACCTCACTCTTATATGGTTATCAAAGTCTATTTTCACATAGTAAACTAGAATCTGACCATCAAGAAAAATATGCAAAACAAGTAATGATGTAAAATATTGACACAAGAGCTAGATACCTAAAGATTATTCACATCTTCGCCTCTTGTTAGAAACTCGAGAAGAGGATGGTTACTTTATTTAGGCGATTTTTGGTCAAACAAAATTTGATCAAATTTTGACCATAATCCAGCTTGGATGCCATGGACTATAACTCAAATATAGGTCTTAGTTAGATCTGAATGAAGGTCAAACTTGATCAAATATTGAGCTTGATTTGGACCTGAGTTATTTTAGAATTAGGGTTCAAATTGAATTTAACGTAAGTGGGTTGAGTGGGGCTAAAATTGAAACCAAAATTAAGCCCAAAACTCATTAAAAAACTGAAAAAATGTAAACAATAAACTTTTATGAAAAGGTTCTTGGGTTGAAAATTTTAACAAAAAGGTAAAAATTTTCAAATTATAAATTAGCCCTTACAAAACTTAGGATTTACAAAGAAACCTTTGAAAGATTAATAATTATAAATTAATCTTTATAAAATCTAGGGTTTACAAAAGGTCCTTCAAAACTCTATATTCGCATGGAAATCCTTGAGGTTTTTCACTTTTTATAAATAAATAAACCCTTTATAAAATATTAAATTATAAATTTAATATTTATAAATTACAAATTGGTCCCTTAAAAATTTTTCTTTATAAATAAGTTTGGATTTCATTATTTTACAAAAAAATTTTTACAAGAAAGATCCTAAAATTTTAAATTTTACAAATAGATCATAAGATCAATTTTATAAAAAGTCCCGGAGAATAAAAGTTTTGTAAATAGACCCTATACCTTGTGATATCACAAAATATTACAAAATTTGAAATTTCATGTAAATCTTCATCCACAACATCTTACCCTAATCCAAACAGAATCTCATCCATATCTCTAACAAACATATGTCAATCGAATATTCCATATTGAAAACTTGAATTGTGGTTAACTCAATCTGATCATCTCAACAACACTATAAAATCTGGAAGAATCCTGCAATACAAAAAAGGGAAAAAGAGAAATTAGAAAAAAGAAGATGGCTGAAAGGAAACAGGTAGTGAAGAAACAAGGATAAGGTGATTTCTTTGTCATGTTGTTTTTCTCTTCCCTTCTTTATTGCTGTTCTCCTTCATTTTCCTTTACGACTTGGCTCACTTCTTTGCTCCTTCAAGTTCTTCATCCGCGTATGTTGCTGCCCACTCAACAAGTTCTTGGCTCACTTCTTTGCTCCTTCAAGTCAGCTTTCGGACTCACACTCAGCTAGCCTTTAGGCTCACACTAAGCCAGTCTTTGAGCTCGCATCGAAGCCAACCTTCAACCTTGCATTTAAGCTAGCCTTTGTGCTCACATTTTAACTAGCTTTTGAGCTTGCACTCAACCAGCCTTCGGGTTCGCATCTAAGCCGACCTTTGGGCTTGTACTCAGCTAACCTTTGGGCTCACATTAAGCCAACCTATGAGCTCACATCCATGCTAGCCTTCAAGTTTGTATCTCAGTCAGCTTTTGAGCTCAAACTCAGCTAGCCTTTGGGCTTGCATGTAAGCCAGCCCTTGAACTCACACTTAGCTAGCCTTCAGGCTTATATCCAAGCCAGCCTTTAGGCTTGTACTCAGCTAGCCTTCAGACTCATATCCAAGCCAATCTTTAGGCTTGTACTCAGCTAGCCTTCAGGCTCGCATCCAAGCCAACCTTCAAGCTAGAATCCAAGCTAGCCTTTGAGCTCTCATCTCACCCAACTTTCAAGCTCACAGTTCGCACATTTGAAGCTAGGCTATGGGTTCATCTAAAATCATTATAAATAATTAAGGACCCTTAAATCAAATTAATTAATATTAAAATTAAACTTAGTTAAAATAAATGGATAAAGGCCAAGCTAGTTTAAATGGACTTAGATTGGTCAAAAAGTTGGACTAAAACCCAAATTGAGTTGGAATCTGAAAATCTAAATTGAGTTAACCAAATAAACTCAGACTCAACCCTAATCAGGATCAAGTTGAGTCAACTTAAAATCAAATTGGGTTCAAATCCAAATCAAATCTAATTAGGATTGAATTAAGCTCAAATTAAATTCAAATCAAGTCTAAACTAAACAGCAAACTTAAAGTCAAATTAGAATCAGGCTAGACTGAGTCTGAATCAAAATTAAGTTGTACTAAATTAACTTGAACTTGAACCAAAGTCCAACAATTTAGGACTCAATAAAGGTCCAACACAAGGTTGAGCTTAACTTAAGTTAAGTGAAATCAAACATAGACCCAAACTAAATAGGGTCAAATTGAGTCCCACTGAGTACGCTGAACCCTTGGCAATTCTCCAAAGCTAGAAATAATGGGTGATGTAGCCACCCTGATTTGAGCCAAAATTAGTCTGAATAAGAACTAAATAGGGTCAAACTGAGTCTCATTAAGTGCTCTATAAAAGAAAATAAGGTCAAACTAAGTCTCATTAAGTGCGCTATAAAAGAATTTAGCAACACTTCAAAACTATACCCAACTCCATAAGTCATTGATGATGCTATCAAATTAAAGAAGTTAATTGCCAACAATATGCTCAAAGCTATTGGCTACACTTCAAAGTTATACCCAACCCCATAAGCTATTGGTGATACTATCAAATTTTAAAGAAGTTAATTACCAATAATATGCTCAAAGCTATTGGCCACACTTCAAAGCTATACCCAACATTATAAGCCGTTGGTGGTGCTATCAATCTAAAGAAGTTAATTACCAATGTCGGTGACACTACCAAATTAGAGAAGTTAATCACCAATATGCTCCAAGCTATTAGCCATACTTTAAAGCTATACCCAACCCCTAAGCTATCGATGATGCTACCAAATCAATGAATTCAACCAATAATGCATTCAAAGCCATTGGCCACAATTCTGGCTAGTCAACCCCACAAGTAGTTAACAACATTCTCTTTAAGAAGCTAGCCCTAGAAGAAGCTAGTGATGCACTCTTCAAGCTAGCTAGCCCCAGAAGCAACTGATGATGCACTCTTCAAACTAGTCAACCTCACAAGAAATTGACAATGTGCCCCTTCAAGCTAGTGAACCCCATAAGTAGTTGATGACATGCCCTTTCAAGCTAATCAACTCCACAAGTAGTTGACGATGTGCCCTTTTAAGCTAGCCAACCTTAGAAGTAGTTCATGATGAATCTTTAGGCTATATCCAACCTCATAAGTTGTTGGTGGCACTATTCAAAACTAAAGAAGTTATTGCCTATGCCTTATTGGCTATAGAAATTCTTCAAGGTTAAAGGAGTTATTGCCCATGCCTTATCGACTAACAGAAACACTCCAACCTAAAAGGAGTTATCTTCCACTCCTTATTGGCTAACAAAAACACTTCAACCTAAATGGAGTTATCGCTCATGTCTTATTGGCTAAGAAAACACTCCAATCCAAATAGAGTTAATGTCTTATTGGCTAACAAAAATACTCTAACCCAAACGGAGTTATAGCTAATGCCATATCGGTTAATGAAAACACTCCAACTTAAATAAAGTTATTACCTATGCCTTATTGGCTATTGAAATACTTCAACAAAACCAAAGAAATAGCCAAAGCTCAAAGCTAATGGGAACACTTCAAACTTCTCCCATTCTTTTTCGTGGTTTGGGTCAGACGTCACGTGGTCTAGCATAGGGGGAGCAAGGTAGCAGTACACATCAAAGCTTCTTCTCCATCTCTCTCTTTTTCCTTTTTATTTTTTCTATATTTTCCATAATTCATTGTCAAGTGAGGGCATACCCTTACTTAAGCCATGTGCCATCTTTCTTAAATTAATCAAATAATACTTTTTCTTTTAACCTCTTTTGTGTCTCTATTTTATTAGCTAGGTTTCTTGCTTTAGATGGTTCTTGACAGTTGTTGGGGTAATTAACAATAGGGGCTTGCACCTATTCGATGTCATATTCTCATAATACCTAATAGTACATTTAAAATTAAAATAAATTTTGATTTGTGATTCGAGGTCACTTCTCTGGGTCTTTGCTATCCCGGGTGGTCAACTCGATCCCACAAACGTCTAATATAGTTGGAACCTGAATCTATTAAGGGATCAAATTCTAACCCAACAAGGGTCTAACATAGGTTAAATCTAAACCTAGTAAGGGTCCAATATAGGTCAAGCCCAAACACATTAGGAGCTCAAACCCAAACCCAACAAGGATCCAACATGGGCCGAACCCAAATCCAATAAGGGTTGAATTAAAGGTTGGATCCATTAAAGATCTAATAAAGATCAGATCCAAAATGTATTAAAGATCTGATTAAGGATCCATTAAGTGTTGGATCCAAAATCCACTAAGGATCCATTAAGGATCACATCCAAGACCATAAGGATCCAATAGAAATCCATTAAGGGATGGAACCAACATACATTAAGGATCTAATAAGAACCCACCAAGGATCAAACCCAAGGTTTATTAAGAAGCTAATAAGGGTTGATCCAAGATCCATTAAGGATCCAATACAAACCCAATAAGGGTTGGACAAAAGTCCATTAAGGATCCAATGAGGATCCAACAATGGTTGTACAAAGATCCATCAAGGGTCCATTAAGGACCTAATAAGGGTTGAACCTAGATTCGTTAAGGGTCCATTTAGAGATGAATCCAAGATTCATTAAGGATCTATTAAGGCTTACATCCAAATCTAATAAGGATGAAATCTAGGATCCAATAAGGGTTAAGTCCAAGATCCAATAAGGATATAAATCCAATATTTAATATGGATCAAATTCAAGATCCATTAAGGATTCAACAAGAATCTGAAAAGGGTCAAATTAAAATCTAATAAAGATCAATTCCAAGATCCCAAAAGGGTTAAGTCCAAAGTCCTTCAAGGGTCAAGTCCGAAGCCCAATGAGGACCTATTAAAAGTCAAACTCGAATCCATCAAGGATCCATTAAGGATCCAATAATTATGACAGCCCTATCTATGGTAAACTTTTTCACAATCTAGCACTAGTCAGCCTCAAATTCTACCCAAACCAATTAAGGGTCTAATCCAAACCCATTAATGTCAAATTTAGATCCAATAAAAGTCCAACATAGGGTCAAATTTGACTTGAGTCAAATCAAATTAGACTTGAAGCAGAACAAAGTTTGAATATTTGATTGAATTAAATCAAATTAGACTTGAACAAAAATTATGTCTAAATTGAATCAAACTCTAATAAAGTGGAGTTAGTCAATAACAAGCATAAAGCCATTGACAAAACCTCAAGCCCAATCAAGAATAAATGAAAAAGGTCATCGATTGTTTAATCAAACATGGTCAACATAAGCTAAAGCTGCTAAACACTTCAAACTGAAATAAGACAAGTTTGCCCTTGGTCAGTCAATCAACCAAACACAATGTGCAAAGGAAGTTTACTGACACAAGCATAAAACCATTAGCGATGCTTTAGATACAATCAACATAAGCTAAAAATGTCATCAGTTATTAAATCAAGAATGATTATCATAAGCCAAAGCTACTAATCATTCTCTAAAATCAAAATCAAACTAAGGTAGGCTTAAACTCAATTAGTCAATTAACCAAATACCATGTTCAAAGGAAGTTAACTAACCCAAGCATAAAGCCATTAGCAACATCTCGAACCTAATTGACATAAGCATAAAGCCAACTGTAACACTTTAAACTCAATAAATACAAGAACGAAGCCATCACTAATGCTTCAAAGCTAACCAACAATAAGATTAAAAGCCATCAATTATCAAATAAAGAATAATTAGCATAAGCTAATGCCACTAGCCATTTTCTCAAACCAAAGAGCAAAATAAGTCAACTAACAATAAGCAAAAAGCTATCTATGGTATATCAAGTCTTGATTGGGTTAACTAACACAAGCCAAGGTAGTTAATAACAACCGCAAATTAGGCAATGTTATCAATATCCTTAAAGGATCAAACTAAACATCCAAACAATTTCCAATGAGTTCATCTACCATAGCGTACTCGATCAAATGTATGGGAGCAAGGCAGTAGTGAGTATCAATCTATTTTCCTACCCTTTTTTTATTTAATGTTATTTATACTATGACTTCAAATTCTTTAAATTGCTTAACCTATGTAACACTATTTAAATTATTCAAGTTATGTTTTTTTTTTCGATGCCTCTATTTTATTAGTTAGGTTTCTTACTTTATGAGGTTTCTGATAATTGTCAAGTTTAATTGACAATAGGCGCTTGTGCCTATTAGAAGTCATATTATAATAATACCTTATAGTGCATAAAATAAAAAAAAATTTGATTTGTTGTTTTGAGATCTCTTCTTGGGGTCTTTAGCTATCTTGGGTGCTTAATTGTGGCTCCACATCCATGTAAACTACCTGAACAAAGAATGTTGTATGCTTGACAGTAATCATCCTACTCAACAAGTGAGACATGAGCATTGCCTTTGCCTGCACAAAGAAGTCTATCCCTAGGATGAGGTCAAACTTATCGCTGAGACCATTAGGTTGATATTTCTCTCCCATAAGTGGAGGTAACACCATGGATAGAGATTGGCATGGTGTTCACTGCCTTCACTTTTCCTGAGCTTGGTTGCACCTACAAACCAAACTTATGGGAGAAGAAGTTGTTGGTTGCCTCAGTATCAAGCATCACCCATATCTATCACTTGTTGATTTGCACCAAAGCATACATTAATTCCCTACAAGGGGTTATTTTTTAGCTATCATTGTATTGAGCAGTTGAAGGGGGTTCATTCTTGGGCAACAATTGCACCTTGTTCTTCTTCCTCAGGCTCTTAAAGTGCTATAGCACTCAACTTTTCTCTCTTTGGGCACCCCCCTTCCTAATGAGGGTCATCGAAAATGAAGAAACCTTGATCCTTCTAAGTAAATTATGTCTTGGATTGGCTTGGTTCAGCAACCTTCTTGCCTTTTCCCGTAGGTCTCTTGCCTGCCTTGATTGCATGCTTCATTGTCTTGCCATCAGAACCATTTTTTATGTTGAAGGAGCTGGAAGACATCACCTTGAAGTCCACTAAGCCCTCAGCAACAACAATAGCTAAAGGAAAATCCTTCACCTTGCCTTCAGAGTTTGGCTTGAGCCCATAGTTGCAAACTTGAAAGGAAGTTGAACATTCTGTCTATGTCAAACATGTCATTGATGTTGAGCATTAATGAGAAGAACTCTCACACATAATAATGAATCATCCTTGATTATTGCAACTTCTTGAAGGATTCATGTGCAATCCTAGTTGTATTACATGGGAGGAATTGCTTCTTTAGGTTTGTCTTGAGCACTTCCTAGTCCACAATCTAGGGAATGCCCACTCAAGCATCTCCCATCCTTTTGGTTAACCACCATAGCTTGGCATACATGAAGAGGTACATGCTGGTGATGGTGACTCTCTCCCTTTTATGACTACGAGCAGCTTTGAAATACTATTCCATATCCCACAAAACGTTCTCCAACTCCTTGGAATTCCTACACTCATTAAACACCTAGGGTTCTAGGATGTTTATCTTTGAAGGAGAACCATTAGCATCCAATGAGTTTGACACCACCTTTTTCACTAGTGCCATGTCCTCCTCGAGGGACTTCGCATTATCTTTCACCATTTTCATCAAGGATATAAAATCCTCCGTGAGTAAATTATTTTGCCTATTGAAATCCTTTACCCTCTCTGTGTAGTTGCATTGAGAGCATTGACCTGCTCTATTGGACAAGCCAATTGCTCTACCAAATGTCCAACATCATCCATCTGAGGAGTTCCAACAACATCCTCCAAAAGAGTCACCTACTCTAGAAATACATTTGTCCCTATGACAATAATGACAACCTGGCTCTAATACCAACTATCACATAGTTGTGGAGCCACAATCAACTACTTGAGATAGCAAGATACCCCAAGGAGGAATCTCAAAAGAGCAAATGAAAAATTAAGGTGGTTTGAATGTGCAAGCATGAATTGTGGGAATATGACTTCCAATATATGCAAGCCCTTATTGTTAATTACCCTAACAATCATCAGAAACCTCCTAAAGTAAGAAACCTAGTTACTAAAATAGAAACATGGAGAAAGAAAAGCATGATTCGATTCATATAAGAAATGGTTACATGGCTTAAACAAGGGTAATCCTCACTTTATAATTTTCAGAATTTAAATTCTTAATCATGAAAGGAATATGAAATGAGAAAGGAAGTGGGAAAATCTTGATGCTCACCACGGCTCCACTCCTACGCACTTGACTAAGTGGAATTTGACTTAGATGGGTCTCAATTTAATTCTTGGCAGATGTTAATAACTAGCTAATGGGTGTAGTTGAATGTTGTGGCTTGTGTCAGTTGACCCTATTAGAGTTTAAAGTGTTATTGATAGCTTTTTGCTTACTATCAATTGACTCCTTTTGGTATTTGATTTAAGAATGATTAGCAATCTTAGTTTTATGCTAATAATTTTTAACTTGATAATCGATGGCCTTTTTGGCATGTTGTCGATTAATTTTGAAAGCTTCACCAATAGCTTTTGAGCATGTGTTGGCTTAGCTCTAAGTGTGGTCAATGACTTCAAGCATATTGTTAGTTAACTTTATTCAAATGTGACATCCGTCTGACTAATCGAGCAAGTTCAAGCCTACCTTTTGTTAGGTTTGGATTGAAAGAATGATTATCGGCCTTGGCTTTTACTAATCATCTTTGATTTAATCATCAATGTCCTCTTTGGCATGTCGTCGATTAAGTTTTGAGGTGTTGTGGATGGCTTTGAGCTTATTGTCAATTAACCTTAATTAATCTTGGATCTAACCCTGATTGAATTCTTATTGGATCTTAAATGGATTTTGGATCCAACCAAAATTGGATTTGGTTGGGTTCCTAGTTCAACTTGTTAATGGGTTTAGATCTAACCTGCATTGGACTCTTATTATGTTCAGGTTTGAACCTTAATGGATTTGGGTTCAAGTTCAGGTTGGTTTGATTCAAGTTAATTTGACCTAGTTCTAATTTTTGTTTGAACTAGTCTTGGTTCATGTTTGACCTGGTTTAAGTTTAGGTTCAACTTGTTTTAGGTTTAGGTATGCTCTAATTTTAGTTCAAGTTTGATCTACTTTTAGTTTACGTTCACCCTAGCTTTGGTTCAGGTGCAATCTGGCTTTGGTTCAAGTGTAACTTGGTTTTGGTTTTGGTGTAACCTAGTTTTGGTTTGGATTTGGGTTCAATTTCACCCAATTAGGGCACAATTCGAACTTAATTTGGCTTAATTTGCGTTCAGTTCAAACTTGGCTTGACACAATTAGGGTTTGGATTTGAATTCAATTTGACCCAATTAGGATTCAGTTTGACTTTGATTTAGCCCTGTTAGGGTTTGGTTCAAATTTGATTCAAGTTTGAATTTGAGTTTGATTTAACCTAATTAGAATTTGGTTCAAACTTGGCTCAACCAAATCATTGTTTGGATTCTAATCTAATTTAACCTAATTAGGGCTTGATTTAAAATTGATTTAACCTAATTAGGGTTTAGAATTAAACTTGATTTAACTTGATTAGGGTTTGGTTCAAACTTGATTTTCGAACTTGTTTAGTTTGAATGCAGTTTTGACTCAATTAGAGTTCAATTCAAACTTATTTTTATTTAGTTTGAATGGGGTTTGACTTAATTAGAGTTCAATTTAAGCTTATTTTGATTTAGTTGACCCAATTTGGACTAATTAGGGTTTGACCCAATTTGAACCTGATTAGGGTTGGGTTTGAATCTAGATCACCATTTTTTTTTTACTAAAATGTATGACCAGCTAGGGTATCAATTGACCGACTGAAAGGATGTCATTCTATATTCATCAGAACTGGCTGACTAGTTTGAGTATCAGTCATCCAAAAAAGGAGGTTCTAGTCTTGGTTCATCTGAACTGGTCAACCAGTTGAGGGTACTAGTCGACTGATAGAGCAAGTCTACTAGGTCAAGTTGATTATAATCAATTTACAATTTTATCAAGTGGTTGATTGGTAGAAATTGTTTTTTGCTCATCTGAACTAGTTTCAATCCATTTATTTTGTCAATTTAGGTCTATTTGGTGATTTGTTCATGTCAATTTTGGTTTTGTTTATTTGCTTTAGTTGAATCGGCTTGAGTTGAATGTCATTGAGTCATTTAATTAATCAATTAATGTTAACCAATGTTGGTTCAAGAGCCCTCGAGCTATTGTAATGACTTTGGATGAGACTTGTGGGTTGAGTGAGCATGCATGTTGGCCTTTAGTTGATTAGGCTTTCACACTAGCTTGTATGCTAGCCTCAAGTCTAAATTTGATTTTCAGATGAGACTACAGGCTTGTCCTAAACCAAATTAACTTTAAGGTGAGCTTGGAGGTTGGCCCTTGGTCAAAATTGACTTTTGGGTGATCCTGAAGATTGGACATTGATTAGAATGGCTTTTGGACAAGCCCACAAGATGGCCCTAAATCAAATTAACTTTTAGCTAGCCCACAAGTTGACCCTTGGTTAAAATGACTTTCAAGAGTGCTTGTAGATTGGACCTAAGTTTGAAACTAGGGATACACAAATCAAGGTAATAGTTTTGTTTTATTATTCTTCTTTGTAGCAATCCCCCCTCCTCCCCATTTTTTTAATCAACTTTTCTTTTTTTTTTTCCCTTTCTAGCAGCAATAGCAATCTCCCCATCTTATTTTTTTTGTTTTTCTTGCTTCTCTTTCCTACTTTCCCCCCCTTCTTTCTCTCCTTTTCTTGCTCCTACTAAACAGCACAATGAGTCTATGTACTTCACGTTCTTCCTCTTCCTTGAATTTTCTAAACCATTCTAAGCCCATGGTTTTGTCTTCCATTGAGCTTATCACTAGATTCGACTAAGTTCGGCTAGATCCGGCCTCCTTCTCTAGTAGTAGGTGATGGTCATAGCTCAAGCATGCGAGTGGAGGAGCTTTGGCAAGATTGAAGGCTGAAGTGATGGTGATGAGATGTAAGAAAAGGATTTGGATGCCATGATCTCCCATCCAGATCTAGTTGGATATGGCTGGCCCTCATCTCCAATGATGGTGTAGGGTAGAGGTGAGCAAGTTGGAGGAGATCGCTGGTGAGATCAGAGAGGTTGGTGGAATGCAGTGGGAGTGGGAGTCCTGTAGTTGTAGGTTAGAGCTAGCTTTAGGTGCTAGTCTAGGATGGGCTATAATAAGCAATGGGGGTGTCACAATTGAGGCAGAGAAGGAGTGGTAGTGCTAATGTAGGCAAGAATGGAGGATGGCAATTAGGGTCAATAGGTAGGAGAATCTTGGGCTAGTGGAGGGGGCGTGATGGCCTATGTAGGAATGAAAAGGGATGATTGGTGAAGGGAAACTACAAGAGATTTAGGCTAGGGTAACAAGTGCAAGGCATAGTAGAGGACAATTGAGGCCATAGATGGCTATGAGCTTGAGGGAGAGCTAGTTTCTCTCCTCCTCTAAATCTTCTTCTGCCGCCTTTTTTATTTTTCAAGATGAAATTGAATTAGATCATTTCAAAATGGAAGATCTCATCTCCTCATCTTTTTCTATTTATTTGTTTCTTTTTTCTCGAGTGAATTTTTATAGATGAAGAGATTTGATTGGATTGTCAAATTCAAACTTTGAATGGTTGTAGATATGGATGCAGATTTGATTTTGTTTACCAATAATGGATATAGTGGAATTCAAATTTTGAACTCATTTGCAAATTCTTCCAAAAAATTGGACCAATTTCTCTTGGCCCCATGTAGAACTAAGTGACCAATTGAGGAACCGGTTGATCGGCTAAACGCTATTGTTGGTATTTCCTCAACATAAGTTGTTGATTGGTTGAGGTACTGATTAACTAGTAGAGGGGTGCCTCCAGTCTCGATTCTTGTGAACCAGCTGATCAATTTTTGGAATTGGATGATTGGTAGGCTAGAATTGGACATTCAGTTTTACCATGGGGGTGACCAATTTGGTGTATTTTAGTGGCATTTAAGCCTCTATTCTTGTTAAATTTGTTTAGATTTAATTTTAGTTAAAATTGATTCAAACAATGGCAAAATTCTCACCCTAAATTCACACCATATGATGGAACTAAGAATTGCACTTAGTCCACCAAACTCACATGCAAAAGCCCATGAAGGAAGGATAATGGGCACATGACAATACACAAAAACCTTTTCAAACTCTTTTATTATCAAAGAGGATTTGCAATAGCGAAGGGTACAACTATGGATGTCACAAACACCCATAATTGCTCCCTATAGTCCACATGTGTGTAATTGTTTGCCCACTATGTCATATTATTGCTCTCTTTAGTCCAAGTGGTATCACCTTATCCATAATGGTCTTGACTACTAACTGTCCATGTGAAATCACCATGTCCACATTATGCTATGACTGCCTCGCATATGTAGTTCACATGCTGAATGTGTTGTACGCACCAACTATCCCTATAGCTTAGGTCTTATTGTGTGTTGTGTGTTGACCCTCTGCTTGTGTCAGACTACATGTTTTATGCCTTGTTGTGTGTTGCCCCTACACACAACTAACTTGGACATGTCCTGCCCATCTCCTAGATCATGAACTTCATGATAAGATCCTTTTGGTGGTACATGCCACTAATTTTTAGAGTAATAGCTTGGATGCTGTAGAACATAGTAGAATATGGCTAGGACATTTCAAAGCTTAGCTAGAATACTATACCTTAGCTGGGACACTATAGTCTATAGCCAAAATACAATAGATAATGACCGAGATACTGTAGAATATAGTAGAACATTGCTGGGGTGCTATAGAACATGGCTGGATTAGATCAAAACATAGTTGGGATATAGCATAACATGGTTGGAATACAACAAACTATGGCTTGGATGTCACTAAACACAATAGAAGATGGTTGGAACTCTACAGAATATGGATTAAATACAGTTGGGATATGATGGACAATGGAAGAACATGGTCAAAACACAACAACAGATAGCTGAACACAACATAATGTGGCCAAGATATGACAAAACATGGCTCAACATTGTGGAACTCAGCCAAAATATTATGGAATATGGCCAAAACATGACAACACATGACTGAACATAATGGAACATGGCTGAACATGGCAAAACTCTGCTAGAACATGTTAGAACATAGCTAGAACATGAGGCCACATAGCTAGAGTATGGCAAATAATGGTTAAGATATGGCAAATCATGATCAAAATATAGCGGGATATGGCCAAGATATAGCAAAATATGATTAGGATATGGCTAGAACAGCTTGAGGGCTTTTCCATTGCTTGAAATAAAATTTGGAAGAGCCTAAAGGAAGTTCTTCACTTGAAACAACATATGGAGGAGACCAAAGGTTGTTCCCTATCCTAAAATAACATTCAAAAGAGCCCAAAGGTTGTTCCTCAATCAAAACAACATTTAAAAGGGCCCAAAAGTTATTCTATGGCCTAAAATGATAATTGGAAGAGCCTAAAGGCAATCGCTTAGTCATAATGGTGTTCAAAAGAGCCCAAGGGCTATTTCATAGCTTGATATGACATACAAGAGAGTTTGATAGTTGTTCCTTAGTTGAGATGATATCCAAAAGAGCTTGGGGGACTGCTTCATAGCCTAGTATGATATTTTGAAGAGCCCAAAGGTTGTCCCTCAGTCAAGATGGAATCTAAAGGAGCCCAAGAGCTATTCCATAGCATGATATGACATTTGAAAGAGCCTAAAGGTTGTTCCATGGATTGAAATGATATTTAGAATAGCACAAAGGCTATCCTTAGTTAAAAAAGTGTCCATAAGAGCTTGATGGTTATTCCATGACTTGAAATGACATTTAAAAGAGCATAAAGATTGCCCCTTAGTTGAAACAACATTTGAAAGAGTCCAAAGTCTATTTCATGGCCTGAAGGCTATCCCTATATTGAAATAATGTCCAAAAGAGATCAAAGGTTGTTCCATAAGAGCCCAAGAGCTGTTCCTCGGTTGAATGGTGTCTGAAAGAGCCCAAAGGGTTGTCCATGGCCTCAAATGACATTTGAAAGAGCTTGAAGGTTTTCCTTCATGAAAATGGCATCTAAAAGTATTTGAGGGCTATTTTCAAGTGTTGTTCCATATTAACTTATTCAAGTCAAGGCAACAAAGTGTCCCTTTCACATTCCATTCTCATGTTACTAGTAAGAGGAGATGGTCTCAATAACTCTACATATCCAAGCTCTCCCTTTATTATTTTCCTAGGTACTTGATTTGCAAAGGCTCAAAATTTTTTTGCTTTCTTCTTGGAGACTTATTATATCATTTTGAGCTACCTTGCAACTTGGATTTTATCAGAGGACAATACTTGGCTAACTGATCATTCTTCCAAGTCAAAAACTAAAATTTCACTTTCCTTCAATACCTCAGTGGCATGACTCTTCAATGACATCGAGGAAAGCATGTATCTTCCAAGGACAAGGTTTCATCTTGCTACTTGAAGGTAGATTTTATTGACATATGGAAGTGGATTTGACTTGCCACATAAAAGTGGGCTTACTTTACCACATGCAAGTAGACTTGATCTACTACATGGGAGTGGATTTAATTTGCCACATAAGTTTGATGACATTTACTATATGAGAGTGAACTTGGTTTACCACATGAAAGTGGACTCTATTTGCCATATAGATGAAGGCTTGATCCTCTACACAAAATGACTTAGTTTGCTGCAAAATAGTGGATCTAATTTGACCATATTAATGTAGGCTTGATCTAACTCTCCAAAATAAAAATGCATTCGTCACTCGAAAGCGAGATGGATTTGACACATTAAAATGGTCTTAATTCTTCGCATGAAAGTAGGCTTGATTTGCCATGTGTAAGTGGATTAAAATTTTCACATGATAGTGGACTTAATTTTTCACACAAAGATGTGCTTGATTAGCAAGGCAAAAGTGGACTATATTTGACATATGGAAGTGGATTTAATTCTCCAAATAAAAGTGGGCTAATTCACTACATGAAAATGGATTGAATTTTTCATGTGCAAATGGACTTAATTCTCGACATACATATGGCTGATTCACCATGGAAAGTTGGCTGGACTCATCATGCAAAAATGAAATTAATTATCAACATAAAAGTGGGCTGATTCACCACATGAAGTGAGGTAGACATACCTTATAAAAGTGGATTTGGTTCTCCACGTAAAAACAGCCTTGATTAGCCACACAAAAGTTGAATTTGGCACATGAGAGTAAATTAAATTCTACACATAAAAATAGGTTGATTCACCATGTGAAAGTGGACAAGACTTTCAACATGCAAGTGGGCTTAACTTTCTATATAAAAGTTTGCTTGATTAGCAATGTAAAAGTGGACTGGATATGCCACGTGGAAGTGAAATTAATCTTTCACATAAAAATATGCTAATTTACCATGTGAAACTGGGCTAGATTTTCCATGTGAGAGTGGACATAATTCTACACATAAAAGAAATCTGATTTACCATATAAAAGTTGATTGGACTCACCTTGTGAAAGTAGAATTAATTCTAAATAAAAGAGCTGATTCGGCATGCAAAAGTGGGTTGGACTCACCATATAAAAGCAATCTTCATTCACCATGCAAAAGTGAGATAGATTTGCCATGTGAGATTAGACTTAATTCTCTATATAAAAGTGGGTTAATATGCCACAATAAAATAGAGTAGACTTTCCACAAGGAAGTGGACTTAATTTTTCACATAAAACTATGCTTGATTAGCAATGCAAAAGTGGGTTGCATTTGCAACATGGTAGTAGAATTAATTCTCCACATCAAAGTGGACTGATTTGCCACTCAATAGTGTATTCAATTTGGCACACAAGTGTGGACCTAATTCTCCACATAAAAGAAGAGTAATTCACCATGTGAAAGTGGAATAGACTTTCCACATGGAGGTGGACTTAATTTCCACATAAAGCATACTTGAATAGCAATGCAAAAGTGGATTGGATTTATCACATGAAAATAGACTTAATTCTCCACATAAAAGTGGGTAACTTGCCACATGAAAGTGGGCTAAATTTTCCATGTGGAAGTGGATTTAATTATACACATAAAAAATTAGCTAATTCACCATGTGAAAATGAGCTCGACTCATTATGTGAATGTGGACTTTGATTCTTTATATAAAAGCAAGCTTGATTTGCAATGTAAAGGTGGGATGGATGTGCCATGTGAGAGTAGACTTAATTCTCCACATAAAAAGTAGGCTAATTTCCCACATGAAAGTGCACTAGATTTGTCATATGAGAATGAGCTTAATTCTCTACATAAAAGTGGGTTGATTTGCCACTCAAAAGTGGACTAGACTCACCATGTGAAAGTGGACTTAGTTATCCACATAAAAGTGGGCTTAATTCGCCACATGAAAGTGGACTGGATTTTCCATGTGAGAGTGAAATTAACTCTACACATAAAAATTGGTGTTTCATCATGTGAAAGTGAACTAGACTTTCCACATGGAAGTGGACTTAATTTTTCACATAAAAGCATGCTTGATTAGCTATGCAAAAGTGGGTTTAATTTGCCACATGAGATTCTACTAGATTCTCCATATAAAAGTTAGTTAATTTACCACATGAAAGTGGACTAGCTCTACACATAGAAGTGGAGTTAATTTTTCACATAAAAGTATTCCTTATTAGCAACACAAAAGTGGACTAAATTTGCCACACATAAAAATAGGTTGATTTACCACATAAAAGAGGGCTGGATTTGCCACACAAGATTGGATTTAATTCATCATGTGAAAGTGGGTTAGATTTACCACATGAAAATGGACTAAATTTTCCACATGAAAGTAGTTTTTATGTATCACATGGATGTGGGCTAGATTTTTCACATGTGAGTGAACTTAATTCTCTACACAAAAGATGACTTGACTCCCTATGTGGAATTTGGCTAGATTTGCTAAGTAGAAGTGGACTTAATTTTTCATCTAAAACTAGACTAATTTTCCATGTGAAATTAGACTAGACTTGTCACCTAGTAGTGGACTTAATTTGTTGCACAAGGTGGATGTTGCTTGTCACATAAAAGTGGAGATTTAATTTTATTGCTTTTAAAAGTTTCTACTTTAGTTTCTTTGTTTTAGAAATGACATGTTCATTCTTGCCACCTTACAGATGACATATTTAATCTTATCATTTTGGAGGTGGTCTATTTAATTTTACCACTTCATAAGCAGCATGTTTTGGTTTTAGCACTCATGAAGTGGTATACTTGATTCCACCATCCTGGAGGTGGAAAACTTGATTTCATGAGTTTGGACTTGGTGTACTTTATTGCACCATTTTGTAAGTGGCATTTTTATTTCACAAGTTTGGACATGGTGCATTTTATCCACTCTTTAGGGTAGCATGTTTAATTTTTCCACTTTAAAAGGGGTGTACTTGAAGTCTTTGTCGAGAATGTCATGACTTTTAGTTTGACTTCGGATTGTAGGGGTGAAGGAAAACGACACATGTATTAGCTCCTTTTGAATGTCATGATAATGAACAAATTAATTGTCCACCCTTAATGTATAGGCTACACTTAATTCTCTTTGAAGCATTCAGGAAGAAAATTATTTGCCCCCACTATTTTCTAGGTAAGGGGAGAAACATTGGTCATTTTTGCATTTTTGATGCTTTGGCTATATGTCTCCTTTGTAAGTATTTAACAACAAAAACCTGATTTTCTTATCTATGACCTTTTGATATCGAGGGAATCAAAATCTCACTTAGTGTTAGATTGGTGAATTAGTTGCTCACTCCAAATGCTTTAGTACCACGATTTTTCTTAATTGTTTGAATGAGAAAATATCTTACTTTACTTTTTCCCTTCTTCTTTTATAAGTGAATGGATTTAATATTTGATTAAGCATTCACCATTGATGCTCAAGCAATATACTCCTTATCCTCATCATGAGCTTTTGGAAGAAAAATATTGTATATTCTCAAATTTTATCATGAGTTTTCTCACTCTTAAGTGTTTTGGTTGCTAGTATTTCTCATTAGCATCATTTTCATCTTTGCATGATATAGAAAAGGAGTTTAATGTTTATTTTTGAGGGGAACACCCAATTTCGATAGAGATAAGTTTCACCTTTCCTTTCTAGTAGGTTTGAGCTATGTATGCATAAGAAAAAATTGGCACCAAGCAATGGCTGGGGGAAGAGACATTGACTTTTATTGGAGTGGTCTTAGAATAAGTGTCAAAGGGGGAAATTTTCCCCCAATCTTCTTTCCCTTATGTAGTGTTGCTTGACTTGACCAATTAGTCAAAGTGACTTGACTATGATTACTTAGAGGATTAACCTAAGGGCAACCCTTGAGCTTCACCTTGACATTCATACCATGCTTTGGTATCTCTTGTCATCAAAATATAAGTAGATTAGAGAATAATGCAAGAGGTCATTGCTTTCATAGGGCTCATCTTATACAATAATTCATTGGAACATCAAAGGGGCTGAGTTGTGGCAATTTGACTAGATCAATGAGTTGATGCCTAAATTGATGCTTATCAAATTACGGTGGTTCAGACTAATGGTTCATCTTTCAATTTTATTTATGAACTTTGAGAGAAGTAACCTATGAAGTGATTTTTTATTTTTTAATATGCTTTTATTGTGATAGGGAGGAAGCTAATAATGTAGAGCAAAAGTGTATTTATTTATTATTTTCTTTTATAAGCTTAGTCTTTTTCTTTTTTTTAATTGCTTTATTTCTTTTTGGAAAATGTCCAATTTTCTCTTTTAGTATTCTTTGAAATGTTTTAGTAGATGCAGGAACAAAATTGGTAGCTTGAGATGGTGAAGACCTCGAGGAGCAATCTGAAAATAATAAATCAAAATGTGTGGTGGCTTGGTGCACTATCAGGTGTTGTAGGAACATGACTTTCAATAGGCACAAACTCCTATTATTAATTACTCTGACAATTATTAGGAACCCCCTAAAGAAGAAAAACCTAACTAATAAAATATAGACACAAAAGAAAAGAATAAAGTAGCATTTGATTGATTTTGAGAAAAGGTACATGGCTCAAGAAAGGGCTTTGCCTCAGTTTACAATTAAATGAATTTAAATTTATAATCATGGGTGCATTGGCCACTCCACAATCGAAGCCTCATCCAATAGTGGATGAATCAATCGAACAACTCATAGTAATGGATATCTCGGCTCTTGCATTAATGAAGAATGTAGCAAAGTGCAATATTTGGTGTGAATTTCATAATCCTGTGAACCATCAAGTCTTCAAATGCAAGTTGTGCCTGAGGCCGTCTAGCCAAGGGCATGCCTACCTAGTCATCATGCCTCATGTCACTCTGGCACCTCGCCCTCCCCATCACCTCCCTCCTCATTGGGGGATGGAGCGTAGGATGGGGCTTTGTTGGAGCAAAGAATGGCCTCCCATGCCGCCACCCCAATGCGGTACACCTAGGAACAAGTAGGGGCTATGTCACCATGCAGTGTAGGTGTGGGCACGATGTGACGAGTGGACACAGCATGCTCGCATGTGCAACTCTAGCATCATTGTGTAGCTTTCCGCTGATGCCCATTGGGATGGCAGCCTCTCTCTTGGAGGACCCACCAAGGGGCGTGCAAACTTGAACCAAACCTAGCTCCCTCACAACACAACCCAGGTCAGGTAGGGTAACCCACTGAGTTTAAGCATATCAATAAGTAGAGGAAAAGAAACTTATGAGGATTCCCTTAGTAATAGTAAGTGAACCAAGAATGGACTAGCTTGAGAATCAGGCAGCTGCACTATTTGAATTATAGTCTAGAGAAGCATCCTCAATGATGGATTAGGCCCAAGACCCCCAGAATGGGGCATTAGAGAGGGTGAGAGCCCCATTGGTCCCAGACCATATTGCACCATGAGGCACTATTGGCAAGTTAGGCTATTTGGGAATGCAACCCCAATTTGGTGGTGAACTCTATCCAAGGCTAAATAATGGTGAGGGACTGATAGAAAACAAGAGTGCTTGAAATAGTCAAGAGGGAAGTAGATCGGGCCGTTGATGGACCCTAGCCAGATGCAGAATGGCCCGAAAGGTTGGTCCACTACTTGGCTCAGGGCATGGACTATCATGGGCTATGTCGATGGCCGAAGCCATGATGGATGACTCTGCCGACGGACATGCTGCTAGCTTTACCATGGGTGCATAACATGCCTCCCATAAGGTACTTCCCATGATGCGAGCATGCTCATGGTGATGGCCAACAAGCTCCCCATCCAACCTATCTTGAAACATGGACCAAGGAGTCTGACATGCGTGCAAGCCGATGGGCAAGAAAACCCAAAAGGTTCAAGGAAGCAAAAGGGCAAGATCCCCACCCTGAGGGGTGCACCATCGGTCGACCTTGATCTTCTGTGAAGGTTTTGAGTTGGAGCATGTCTATCAAGACCCGAAAGATGGTGAACTATGCTTAAGCGGGGTTAAGCTAGAGGAAACTTTGGTGGAGGCCCATAGCAATACTAATGTGCAAATCATTCATTTGACTTGGGTATAGGGGCAAAAGACTAATCAAACCATCTAGTAGCTGGTTCCCTCCAAAGTTTCCCTCAGGATAGCTGGAGCCCCCATGAGTTCTATTGGGTAAAGTGAATGATTAAAGGCATTGGGCACACAATGCCCTTGACCTATTCTCAAACTTTAAATAGGTAGGATGGCATGGCTGCTCTACTGAGTTATGCCACAGAATCAAGAACTCCAAGTGGGCCATTTTTTGTAAGCAAAACTAGCGATGTGGGATAAATCAAAAGCTAGGTTATGGTGCCCAACAACATGCTAACTCGAAACCCATAAAGGTTGTTGGTCAATTAAGACAGTAGGATGGTGGTCATTGAAGTTGAAATCCACTAAAGAGTGTGTAACAACTTACCTGCTGAATCAACTAGCCCCAAAAATGGATGGCACTGAAGTGCACAACCCACACCCAGACATCAGCATGAGCACCACACACCAATGAGTAGGAGGGCATGGTAGCTGACATAAAACCTAGGGTGTGAGCCTAGACAGAGTGGCGATTGGTGTGGATCTTAGTGGTAGTAGTAAATATTCAAATGAGAACTTTGAAGAGGAAGAGGAGAAAGGTTCTATGTGAATGACACTTGCACATGGGTTAGCCGATCCTAAGGGACAGGGGAGGCCTATTGGAGAGCACGTTCATGTGCGAGCATTGAAAGGGAATTGGGTTAAAATTCCCAAGCTGGGACGTGGCAATTGATAACAACATTAGGGAGTGTAGAGACATAGATGGGGGCCTCAGGAAGAATTATCTTTTTTGCTTAACATCTCACCCACCCTGAAAATGGCTCAGCCATAGGTAGGGTCCAGTGGCCAAAAGAGCACCGCACGTCACGTGATGTCCAGTATGGCCTTAGCAGCTGTTGAAAATCTTAAGGATCGAGTGTTGCCCATGCTGATTGTACTAATAACTACATCAGGTCTCCAAGGTGAATAGCCTCTAGCCAATGGAATAATGTAGGCAAGGGAAGTTGGCAAAATGGATTTGTAACTTTGGGAAAAGGATTGGCTTTGAGGGCTAGGCCCGGGGTTCCCAGCCCCAAACCCATCAGCTATCGGTAGATTGCTTGAGTTGCTCCCGTAGTGAGAGTGGGCCATCGTGTGCTAGCTGAGGGATGGACCAAGAACAGACAGGCTCCAGCTTGGCCTTCTTCGCACGGTGAATAGGTAGCTCAGAACTAGTATGGACAAGGGGAATCCAACTATTTAATTACAACAAAGCACTATGATGGTCCCTGTGGATGCTCATGCAATGTGATTTCTAGCTAGTGCTCTAAATGCCAAAGTGAAGAAATTCAACCAAGCATGGGTAAACGGTGGGAATAACTATGACTCTCTTAAGGTAGCCAAAAGCCACATCATCTAATTAGTGACACACATGAATGGATTAACAAGATTCCCACTATCCCTATCTACTATCCAGTAAAACCATAGCCAAGGGAATGGGCTTGGTCGAATTAGTGGGGAAAGATGACCCTGTTGATGTAGGATAAGTGGGAGCCCCCCCACCCTCACAAATTTTAACATTGTTTTACTTATTTCATGAATCAGAGGTGGGGCCACACCCCTCCTTCTAGCTCCAAGGCCCCCATTCGAGGGCCGATCTAAGCAAAAGACATTGTTAGGTGGAGTGTTTGGTTGGGGCAACACATTTATTAAAGGATAATGCTGGTGTCCTAAGATGAGCTCAACGAGAATAGAAATCTCATGTGGAACAAAAGGGTAAAATCTTGTTTGATTTTGATTTACAGTACGAATACGAACCACAAAAGCATAGCTTATCGATCTTTTAGACCTTCAGAGTTTGAAGCTAGAGGTGTTAGAAAATTTACCACAAGGATAACTAGCTTGTGGTAGCCAAGCATTCATAGTGACATTGCTTTTTGATCCTTCGATGTTGGCTATTCCTATCATTGTGAAGCAGAATTCACCAAGTGTTGGATTGTTCACCCACTAATAGGGAACATGAGCTAGGTTTAGACCATTATGAGATAGGTTAGTTTTACCCTACTGATTGTGCCACCATGGGAATTCAACCTAGTATGAGAGGAACTGTTGATTCACACAATTGGTCATTGCGCTTGGTTGAAAAGGTAGTGGCATGAAGCTACTATGTGCTAGATTATAAATAATTACCTCTAAGTTAGAATCCAAGCTAGTGTCTGGTGCCATGCCCCACCGCCCAACCCAAACCCGTAGTAGGGGTCCCCATGGGCCTGTGTCGTAGGTGCAACCCTCACGGCAGGCTAAATCCTTTGCAGATGACTTAAATACATGATGGGACATTATAAGTGGCAGAGTGGCCTTGCTACCATCATCCACTTAGATCCAACCCCATGTTGAATAGATTCATCCCTCCCCCCTTCCCTCCAAACCTGCATCATCCACATGCAATGCATACGCAAAGTTGGTTTCGACTCTGCTCGATACTTCTTGCAATAATCGCTAACACCCTGATCCTAAAATAATCACATAGAAGCCCTGACCCTTCATGGAGCAGCCATGAGGTTTCCACCATTGTACAATGTGGGGACCCTCTCAATCAAGCTCATCGAAAAATATTGAGTTGGTGTGTGCCATGAGTGCACTATGTTGGCCATTTGGGCACCTTTTGGACATCCAGTAACCTGCCCTAGGGCATTTGTGGCAGTCCCACAGCCTATTTGGTGTAGTTTGTGGCATTGACGGGTGTCCCATGGGCTGCCCAGGGTGTTTGTGAGAGTCCTATGGCCTGTTTGGGGCTGTTCATATCATTCACAGGAGTCTCATGGCTTCTTCAGGGCTTCATAGCATTCACAGGAGTCCCACGGTCTATTTATGGCTGTTCATGGCATTGACGAGTGTCTTACTGGCTGCCCAGGGAATTTGTGGGAGTCTTGCAGCCTGTTCAGGGCTGTTTGTGGTATTCACAGGAGTCTCGCAGATGGTTTAGGGCTGTTCGCAGCATTGATAGGTGTCTTGTAGGCTGCTCGGGCCATTTGTGGGAGGCCCACGGCTTGTTTGTGGTTGTTTATGGCATTCACAGGAGTCCTGCAGCCTGTTTGGGTGCTGTTGATGGTGTCAACGGCTATCCTGCAGGCTGCTCGGGGCATTTGTGGGAGTCCCATGACTTGTTTGGGGTGTTCTTGGGAGTCTCAAAGCCTATTCAAGGCTGTTTGCAGTGTTGATGGGTGTCCTGCGGGCTGCTCAGGGTGTTTATAGGAGTCCCACAGTTTGTTCGGGGCTGTTTATGGCATTTACGAGAGTCCCATGGCCTATTTGTGGCTGTTCATAGCATTTACGGGGGTCCCACAGGCTGCTCGGGGTGTTTGTGGGAGTCCCACGGCCTGTTTGGGGCTGTTTGGAGCATTGATGGGTGTCCCAAGGGCTGCCTAGGGCATTTGCAGGAGTCCCACAACTTGTTTGTGGCTGTTCGGGTCATTTGCAAGAGTCCCATGGACTATTTGGGGCTGTTTGAGGCATTGATGGATATCCCATGGGCTGTTTGAGGCTGTTCATGGCATTTATGGGTGTCCCATAGGCTGTTTAGGCTGTTTGTGGACATCCCACGGGCTGTTCGTGGTATTTATGGGAATCCCATGGGCTGCTCGGGTCATTTATGGGAGTCTCACGGCCAGTTCAGGGTTGCTCGGGCCATTTATGGGAGTCCCATAGGCAATTCAATACTATTCATGGCATTTACGGGTGTCCCGTGGACTGCTCGGGGTGTTTGTAGGAGTCACACTGCCAGTTCGGCACTGTTCATGGAGTTTACAAGAGTTCCAACCTGTTCAGGGCTATTCATGGCATTGACGGGTATCCTGCGGGCTGGCTACAGCTGTTCATGGCATCGACGGGTATCCTGCGGGCTGGCCAGGGCTGTTCATGGCATTTATGGGTGTCCTATGGGCTGCTCGGGGCATTTGCGGGAGTCCTGCAGGCTATTCAGTGCTGTTCACAATGTTGATGGGTGTCCCATGAGCTGCTTAGGGTGTTTGTAGGAGTCCCACGGCCTGTTCGGGGCTTCATCGTGGCGTTTACGGCAGTGCCATGGGCTGTTCAGGCCATTTGTGGGCATCCCAAGGGCTATTCATGTCATTTACGGGAGTCCCACAGGCTGCTCAGGCCATTTATAGGGGTCCCACGGCCTGCTTGGGCCATTTGTGGGCATACCAAGGGCTATTCATGTCATTTACAGGAGTCCCATAGGATGCTCAGGCCATTATAGGGGTCCCATGGCCTGTTCGGGGCTGTTTGGTGCATTGATGGGAGTGCCATGGGCTGTTCATGGCATTTACAGTAGTGCCATGGGCTATTTGGGGCTATTCTGGGCATTTACGAGTGTCATGTAGACTGTTCAAGCCATTTGTGGATGTCCCACGGGCTGTTGTGGCATTCACAGGAGTCCCACAGGCTGCTCGGTGCGTTTATGGCATTCCCATGGCCTGTTTGGTGCTGTTCGGGGCATTTATGAGAGTCCCATGGGCTGTTCATGGTGTTTACACGAGTCCTATGGACTGTTCAGGGCTGTTCATGGCATTGACGAGAGTACCACAGGCTGCTTGTGGTGTTTACGAGAGTTCCATGGCCTGTTCGGGGCTATTCGGGGCTTTGACGGGAGTGCCACAGGCTGCTCGAGGCATTTATGGGAGTCCCTGGGCTGTTTCAGGCCATTTGCGGATCTCCCATGGGCTGTCATGGAGGTTCCACAAACAAATCTCTTCCCAGAGCACCTTTTAACTCCCAAGCCTAGGGTGTGGGGAATGCCCCACAAGTATAGTATGGGAGAGTGGGTTGGTTGGGCAGCCCACGCACATGGCGTTCGTTGTCGGTTGGATACATGTGATGTTTTACATGTCATGGGATATCACAATGTGACATACGTCCATGTGGGGGCATTTTGAGAATATTAACAAAAATACCCTCCCTATCACCAAAATGCCCCCATGTTCCCAAAATGCCCCAAGGTGTTCAAAACAGTCCCGAACAGCCCTGTCGTGGTATGGGAATGCCCCAAACAGTCCTGATGTCCCACAGAAGGTCCCAAAATGCCCTAAACAGTCCTGATGTCCCATGGAGAGGTCCCAGAATACCTTGAATGGTCCAAATGTCCTGTGGAAAGGCCCCAAAATGCCCCAAATAGCCCTATGGTGGCACTGAAAGGTCCCAACACATTCCGAATGATCTTGTGTCCCCTGGAAAGGCCTTGAACGAGGCTGATGTCCTACAAAAAGGTCTTGAAATGCCTGGAACTGCCCCATGGTGGCACAAAAAGGTCCTGAAATGCTCCGAGCGGTTCTACAGTCCCACGAAAATGCCCCAAACGGTGCCAATGTCCCACGAAAAGGCCCTGAATGGTGCCAACATGCCCCATGGTGGCACAAAAATGTCCCAAAACCACCCCCACCCCCCCCCCCCCCCCCAAAAAAAAAAAACCCAAATGATCTTTGCTGTCACACAGAAAGCTCTCGAACCACTATCCCATGGAAAGGCCCCAAAAGGCCCCAAACGGTCCCGATGTCCCACGAAAAGGCCCTAAAATGGATTGAAATGCCCCACAGTGGCATGAAAGTGTCCCAAATGGTCCTGCTGTCCCATGAAAAGGGCTTGAAATGCCCTCATTGGTCTTGATGTCCCACCAAAATGCCTTGATCGGTCTTGCTATCCCACAGAAAGGCCCCGAATGGTGCCAAAGTCCCACGAAAAGGCCCAAAAATGCCCCGATCTGTCCCAATGTCCCATAGAAATGCCCCAATCATCCCAATGTCTTACAAAAATACCCTGATCAGTCCTAATATCCCACAAAAATGCCTCAAATGGTCCAATTGTCCCATGGAAAATCCCCGAATGGTGCCAAAGTCCCATGCAAAGGCCTTGTCAGGCCACGAACTCACCCGTGGTGGCAAGTAAAGGTCCCAAAAGGCCCCGAACTACCCCGCCATGGTAAGTAAAGGTCCCAATGTACCCTGAACTGCCTCGTGATGGCAAGTAAAGGCCCCGACATGCCTTGATCCACCCCACCATGGTTTTGAAAGGTCCTGAAAGGCCTCGAGCTACCCAACAGTGGCAAGGAAGGTTCTCAAGTGCCTGAAACTACCTCATCGTGCCATGAGCCATGCCATGGTGGCACAAAAATTTCTTGAAGCACCCCAAACTGCCCAATGGTGGCATGAAAAGGTCCCAAAATGCCCCAAACTACTCAGTTGTGGCATAAAAATGTCCCAGAATGCCCCTGAACTGCCCCACAGAGGCATAAAAAAGTCCCAAAATGCCCTAAACTACCCAGCTATGGCACAGAAAGGTCTTGAGACACCCCAAACTCCCCTACTGTGGTAGCTAAGGGTCCTGAGATGCCCCAAACTGCCCCATGGTTGTGTGGAAAGGTCTCGAGAGGCCCCAAACTCACTTGCAGTGGAAAGTAAAATTACCAACTAGGCCCTAAATTGCCCTATGGTGGCATGGAAATGCCCCAAAGATGTCTCAAAATTCCCTGAATGGCCCTGTAGTTGCCCCAAAATGTCTCAAATAGCCCTGTTGCTACCCAAAGTTATCTTGAGCTACTCCATAGGATGTCCGGATGTCTCAAGTGGGGCTTAGATAGATTGCAATTTTGCTTGGTGTGCTTTATGCCATCAAGGATCATTCCCTTCTTTCAATATTTGACTAGGGGCACCCCAAGTTGCATTTGCTCAGAAGTGCTTTGCGGCAAAAGCACCCAGTGTTCTTCATGCTTGGCGGACCCGTTCAACTCATTCTGCCCCATGTGTTCCATCCCACTTCTCACCTAGTGGCCATGCTTGTTGGCTAGGTATGTTGTGGGTCAATGATTGGGGCTAGTCTTGTGCTGGGATCATGTCGGCATGTGAGCGGTCATCAATTCACATCCCTCGATGGGCGCACCACCCTTGTGTTGCTGACCATTGCAATGGCAATCATCTTATTGATGCGTAAGTAGTAGAGTTTGGCATGGAGTTATGCCTGTTGCCTGTGTCACCTACCTATCTATTGAGAACTTGAACTCAAATGCACATAACCCCAACTCCCCCATTGTCTGATAGGCGAGAGGTGGCAGGACATCCTAGCCTTGTGCGCTCCCCGATTGGTGGCCTCTTGAAAGGCCTCTATGTTGATCTGGCCTTTGAGGTGCAGGGTGCACTCATGGATGCATTGGATGGACTGCTACATGGGGGCCCCTATTTGGGGGGAGCCCATTATGATGCCATGTCAAGACCCATTTTTCCATTGTACAATGACCACCATTTGCCCAACTTGCCCCCATCTCGTAGTGCCCTTGTTCAGGTGTGTTTGGTGACCCGGGGAGGAGGAGTGGGCATTCATCAGCCTAGTCACATGAGGACATGCTACCTGGTTAATCCTACCAGTAGTCATATGATTGTCTCAAATATTAAGCCATGCATGTGCAAATATGAACTAATTCAAACTATGATACTACGAAGGGCTCATTAAATTAGTTATAATTTGTTTGATGGTACTTGCTACTCAGATAACTATAGTAATTCTAGAGCTAATACATGCCATGATTCCTAACTTTTGGAAGGGATGCATTTATTAGGTAAAAGGCCAATGCTGGCTCAACCCACCATTCTGAAGACTCATGATAACTTGACGGATCATACAACACTTATGTGGATGATGCATCATTCAAATATTTGCCCTATTAACTTTCGATGGTAGGATAGTGACCTACCATGGTGGTGATGGGTGATAGAGAATTAGGGTTTGATTCTAGAGAGGGAGATTGAGAAATGGCTACCACATCCAAGGAAGGTAGTAAGCATGCAAATTATCCGATCTTGACACAAGGAGGTACTGATAATAAATAATAATATTAGGCCCTCAGGGTTTGATAATTGGAATGAGTACAATCTAAATCCCTTAATGAGAATCCATTGGAGGGCAAGTCCGGTGCCAGTAGCCATGGTAATTCCAGCTCCAGTAGCATATATTTAAGTTGTTGCAATTAAAAGCTCATAGTCGGACCTCGGGCCAAGTCGGTTGGTCCACCTTACGGGTGTTCACCAGCCATCCCATCCCTTCTGTTGGCTCCTTGCTCCTAGTCTTAACTAGCGGGGTAATGGCTATAACACTCTTACTTTGAAGAAATTAGAGTGCTCAAAGCAAGCCCATACTCTGCATACATTAGCATGGGATAATGCCATAGGATTTCAGTCCTATTGTGTTGGTCTCCGTGATCAGAGTAATGATTAATAGGGACAGTTAGGGGTATTCATATTTTATAGTCAGAGGTGAAATTCTTGGATTTATGAAAGACAAACAATTGTGAAAGCATTTGCCAAGGATGTTTTAATTAATCAAGAACAAAAGTTGGGGGCTTGAAGATGATTAGATACCATCCTAGTCTTAACCATAAATGATGCTAACCAAGGATTGGTGGATTTGCTTTCGGGACTCTACTAGCACCTTATGAAAGTCTTTGGGTTCACAGGGGAGTATGGTTGCAAGGGAGAAACGTAAAGGAATTGATGAAAGGGTGCCACCAGGAGTGGAGCCTGTGGCTTAATTTGACTCAACAAGGGGAAACTTATGAGGTCTAGACATAGCAAGGATTGATAGACTGAGGGCTCTTTCTTTATTCTATGGGTGATGGTGCATGGCCATTCTTAGTTGGCGGAAAAATTTGTCTAGTTAATTCCCTTAATGAACGAGACCTCAGACTACTAACTAGCTATGTAGAGGCATCCCTCCATAGCCAGCTTCTTAAAGGGGGACTATGGCCACTTAGGCCATAGAAGTTTGAGGCAATAATAGGTCTATGATGCCCTTAGATGTTCTAGGCCCCATGCTCGCTACATTGATGTATTCAATGAGTGTATAGCCTTGGCTGACAGGCCTAGGTAATCTTTGAAAATTTCATTATGATGGGGATAGATCATTGCAATTGTTGGTCTTCAATGAGGAATTCCTAGTAAGCGTGAGTCATCAGCTCATGCTGACTACATCCTTTCCCTTTGTACACACTGTCCATCACTCCTATTGATTGAATCATCTGATGAAGTGTTCAGATTATGCTGATGGGGGTAGTCCACCACCTGCAATGTCACAAGAAGTCCACTGAACCTTATCACTTAGAGAAAGGAGAGGTCATAACAAGGTTTCAATAGGTGAACCTACAGAAGGATCATTATCAATGCCCCCTTAGACAAAAGAGAAGGAAGACCTGTGAACCATGAGATGGCTGAAAATGCCCATTGAGGGGCCCTGTTGGAAGGCATTGCGGGTGGGCATGCCCACTGTTGCCCCCGGCCTTCCCCTCCTGGGATGATATTGTGGCCTGTGTTTGAACACACATGGTCGGCACGAAATCATGGATGCAATCTCAGCACAGCACATGCCAAGGTTGACTCAATATTTGAATAAGGACGTGCTTACCGCTCTGCGGTTGGAGCCCCATGCGACGGAGACAAATCAATCAAATGACTCTCAACAATGGATATCTCAGCTCCTATATCGATGAAGAACATAGTGAAATGTGATACTTGGTGTGAATTGCAAAATCCTATGAACCATGGATCTTTGAATGCAAGTTGTGCTTGAGCTGTCCGGCCAAGGGCATGCCTACCTAGTCATCACACCTCGCATCGCTTCAACACCTCACCCTCCATGCTGCCTCCCCCCTTGATGGGGGATAGAGAAGAGGATGAGGCTTCATCAAACCTGGAGAATGGCCTATCGTGCAACCACCCCTAATGCAATAGGCCCAAGAATGAACAGGGGCTATGTCACCATGGGACATAGGTGCAAGCGCGACATGACAAGTGGTGGACATAGCATGCACACATGTGACCCCATCATCATCTTGCAGCCCATCATCGATGCCCATCGAGATGGTGGCCCCTCTCCTAGAGGACCCCACTAAGGGGTGCGTGAACTCGAGTTGAATTGTGCCCCCTCACAACGCGACCCCAGGTCAGGCAGGGCAACCTGCTGAGTTTAAGCATATCAATAAGTGAAGGAAAAGAAACTTATTAGGATTCCCTTAGTAATGGTGAACAAACTAACAATGGCCCAGTCTAAGAATTGAGTAGCCATGCTATCTAGATTATTGTTTGGAGAAACATCCTCAGTAATAGACCAGGCCCAAGTCCCCTCAAACAGGGCATCAGAGAGGGTGAGAGCCCTATTGGGCCCAGACCTTGTCGCACCACATGGTACTATCAGTGAGTCAGGCTATTTGGGAATGTAGCACCAATCAGGCAGTAAACTCCACTAAGGCTAAATGATGGTGAGGAATTGATAGCAAACAAGTACCATGAGGGAAAGATGAAAAGGACTTTGAAAAGAAAGTCAAAGAGTGCTTGAAATTGTCAGGAGGGAACTGAATGGGGGCCAATGATGCACCCTGGCTAGATGCAAAATGGACCAAAAGGTCAGCCCATCACTTGGCTTGGGGTGTAGACCATTGCAGGCTACACCAATAACCAAAGCCCTGATGACTCCGTCGGTATACACGCTACCGATGCCATCATGGGTTCAGTGTGCACCTCCCACAAGGCATGTCTCATGATGCGATCACACTCACAGTGATGGCCATCTCCCCATCCAATCCATATTGAAATATGGACCAAGGAGTTTGACATGCGTGCAAGATGACAGGAAAGGAAACCCGAAAGGTGCAAGGAAGCTGACAAGTGGGATCCCCACCCTGAGGGGTGCACTGTCGGCCAACCTCGATCTTCTATGAAGGGTATGAGTTGGATCATGCCTATCAAGACCTGAAAGGTGGTGAACTATGCTTGAGTAGGGTGAATCTAGAGGAAACTCTGGTGGAGGCCCACAACAATACTGACATGCAAATCATTCATCTGACTTGGGTATAGGGGCAAAAGACTAATCAAACCATCTAGTAGCTGGTTCCCTTCGAAGTTTCCCTCAGGATAGCTAGAGCCCCCATGAGTTCTATCAGGTAAAGTGAATGATTAGAGGCATCGAGGGGGCAATGCCCTCGACCTATTCTCAAACTTTAAATAGGTAGAATAGCGTAGTTGCTTTATTGAGTAGTGTCACAGAACTGAGAGCTCCTAGTGGTCCATTTTTGGTAAGCAGAGTTGGTGATGTGGGATGAACCGAAAGCCAGGTTATGGTGTCCAATTGTGAGCTAAACCAGAACCCATAAAGGGTGTTGGTCAATTAAGAAAGTAGGACAATGGTCATGGAAGTCAAAGTCTGCTAAGGAGTGTGTAACAACTCACCTGCCAAATCAACTAGCCCCAAAAATGGATGGCGCTGAAGTGCATGACCCACACCCAGCCATCGGTGTGAGCACCATGCGCCGATGAGTAAGAGGGCACAGTGGCCACCACAAAACCTGGGGCATGAGCCCGGGTAGAGCGGCCGTTAGTGTGGATCTTGGTGTTCGTAGAAAATATTCAAATAAGAACTTTGAAGGCCAAAGAGGGGAAAGGTTCCATGTGAACAACACTTGCACATGGGTTAGCTGATCCTAAGGGATCGAGGAGGCGCATTGGAGAGTGCATCCATGTGTGAGCACTGAAAGGGAATTGGGTTAAAATTCCTGAGTTGGGACATGGTGACTGACGACAACATTAGGGAGTCTGGAGTCGTTGGTGGGGGCCCCAGGAAGAGTTATCATTTTTGCTTAACGTCCCACCCACCTTGGAAATGGATCAGCCAGAGGTAGGGTCCAATGGCCAAAGGAGCACTGCACATCACGCGGCATCCGGTGTGGCCCTAGTGGCCCCTGAAAATCCAAAGGATTGAGTGTTGCCCATGCTCTGTCATACTAATAATCACAACAAGTCTCCAAGGTGAATAGCCTCTGGCCAATGGAACAACGTAGGCAAGGGAAGTCAACAAAATGGATCCATAACTTTGGGAAAATGATTGGCTGTGAGGGCTAGGCCTAGGGTCCTAGCCCCAAACCCGTCGGCTGTTGGCGCACTACTCGAGCTACTTTCATAGCGAGAGCGGGCCGTCGCGTGCTGACCGTGGGACAGATTGGGAAGAGATGGGCTCTAGCTTGGCCTTCCCTGAGCATCAAATAGGTGGCTTAGAATTGGTTTGGGCACCCTTCAGACATCTGGTGGCATCTTTTGCACATCTGATGACCTGCTCACAGCATTGATGAGTGTCCCATGGGCTACCTGGGGTGTTTGTTGGAGTCCTATAGCCTGTTCAGGGCTGTTCATGGTGTTCATGGGAGTCCCACGGCCTATTCGGGGCTGTTCATGGCATTCACAGGAGTCCCACAGCCTGTTGAGGGCTGTTCACAGATTGACGGGTGTCCCAAAAGCTGCTCAGGGTGTTGATGGGAGTCCTATAGCCTGTTCAGGGCTATTCATGGCATTTATGGGAGTCCCATGGCTTGTTTGGGGCTGTTCGTGGCATTTACGGGTGTCCCATGGGCTGCTCAGGGCATTTGCAGGAGTCCCACACACTATTTAGGGCTATTCAGATAATTTGTGGGAGTCCCATAGTTTGTTCAGGGCTATTCGCAGTGTTGACGGGTGTCTCATGGGCTGCTCGAGGCTATTCATGGCATTTATGGGTGTCCCATGGGCTGTTCGAGCCGTCTGTGGATGTCCCAAGATCTGTTCATGGTGTTTATGGGAGTCCCATGGGTTGCTCAGGGCATTTATGGGAGTCTCACTACCTTTTTGGGGCTGCTCGGGCCATTTATGTGAGTCCCATGGGTAGTTGGCGTTGTTCATGGCATTTACAGGTATCCTATGAGCTGCTCGGGGCATTCGAGGGAGTCCTACGAGCTGTTTGTGGTGTTGATGAGTGTCCGGTAGGCTGCTCAAGGTTGTTCGCAGCATTGATGGGTGTCCCGCCGGCTGTTCGAGGCATTGTGGGATCCTGTGGGCTGTTCAGGCTGTTCGCGGCATTGATAGGTGTCCCATAGGCTGTTCAGGGCATTTGCGGGAGTCCCACAGCCTGTTAGGGCTGTTTGTGGCATTTACAATAGTGCTAGAGGCTGTTCAGGGCATCCTGCAGGCTGTTCAGGCCATTTGTGGGCATGCCGTAGGCTGTTCATGGCATTTACGGGAGTCCCACATGCTGCTCGGGCCATTTATAGGGGTCCCACGTCCTGTTCGGGGCTGTTCGATGGGTTGACAAGAGCACCATGGGGAGTTTGTGGCCTTTACAGCAATGCCATGGGCTGCTCAGGGCTATTTTGAGCATTTATAAGTGTCATGTGGGCTGTTTGGGCCATTTGTTGATGTCCCGCAGGCTATTCATGGTATTCATGAGAGTCCCACTAGATGCTTAATGTGTTCACAACAGTCCAACGGCCTATTTTGGGCTGTTTGGTGTGTTTACAGGAGGTCCATAGGCTGTTCATGGCATTTCTGTCAGTCCCATGGCCTGTTCAGAGCTGTTCGTGGCATTGATAGGAGTCCCATGGGCTGTTCGGGCTTTTACAAGAGTCCCATGGCTTGTTCAGGGCTGTTTAGGGTGTTGACGAGAGTACCACAGCCTACTCATGGCATTTTCAAGAGTCCCATGGGCTGCACGGGGTGTTTATGGGAGTTCAGGGGCTATCACGGAGGTTCCACAAATGAAGCTCCTCCCAGAGTACCTTTGAACCCCCCGGCCTAGGGTGTGGGGAATCCCCCACAATTATAGTAGAGGGGAGTGGGTTGGTTGGGCAGCCCACGCACGTGGCACTCATTGTCGGTTGGATACACATGATGTTTTACATGTCATGGGATGTCATGACATGATGTACGTCCAAATGGAGGCATTATGGGAATATTAACAAAAATACCGCCCTATTCCCAAAATGCCCCCATGTTCCCACGAGGCACTGTCAGTGAGTCGGGCTGTTTGGGAATGAAGCCCAATCAGCCTATAAACTCCATCCAAGGCTAAATAATGGTGAGGGACCAATAGCAAATGAGTACCATGAGGGAAAGATGAAAATGACTTTGAAAAAGAGAGTCAAAGAGTGCTTGAAATTGTCAGGAGCAAAGTGGATGGGGGCCAACGATGTGCCTCGGCCGGATGCAGAACCATCTCAAAGGTTGGCCCTCCACTTGGCTCAGGCCACGGAGCATCGTGGGCTGTGCCAATGGCCAAAGCCCTGAGGATGACTGCACTGGCGAACATGCTGCTGACACTGCTGTGGGTATAGCACTCGCCTCCCGCGAGGTGCATCCCATGATGTGAGCATGCTCATGGCAATAGCTAGCAGGCTCCCCATCTGACCCATCTTGAAACATGGACCAAGGAGTTCAACATGCATGCGAGCTGATGGGCGAGGAAACCCAAAAGGCACCAGGAAGCTGATGGGCAGGATCCCCTCACTGAGTGGTGCACCACCAGCCGACCCGAATCTTTTGTGAGAGGTTCTAGTTGGAGCAGGCCTATCGAGAATCAAAAGAATGGGGAACTATGCTTGAGCAGGGGGAAGCTAGATGAAACTCTGGTGGAGGCCCGCAATAATACTAACATGCAAATTATTCATCTAACTTGGGTATAGGGGTGAAAGACTAATCGAACCATCTAGTAGCTTGTTCCCTTTGAAGTTTCCCTTAGGATAGCTGGAGCCTCCAAGAGTTCTATCAAGTAAAGCAAATGATTAGAGGCATCAAGGGCATAATGCCCTTGACCTATTCTCAAACTTTATGTAGGCAGGATGGTGCGGCTGCTCCACTAAGCCGTGCCACGGAATCAAGAGCTCCAAGTGGTCCAATTTTGGTAAGCCGAACTAGCGATGTGGGATGAACCAAAAGTTGGGTTATGGTGCCCTACTATGTGCTAACCCAGAACCCACAAAGGGTGTTGATCAATTCAAATAGTAGGACAGTGTTCATGGAAGTCAAAATCTGCTAAGGAGTGTGTAACAACTCACTTGCCAAATCAACTAGCCCCGAAAATGGATGGCACTGAAGCGTGCAACCCACACCCGACCATCGGTGCGAGCGCCATGCACTGATGAGTAGGAGGGCATGGCAGCTGCTGCAAAACCCAGGGTGTGAGCCCAGGTAGAGTGGCCATTAGTGCAGATCTTAGTGGTAGTAGCAAATATTCAAATGAGAACTTTGAAGGCCAAAGAGGGAAAATGTTCTATGTGAATGGCACTTGCACATGGTTAGCCAATCCTAAGGGATGAGGGAGGCCCATCAAAGAGCACGTTCGCATGTGAGTGCGAAAAGGGAATCAGGTTAAAATTCTCTAGCTAGGACATGGCGGCTAATGGCAATGTTAGAGAGTCCAAAGATATTGGTGGGGGCCTCGGGAAGAGTTATCTTTTCTCCTTAACATCCCACCCACCCTAGAAATGGCTTAGTCAGAGGTAGGGTCCAGCGGCCAAAAGAGCACTGCATGTCGTATGGTGTTTGGTGCATCCCCGACAACCCTTGAAAATATGGAGGATCAAGTGCTGCCCATGCCGGATTGTAGGGAAAAAGTGAAATATCACTACTTTTAACATTATTTTACTTATTTTGTGAATCAGAGGTGGGGCCACACCCCTCCTTTTGGCTCTAAAGCCTCTCTGGGTGAAAGACATTATCAGGTGGGGAGTTTGGCTAGGACAGCACATATATTAAAAGATAACATAGGTTTCCTAAGATGAGCTCAATGATAATAGAAATCTCATGTCGAACAAAAGGGTAAAAGCTCATTTAATTCTGATTTATAGTATGAATACAAATCATGAAACATGGCCCATCAATCCTTTAGACCTTCAGAGTTTGAAGCTAGAGGTGTCAGAAAAGTTACCACAGGGATAATTGGCTTGTGGCAACCAAGCATCCATAGTGATGTTGCTTTTTGATCCTTTGATGTCAGCTCTTCCTATCATTGTGAAGCAAAATTCACCGAGTGTTGGATTATTCACTCACCAATAGGGAACATGAGCTGGATTTAGAATATTGTGAGATAGGTTAGTTTTACCCTACTGATGATCATGCTGCCATGGTAATTCAACCTAGAACGAGAGGAACCATTGATTCACATAATTGGTCATCACGCATAAATATCATAATCCATGAGGATTGATGCCCACTTTGCTAGCCTTCCAATGAGTATAGAGGCCTTGTCATCTAGTATTTGATGGGATCAACTTTTGATATTAAAATAACTTGATGAGAAAGCAAATAATGTCTGAGCTTCTTAACTATAAATATGAGCACTAGGCAATACTTTTTGATGGGAGAGTAATTGCTTTTCCCCCACTAGCATTCTATTCAAGTAGTAGAGTATGTTTTCTTTACCCTCTTTATTATTCTAGGTGAGAAGTGCCCCTCATAGACTCTTTCATTGTATTTGTTTAGAGGATCAAGGGTTTATCAAGAAAGGATGCTATCAAGATTGGTGGCTATAGGAGACATTATTTAACCTCTTCAAAGGTTTGTTGGTACTCTTGATCCCAAATGAATGGAGTGTCCTTCTTCATTAGTTTGGAGAAAGGCTTGCATCTTTCGAAGAGGTTTGAAATAAATCTTCTTATATATGAAAGTTAGCCTTGGAATGACCTTAACTATTTCAAGATGATGGGTGGTGGCATGTCCAAGATGGCTTTGATCTTAGATGGATCTATTTCAATCCCTTAGTATCTAATAACAAAGTCGAGGAATTTCCTTGACTATATCCAAACAGCACAATTCATAGGTCATCTTTGGGTTGTATTTTCTAAGGTGGTCAAAAACCACTCTTAGGTCTTGGATGTGCCTATCTTTGGACTTGGTTTTGACCACCAAGTCATCCACATACTATTCCACCAATTGGTGTATGAGATCATCAAAAATTTGTGTCATAGCACTTTGATAAGTGGCGCCCGTATTCTTGAGCCCGATAGGTATCACCTTGTAATAGTAAATGCCAACTAGAGTTCAGAAGGCCATATGCCTCTCATCATTAAAATGCATTTTGATTTGGTTGTATCCTAAAAAATCATCCATAAAGGAGAATATTTTAAAGTCAGCTGTATTGGTTCAGAGAGATCTTTTTCAAGTGCTTTAAAGGCTCAATTGCTACCTCTTTTTTCCATTGGAAGTTGTTCTTCTATTTCAGAGATTTGAAGAATGGTAAGCACTTCTCGCTCAATCTAAAGAGGAAATAGTTTAGGGGCACCAACCATCTTGTAAGCCATTGCACCTCCTTGGTTAAGCTCATGGGTCTCATCACAATAATGGCCTTGATTTTCTTTGTGTTCCCTTTGATCCCACATTTAGAGATAAGGTACCTGAGGAACTTTTTTAAGGCCACACAAGAGACATAGTTTTGGGGATTTAGTTTCATATGATACTTTTGAAGTGTATTGAGTGTCTCTTTTGAAAGCAAATTATTCACCCAATAGGGGGGGTGTGAATTAAGTTTTAGAGGAAATAATCACTCTTAGAGTATTTGAGTGAGATTATGATCAATCCAATAGCAAAAGTGAGTTCAAGTCAAGCACAATTAATTGCAAGTATAAGCAATATAAAGCAATATAAAGCAAGATAAGAATGCACCACAATGCAAAATGATTCAGAGGCCAACCACTCCTATTGCACTGCTCTTACCTCACTCTTGAGGACTTTAACCCTTCACTAGTACGATGGTTCATTAGTTAAGCCAACCCCGTACACTTGCATTTGCTCCAACCAGCAAAGCCAGCTCCAAATCGGATGTTTACTCTCTCAACACCTCCAAACAATTTTGGAGTTCTCACAATCAATTATAGAAGAAGAAAAATACTCTAATGCCTCACTACAAGATCACTCAATGTGAGAATAAGGGCTTTGAAGATTTGAAAGTTGAAGTGCAAGGATTAGAGCTCTTGGAGGCTAGAGGGCTTTTAAGAAGTTGTTATCCCTGAGAAGGATTGCTCAAGAATGTGCAAAAGTTATTCAAGAACATGTTCCAAGCCCTTAAATTCTAGTTGGAGACATTACTAGATGTTAGGCTGAGTTGACCAAGTTCGGGCATCTAAATCTTACTTTTTTGGACGTCCGAAGCCTCCCAACAATCAAAATTTTACTAGCCATTAAAGTTGATGTGACAACTTTGGGCGTTTAATCAAAGGTTCAGACATTCAAAATGTATGATTTTGGATGTCTGACCAAATCATTGGGCAACCGAACCTTAAGCATAAATTTTCTCAAAAGTTATAGCTTCCAAAGTTTGAGTATTCAAACCATGGGTTCGAGCATATGAAGCTATTAGTAATCTTGAGAGCTATTTCTTCAATGTTCAGCCATCCAAACAATCTAGTTTAGACATCTGAAAGTTCAAGGCAGAAAAACTTCTATTTAGCTACAACATTCCACTTCATGTTTGACATCATCTCAAACTTACCTTGGATTAATAATGGATCAGTGAAGGCATTCCAAGGTAGATTAAGTGTTAGCCAAGGCTCTAAGTCATGAATTCAAATAACAAGTTTTTGACTCAAAATAAATAAAAAAGCTAAACCAATTGAGTCTTCTCTTGAGCCTTCTCCTAGCTAATCTTCATTCCTTCAAGATCCGTCCATTGATCACACCTCGTCTTCAATGATATCTACATGTTTATCCATACTCGAGGCTTTCAAATAGGCTTGATTTTTTTATTGTGGATTTGACTTGATTTCTAGATACATATAGCTCAAAAAAAAGATCAAATACATAGTTTGTTCATCATCAAAGCTATGAAGGGCAACATCTTATAGGCTAGCAAGATGATATGTGGTTTAGTGTTTTTTCACTAGCATGTCATCAATATATGCTTCAATTTTTCTCTTATCTAGGGTTTAAAGACCCATTTCACCCTCCTTTTGTATGTTGCAACTACATTTTTTTTTCCAAAGGGTTTTGCAATACATCAATAAGTATCTTGATTAGTGATAAATATGGTATTTTCTTTATCCTTTGGGTGCACTTTTATCTATGGTAACTAGAGAAAGCATCTAGCAAGCTAATAAGCTAGTGTCAAGAGGTTGTCCACCAATTGGTCTATCATGAGAAGGTGATAGTTATCCTTCAACATGCCATTTTTAGACTAGTGAAGTCGATGCACATCATCCAATTTCCACTATCTTTCTTCATCATAACCACACTGGCTAGCCAATTTAGATATCAAACTTCTTTGCTGAAGCTTGCACCAAGGAGCTTCTTCCCTTCTTTTGTGATGTCCTTTGGTCATTCGAGGGCAAAGTGCCTCCATGGCTAGCTCATGGTGTGCCAACGAGGGATCAAATCCAAGGAGGCCTTATGGGCTCCAAGCAAACATGTCCTAGCACTTCTTCAAGAATTCCCCAAGCACAAACTTTAGGGATTCAATCAAGTTAACCCCAAGATTCAAGAAATTTTTTGAGCTTTCATCTATCACTATGTTGATTAGTTGCTCCATGGGTTCAATGCTCTAGTTTTGTGGTTCTTCTACTATTGAAGTCTTTCCTTTTCTACTCAAGGTCTCTTACCAATAGGTCATAGTTCACCTCCTTGCTAGGCCTTCATCTCCCCAAGCTTCATCCGTACCATGTTGAGAACCTCCATACTAGATGGAAAGTTGACAGCACCATTTATGACTAGTTAAGGGTAAGAAATCCCAAGATGATATTATAGGTTGATCGAGTTCCAACTACGACAAACATTGCGGGGACAATTATGTCCATCATCTCTCTCTAACTATTAGAAACAAGTTGATTATGCAGAGCCATCTAGAATAACAAAAATTACCAAAGCTTCATTATGCAGAGCCAAAATGCCATCTAGATCTTTGGTTGAGAATATGATAGCCTTAAGACTTCTTGCACAACATCATTGCTTTACCTCCTATTGTCCCTTGGTATTAGTTCACCATTTTCCTAAGGGAGCCAAGGTGCCACTTGGTTGCAATGGACTAGTAAGGATCATATTTGGGTGGTCCTTCATTGGTTGGTTTTGGAGAATGGGGATATGACTCCTTGCCTAGGGTGCCAATGAGTTTTGACTACAAGGTTTCCCAAGTCTACCAGGGAAAGAGTTGTGAGATTTACTTAGTAAAGATTTATATTGTGATAACCAAAAAAAAGTTGTTCAAATTGATTTGAATTTTGTCTTGACAGAGGCTTGAACAAGGAACCTTATGTATACAAGACTAGTGTGATGACCAGCTACACCACCCAAACTTCTTTATGTAAAGAAGATATATATATATATATATTATAAAATCTATTAGTCTAAGGGATTATTTTTTTGGCAAATTTCTCTAAATATCTAATCAAATATCGAACCACCTAGGTTTCTTCTCCCATTTTTCTTTCCTTCTTTTCTAGCAAGCAAGAATAGGAGCAAGAGGAGGTCCTCCTCTTCTACTTTTTCTTCTTCTTCTCTTTTTTGAAGCCCTCTCCTTCCTAAATTCTTTTGTTCCAAGATTGAAGTCTCTTCTTCCAATTTCCTTTTATTTTTAGTGATTAGGAGCAAGAGCATGAGCAAGATTAGGAGCAAGAACAAGAGAGAGCATAAGAGGATTAAGAATCATTGCTCTCTAATGTTGGGTTTGGTTGCTAAAACCACAAGTTTTAAGGTGATCCACTCTCTTCCTTCTTTTCTCCATCTTCCTTAGTGTTTCATCAAATGAAGCATATAATGGTTCAAGCTTTAGTTTTGAAGCTCAGGAATATTCAAGTTTTAATTTTAGTTTTGTAATATGTTTTGAAAGCTTAGGGAAGATTTTGTTCTATTAAGGTTTACTTTGGATCAGTTTGGAAGCTTAGAAATGTTTAGATCTAGTTTAGTTGTGAACTGATTTTGGAAGCTTAGAAATATTTAGGTTTTAGCTCTAGTTTGGTAATTTTTTTAGAGGCTTAGCCCATATTTGGTTTGATATTAGAACTAGGACTAGCCTTTGTCCCAGTCGAACTAGCGACCAAACACTAAAAAAATAGTAAAAAATTAAGAATTTAGTTGTTTTTGCTAAACAATTAGTATTAATTATTTTAATTTGCTAAAAAATTAAATTATGATAAAGAGCTAATTAATTTTGTCAATGCCAAATTATTGTGAGATCAATTTTGATAAAAAATGTTAATCTTTAAGTGGTATCCACTAGTCTGACTAGCAGCCAAATGCCAAAAAAATAATCCATCTTTTCTCCCTAGTCAAATTGCCCTATATTATCCCTTACCAAATCCATGCTTAGAGAATATTTATGTTTTAGTTTTGAAGTTTAGAAATCTTCAAGTTTGTAATATATTTTGTAATTAGTATGGAAGTTTAAATGTTTAGAAATTATGTTCTAGGCAATGTCCTATTCATTATTGTGTTCCTGATCAAATTTAGCTTTACTACGTGGAATCTATTTTGGTTCCTGATTGGATTTGTCTCTACAAATCTTTATAATTAGAGCTGAGGGAATATATTGGATCAAAGATAGGTACTAATACTATGATTTTAAAATATTATATTCTCTGCTCTTATTTTTTATTGAAAAGTAATTGGATTTGATGTTAGGTTTCTTTATGAATGCTAGTAGATTGGAATGTTCAAGTGTAGGATTTCTAAAGCCTTGGATTCCATTTAAGTTAGTCTCCTTTGGTGAATCATGATCCAATTCTTGGCCATGGTTTTAAGCCTAATACTTCATATTTTAGATTTTCATTTTCAGGGCTAATGTTAAGGTTAAAAGCTTGTAGTATTAGAATATTATGAAATTAGTTATTTTATATTGAAAATTTGGATGAAGAGGCTTAGACTAGTCCCTTCTACTTGATGTGATTAGCTAGCCAGTTACATGAATGAGTGACTTCTGATGATGTAAAAAAGCAAATACTCTACTTTTGATTATAAATATGATATTTTTCTTGTATCATATTTGTTTAAAATAATTTTTTGATATTTTCTAATATCATGTGATATTTTGTCATGAATTATGATATGTAAGTGATTGCATGGCTTGAAAATAAGAAGATCATGTATGTGAATTTACGAAACAACTATGAATTTGATATATTATAATATATGCATTCTTATACATTTGCATTGCATTTGAAAGGCTATGTATGTTCTTGACAAGGATTTCCTTGCTCATAAAGGCATTATGATCTCTATGGTTTATCAATTTTAACTGTGTGGCATTCCTCTTGATTCTTGTTATGTCTCAGTCATTGGGGTTAACAATGTCCATATTGACATGTACTTGTATTCTTATAAAAATTTGATTTCATTGTCATTCACAAGCATCAGAGTAGTAGCAAGGTCCCCTTTGTGGTATCCTCTATGATTCAACTTTTGGTTTGGACCATAATCTTTGTGTGTGCCCCATTGCATACATAAGACACCAGTCATAGCACTCTGCATTGTGTTGTGATGTTGAGAAAAATATTGATCTCATAGCTTTATAAGAATTTGTTATTCATTTTTTATATGAGTTATATGGTGCATATATCTAATGTTTTTGTCTAGGTTCTACCTCCTAGTGTTCAAGTTCTACAAAATCTTATTTCTATATGTATTATACGTATATGAAAATTCTAACTTTAATGTGGGATTGCTCATTCTTTTGAAGATTCTGAATTTAGGGATCCATGTGGAGATCAGGATGTGTGACACACCATTAGATCACTTGTAGATACCTTCCCAATTTTGTGTATGATACATTGTTGCCCTTTATAGTTTTTATAATGAACAAACCTTGTATTTGGTCATATATCTAGCATGTATAACTAATGGCCAAGCCAAACTAAAAATGAAGATCAAGCCTGTTTGAAAGCCTCAAGTGTAGATGGACTTGAAGATAACCTTAAAGATGAGTTATGATGGTGGATCAATGGACAAAACTTGAAGAATTGGAGATGGCTTGAAGAAAGCTCAAGAGATCAAGTTAGCCCACTAGGTTCAGAATTTTCATTTAATTTTACTCGAGTCAAAGATTCTCTTTGAGATTATATATTTAGAGCATTTGTTACTTTAGATTTTATAGGAAGCTCTTAATAGAATCTTTTTGACAAAACTAGATATCTGCTTGGATTAACGGATGATTGGTTGTGCTAGATAGAAGATTCAAACTTCTAACCCTAACTAGAATTGGATGACCAGTTGAGGAACTAGACTATTGGCAAAAAATTTTTGCTAGTCTTGGTTCATCAGAATTGGATGACTGATAGAACTAGTTTGTCAGTTCTAGTATACCAGAATTGGTCAATTAGTTATCCAAGCAGTCGACCATTTTTTATTTTTTATCTAACTAACGACTAGTTTTTTGACCATTGGAGCAAAGGTAGTTATGGGATTTCACCCCAATGACTAGTTTTGAACCATAGAGTATAAATAGGCAAGGATGGGCTCCTCTAAATTACTTTTACATCTTTTAATTCATTCTTGAGAAGACATAAAAGCCCTCCAAGATTTCTAGCCCAAGAATGCTCTGAGTTTCTAATTTCATATCAAACCTTCATTGCCTTTGAGCTCAAACTTGAGAGACATTATAGAGAGGTATAATTATACTTTATTTTATCTTCATTACTCATGAACACTCCTAGGATGTTAGGAGCATGTGAGGGACATAGCATCAATGTAGGAGTTGAATATTACCAGTTGGAGCAAGAGTTGTATGGGTGTGGCTTCAATTGAAGTTGTGAGTTGGTGTAAAGACTTGGCTTCACGTTAAGAAGTGATAACTCTAGTGAAGAGTTCAAGTCCTCAAGAGTGAAACAAGGGCAATGGAGTAGGCATGACTAGTTACTGAACCATATAAATCACAGTGCCTCCTTTACCCTTCTTATTTACTTTATAAATACTCATGATTTGTTTTCTCACTTGTGGACTTGTGTTATTTTGCATGTTAGTTTGTGAATGGGTTTTAATCTCAAAAGTAGTTATCATTCTCATTGAACTTAATTTACCCCTCTAAGTTTAAAATTGACTACTCAGGATAGCAAAGATCTCGAGGAGCAACCTCGAAACAACAAATCATAAGTGTGGTGGTTCAAGTATGTAATAAGGTATTGTGGGAACATGACTTTCAATATGCCTAACAATCATGAGGAACCTCCTAAAGTGAGAAACCAAGCTAATAAAATAGAGACATAAAAGAAAAGAAGAAAGCATGATTTGATTGATTAAAGAAAGGGATTATATGGCTTAAGCAAGAGCATACCCTCACTTTACATTTTAATGAATTTGAATACAAAATAAGAAAGGGAGTAGGAAGAGCTCAATATTTGCTATTACTCCACTCCAGTGTGCTGGACTAAGTAGAATTTGACTCAGATGGGTCTTGACTTGATCATTGGTGGATGTTGATGATTTCATTTAATGGTGTGTCCAACAAGATATGGAAGGTGATAAGAAGAGTTTGAAGTATTTCCAATAACTTTGAGATTTGGCAATAATTTCGTTGGATGGTGTTGTGAGTGACTTATCAGGATTAGCTTAAAGTGTTTTTGATAGATTTGAGCTTTTGGTGATGACTTTATGATTAAAAGTGTTTTCATTAGCCAATAAGGCGACAATGATAACTTCATGATTTAAAGTGTTTTCATAGCCAATGAGGCATAAGTAATAACTTTATTTGATTTGAAGTATTTCAATAGCTAATAAGTCATAGGTGATTACTTCGAGGTTTGAAGTGTTTTCCATAGCTACTAACGTGTAAGCGATAACTTCACAATTTGATGTGTCTCCATAGCCGATAAGGCGTAGACGATAACTTCGTGATTTAGAGTGTTTCCATAGCCAATATGGCATAAATGATAATTTCATGGTTTGAAGTATTTTAATAGCCAATGAGGTATAAGCAATAACTTCATAGTTTGAAGTGTTTCTATAGGCAATATGGTATTGTTGATAACTTTGTGGTTTGAAGTATTTCCATAGCCGATAAGGCATAAGAGATAATTTTATAGTTTAAAGTGTTTTCATAGCAAATAATGCATAGGCAATAACTTCATAGTTTGAAGTATTTTCATAACCAATAAAACATTGGTGATAACTTCATAATTGTGTTTCCATAGCCGATAAGGCATAGGTGATAACTTCGTAGTTTGAAGTATTTTCAAAGCCAATAAGGTGTAGACAATAACTTCATTTGAACCTATCTTATTTCGATTTAACTATTTGAAGTATTTTCATAGCCAATAAGACATAGGTGATAACTTCATGGTTAGAAGTGTTTCTATAGCCAATAAGTTGTAGGTGATTACTTCATTGGTTTGAAGTATTTTCGTAGCCGATAAGATATATATGATAACTTCATTTTAAACAAGGTATTGTAGCTAACTAACTAAGCAAGTTCAAGCATACCTTAGTTTGATTTGGTCTGAAATTCAGACTTAGTTTTATTTTAAATCTGATTTGATTTAGTTCAATATTTAGAACTTGATTTTGATTTCAATTTGGATCAGGTTTGACCTTGTATTGGGTCCTCATCGGGTTCTTATTGGATCCTTAATAGACATTAGGATGGAACATTGATAGGTACTCATTGGGTCCTTAATAGATATTGGATCTAACCCTTAATGAGATCTTGATGGATCTTTAATAGATTTTGGGTTGACCCTTAATGGGTTCTTAATGGATCTTTAATGGATTTTGGATTCGACCCTTAATGGGTTCTTAATGGATCTTTAATGGATTTTGGATCCAATCCTTAATGTGTTCTTAATCAATCATTAACAGATTTTGGATCTGAACCTTAGTGGACTTAGGTTCAAGTTCAAATCGATTCAAGTTTAACTTGGTTCTAGTTCGAATTTGAGTTTGACTTTTCCCAATTAGGATTCAGTTTGACCTTGATTTAATCTAAGTGAGATTTGGCTTCAACTTAATTCTATTTGGGGTGATTCCGTCACAATCAAAATTAATCGAAATATGATAAAAATTAAAACTTATATACCACTAAATTATGGCTCAAATGTGAGTCTCAATTAGGCTTAAATCGCGTTTGAGTTCGACCGAAAATTGAGTTCAATCCTAACCTTGAATCATTGAGAAATTCGAACTCAAAGTAGACATGATCCAAATCGGCTAATTGGGCTAGATTTGTCTACTAGTATTAGGCTCAAAATTCAACTAAAACTTGGGCCAAAATAATCAAATACAAACATTTTATAAATAGGTCCTTGGATTAAATAAATATTTATAAAAGGGTATTTGGTCGGATTTTTCTTACAAATAAGTCCCTGAAATAAGAATTTTGCAAAAAAAATTTAATAACATTCTAAAACTATGAATCAATCTCATAAAATTTAGAGTTTGCAAATAAACGCCTCAAGAGATATTGATAATTATAATTGGATTCTTATGAAATTTTATATTTATAAATAAAGCCCTCCAAAATTTTGTATTTGTAAATAAACTCCTAGAATTTTAACTTTTTGTAAATAAGTCCCTCAAAAAATTTTATTTGTAAATATGTCTAACTTTTATTCAAAAAGAACCTTGAAAGTTTTTAAAAGTTATAAACAAGTCATTTTTATAAAAAGCCCCTAAAAATTTATAAAATTATAATTTTATCTAATTTTTTGAAAAGTTACAAATAATTCCTCTATAATTTTAGTATTCAAAATGAGTATGATTTTCAAATTTCATCATCTACAACAAATAAATTTATCCATACTTCTTCACAATTTCATCCAAATTTCAAATAAGCCATATCTATATCAATTTATATTCATATCTATTACTAAAAAATTCAAGCAAAGGAGATCATTTCTAACCCAACTTTATTTTTTCAAGTCCTATATTGGAGAACTAGAAGAGATAGGAGATCAACGAGGAAAAATCAGAAAGTGGGAGGAGATCAGAGGAACCCAAACATAAGGTAAGGGCTTGTTTGGTAACAGCCCGAATTGGACTAATTGGCTGAATTGGGAAAATTGGAGATTCAATTTGTTGGCTTTATGGTATCTCGAATCCGGATTTTCCGGATAGTCTTAATTATATTAGGAAGTTATTTAGTGGGCCTAATATTTATCTACATTTATCTTCTACTAGAAGACTTAAATTAGTAGAAGTCTTATTTGAGTCAGTCTTCTATTTTGACTCAAACATCATTAGGCCACATGTATAAATACACCATTGATGTAAGGGTTTCAATACAGAGTGAGAGATATATATAGATTAATACTCTCAATACGTCTTGTGACGGTTAGGATACTTAGTCTTTTGTGAGAGTTGGTGATATTGGAGTTTTATCTCCATCGTTGTAATCTTCTCTTTCACTTCTCATCAATACAATATCCTCTGGATCGTCTTCCCCACATATATCTCTTGTGTGCTATCTTTTCTCCTTTTCTATTTTTCCTCTATATCGTGAATTGTGATGAACATCCATATTTTCCGTAACACAATTCTCTCAATTCGACTGTTTGGTTACTAATTGAAAATCCCAATTCTGAGTTTGAATTCGGGATCAAAAAAGAGAAATTTGCAATTTCAAATCCGAATTCAACGAACCCCAAACCCTAATTCACCCCTTTAAATTGCGGCGGAATCGGCCGAATTCGGCCTTCGTTCCCGTCACCCAAGCCCAAATCGTCCCCCTCCCTCCCGAGCTTCCTCGCCGGCGATCGTCCCCGTCCTGAGCTCCCTTCGGCTGCACGTCGGCCAGAGTCTCGTAAAATGCTGGTGACCGGGATACCAGGGACGGGGAATTCTCACCCCGATTCCGGCCTTTGTTTCTGTCACCCGAGCGATCGTCGCCCCGAGCTGCTCTGCGGGAGATCGAAGCGCAAGAAATGCCACTCTCTCTCTCTCTCTCTCTCTCTCTCTCTCTCTCGCTCTCTCCCCCGTATCAAGACGCATTCTTTTGCCCACGCGATCGCTCCCTGTACCGAATTTCCCCATCTCCGACCCAATTTCCTAGTGTCTGTGCTTCTTTGGTCTCCAGATTCGCATTGGCTTTGTTGTCATTGGAAACGAAGGTTCTGGATCGTGGATTTGGCATTGTTTGATTCAAAAGTAGCAAGTGGTGATGGACGGATTTGTGTTTATCTCTGGCAGAAGACTATGAGGGATTTTTGATGATAAATTGGAGTCCTTTCTTATTTTACGCATTGTTCTTGTGGATTTGAATGGAGTAGTTGATAATTGGCATTTTTGCATGTTTTTTGTGAATCCTTTCATTGACCCTGCGGGTGGTTATTTTGAAAAGTTATTGCAGCAATCTTGTTATTTGGATTTTCTAAGGTTTTCGCACAAGCTTCTACTTCATCTGGAACATGGAGCCTGAAGGCTCATTAAATTATTTTGTCTGCTGATTGTAGATACTTGGTTAAATTTTATGCATCTACTGACATGAAAAATATCAAAATTAAGAGTACTGATAGTTGAATTTGTTAATTAGCTGATTGTCTGCTTCTCCAATGGTTTGGGTAGTCATGGCTGCTCATATGTGGTTGCGTTTTGCCAATGACAAATTAAGAGTTGGGTTTAGGACAAAAAATTTTAGTTTTGTTGATTGAATGGCCTATTTAGAATGAGTGGAGAGGGAGGTTCTGGTGTTGATGGATTGTCCTGAGAAGACATTCTCTGAATTTGTTAGCTTCTTGAAGTCCTGGATCCCAAGGAGGTCTGAGAAAGCAAATGTTTCAAAGAATTTTTGGATGCCTGACCACAGCTGTAGGGTATGCTATGAGTGTGATACTCAGTTTACAGTATTCAACCGTTCGCATCATTGCCGATTATGTGGTTGAGTTTTCTGTGCAAAGTGCACATCAAATTATGTTCCTGTGTCTGACACGAATAATGTCCAAGAGGGGGGTGACTGGATTTGGGTATGCAACTTCTGCTTCAAGCAATGGGAACAGGATAAAGCCCAAGTTGATGAGAAGGTAAATATTTTGAACCTTACGCTCAGCCCTTATCTTTCCTCTGCAAGCACGGTCAGTGCCAAATCTGTAAGCACCCTCTACAGCAGTTTTAGGACTGCTTCTTGACTTTTGCAGTCTAATGGACATTATCCATGCATCCAAGTCAGTTCTGGTTCAGCTTCTGGTCTGTCTATGAAGATGGGTTCCTGCAACATTAAGTCAAATTTTCTTGTGCCATTAATTGATGCTAGCCCTGTTGTTGTTGTTGTGCAAATCACAATGTTAGATCCATATTTCAAAATTAGGCTTGTGAAACCAATTTGAGGTAAGATGGTTGTATTTTTGTGGTTTTGTTATAAAAAAGCTGTATTTTTCTGTTATTATTATTATTATTATTATTATTATTACATGAACAATGGTAAAACAACAATGTAGGATTTTCTTCCTTTTATATTAAAAATAATTAAATCCAATGGTCTGTAATATGATTTATCATACCATTTTATTTGAATTTGTGTAATTTACAATGTGATTTTGAGATTGACTAGATTTGTTTGAAGCCTTAAAAATCGTTTACCTATATATTATATGTTATATGTGAATCTATTTTATGTTAAATATTGATGTCTATAAATTTTGATACCTACAAATTAATTACTTCTATCTAAAAAAATATTTTATTGATTGAATACTGTTTAAATTAATTATTCTATTTTTTTAAAAAAGTTAGATATTATAAATATGCAATTCTAATTTTTTTAACCTCAAAAATATGTTTAATTAATTTACTAATTTAATATATATATTTATTTTAAAATTAAATATAGAAAATGTTAAAAAAATAGGGGTAATTTCACTCATTAAGAATTGGGTAATTATATCTCCAATTCCAAATCCAACCAAACACTGGAATTGAGAAAATTGACGGAATTCGTTAATTTCAATTTACATTCGAAACAACCGAATTCACGGAATTGACTGAATTGATAATTCCTTTTCTTTACTCAAAGTACATCCAAACACTGAAATTATTAATTCGGCCAATTCCCTCAATTCTTCTTAATTGACCGAAATGATAATTCCTTCAATTCTAAAACCCGGAATTATCCAAATAGGCCCTAACTCTCATCTTTTTCAATTCTCTTGTTCTGCTCCCACTTCTTGGCTTCCTTCTTTTTCCCAAAAAAAAAAGGATTGTACTCTTGTAGCTTCCTGCCCCATCAACGGCTGGGTTCAGCCGGAGATGGCTAGACCCAGTCATCTCTTCTTGGACTGGGGTCTCCTGGACCAACACTTCCCCAAGCCTCAAGCATTATCCATGATGGTGTCATGAATCCGATCACCAGCCAACTCATCGTCATTGTCTTGCTGCCACCCTTGTGCCACCGCCTCGCCGGAGTCCACGTAGTCTCCGTCTGAGGCCAGCTCCCTCCATTGGTCTTCTACCATGCCCTAGAACATGGCCCATGTTGGCTTTATCGTTCCAAATCCAAATCCAAAGAAAGAAAGAGAATCTCAATCTAAAGAGCAAGCCAAAGAACAAGTTTCAGTTGTTGAAGAGAGTTCTGATGATAATTTGGGTAACGTTCTCTCTATTAGTTCTAATTTTGATCGTTACCATGATATTTGGATTCTTGATTCTGGTTGTTCTTATCACATGTGTCCTAATAAGGATTGGTTTGAAAACTACACGCCTTATGATGGTGGTTTAGTTTTGATGGGTAATAATAATCCATGCAAAACTGTTGGAATTGGAACAATCAAAATTAAGATGTTTGATAATATTATTAGAACTCTTACTGATGTCAGACATGTTCCTAATTTGAAAAAGAATTTGATCTCTTTGGGTGCTATGGATTCTGCTGGTTATAAGTATTCTGCTGAAGGTGGAGTTCTTAAGGTTGCTAAAGGCTCATTGATAGTAATGAAGGGCCTAAAGCATGGAAATTTATATGAGTTAGTAGGAAAAACCGTTGCAGGTGGAGCAGCAATTTCTCAGTCTTCTTCTTCTTCTGATATGACTCAATTATGGCATATGCATCTCGGTCATATGAGTGAGCAAGGTTTAAATGAGCTCAACAAAAGAAAATTACTGAAAGGTCTCAACTCATGCAAATTGGATTTCTGCGAGCATTGTCTCTATGGTAAACAGTCCAAGGTAAAGTTTAACACTGGTATTCATTGCACTAAAGGCTTAATTGATTATATTCATTCTGATGTGTGGTGCTCTCCTATTCCATCAAAATCTGGTGCTCGTTATTTTGTCAGTTTTATTGATGATTTTTCCAGAAAAGTGTGGATTTATTTTTTGCATCACAAAGCCGAGGTGTTTTCTGTTTTCAAACGGTGGAAAACTTCAGTTGAAAAAAGGACTGGCAGAAAAATCAAATATCTCAGAAGTGATAATGGCGGAGAGTACAAATCAACAGAGTTTCTCAAATTCTGTGAAGATGAAGGCATCAAGCGTCACTTTACCATCCCAGGAAAATCTCAACAAAACGGTGTGGCTGAAAGGATGAACAGAACCTTGTTGGAGAAAGCACGTAGTATGCTCAGTACAGCTAATCTTGATAAAGATTTTTGGGCAGAAGCAGTCAATACAGCATGCTTCATTGTGAATCGCTCTCCTCAAACAGCCATTAATTGCAAGACTCCTGAAGAGGTATGGACTGGTCAACCTGCAAATTATTCTTCTTTAAAGATTTTTGGTTGCTCTGCTTATGTGCATGTTGTCAAGGATAAGTTAGATGCACGTTCCAAAAAGTGTATTTTCCTGGGTTATGCCAAAGGCGTCAAAGGCTATCGTTTGTGGGATCCTACTATTTCAAATGTAATTATTGAGAGAGACATAGTATTTGATGAAAGTGGTATGCTAAAATCTCTCAAGAAAGATCCCAATGATATAATGCAAGTGGAGGTGGAGCATGTAATTCCTTCAGAAGAAGATATTCAGGGTATGCCCAACTCTCAAGAAAATCTTAAGAATCAAATTTCTGAAAAGACTCCACTTCGAAGATCTCAAAGGAAAATAAAGCCACCTGAAAGGTATGGTTTTGAAGATATGGTAGCTTTTGCTTTAGTTACTGACAATGGTGATCCTTCTTCTTATAAAGAAGCAGTACAGGATAAGAATTCTTCTCAGTGGCAAGCTGCTATGAATGAAGAGATGGACTCTCTTCAAAAGAACCATACTTGGGATCTGATGAAATTACCAAAAGGTAAAAGAGCAATTGGTTGCAAGTGGGTATTTCGAAAGAAAGAGGATTTCTCTGAGATAGATGGTGTTAAATTCAAGGCCCGTTTAGTTGCAAAAGGGTATTCACAAAAGGAGGGTATTGACTTTAATGAAATTTTCTCTCCTGTGGTTAAACACACATCTATTCGTTTTCTACTTGCTTTAGTTGCTTTTCATAATCTTGAGTTAGAACAGCTTGATGTCAAAACTGCCTTTCTGCATGGAGAATTAGAAGAACAAATTTTTATGCAACAGCCTGAAGGGTTCATCCAAGAAGGCAAAGAAAATTTTGTTTGCAAGTTGAACAAATCACTTTATGGTTTGAAACAGTCTCCAAGGCAATGGTATAAAAGGTTTGACAGTTTTATACTAGGTCAAGATTTCATCCACTGCAAACATGATTGCTGTGTTTATTTTAAGATGCATGCCAATAACTCATTTATTATATTGCTTCTTTATGTTGATGATATGCTTATCGCTACTCAAGACATATCTCTACTGAATGATTTAAAGTTTAAAATGAAAAAGGAATTTGAGATGAAAGATTTAGGTGTTGCAAGGAAGATTCTCGGTATGGAGATTGATCGAGATCGAAAGCATGAAAATTATGGCTTAAACAGAGCAAATATCTCGAGATATAGAAAATAGAGAGTGAGAGTTGGTGATATTGGAGTTTCGTCTCCGTCGTTGTAATCTCTTTTCTCTTCCTCATCAATACAATAGTCTCTGGATCGTCTTCCCACATATATCTCTTGTGTGCTATCTTTTCCTCTTTTCTGTTCTTCCTCTATATTGTGAATGTGGTGGACATCGATATTTTCCGCACAACAGTGGTATCAGAAGTTTGGTTCAATATGTCAACCTACGAAGTTCGATATAGAATTCATGGAAAGCAAGGATTTCCTATTTGGCAAGCAAGAGTTCGTGCAATTCTTACTCAACAAGGGTTGAGACACACATTGGAGGACGTCAAGCCTGAAGATGTCAACCGAAAGTGTCTGGGAAAACCAAAAGGCCAGCGCACATAGCACAATCATCCTCAGTCTTACCGATGAGGTACTCTATCCGTTTCTTGATGAAATATCACCTTCAGAGTTATGAAAAAAGCTGGAGAAACAGTATATGAGTAAATCTATCTCAAATCGAGTTTATTTAAAGCAGAAGCTTTTCAATTTTCGAATGACAGAAGGTACGAATATAGTTGATCATCTTAATGCTTTCAATAAACTTGTCTCTCAATTGTTAAGCATTGATGTTAAAATTGAAGATGAAGACAAGGCAATTATTTTATTATCGTCCTTACCTCCTTCTCTTGAGAATCTTAAAACTACTCTCATGTATGGAAAGGATTTGAAATTTGACGATATTTCTGCTGCCCTTCTATCTAATGAATATTTGAAAAAGATTGGAGGGGATGTGTCACACTCAGAAGCATTAATTGTCAGAGGTCGTACCAAAGAAAGATCAAGAACAAGTCGTTCTAGATCCAAATCCAAAGAAATAAACTGCAGATATTGTTGATTTAAAGTTTAAAATGAAAAAGGAATTTGAGATGAAAGATTTAGGTGCTGCAAGGAAGATTCTCGGTATGGAGATTGATCGAGATCGAAAGCATGGAAAATTATGGCTTAAACAGAGCAAATATCTCGAAAAGATTATTTCTCGTTTTCACATGCAGAATTCAAAATCCGTCAGTACTTCCTTTGGCATCTCA
>RXID01014611.1:0-66066 GCA_005019695.1 Trichopus zeylanicus subsp. travancoricus | reverse complement strand
GAAACATCCCATTTTCAAGGTGCTGTTGGAAGTCTAATGTATGCTATGGTATGCACAAGACATGATATTGCACAAGCAGTCAGCGTTGTTAGTCGTTACATGGCAAATCCAGGAAAAGAGCATTGGCAGGCCATGAAATGGCTATTAAGATATATTAAAGGTACTCTTAATATTGGTTTATGTTTCGACAGAAACACAGTGCAAGAGGCCAAAATTATTGGCTACGTCGATTCGGACTATGCTGGAGACCTTGATCGACGCCGATCCCTCACTGGTTATCATTTCACTCTTTGTGGAGGACTTATTAGTTGGAGGTGTTACCTTACAGTAAATGTAGCATTATTTACAACAAGGTTGGTATATCGGAGCTACAGAAGCCGTCAAAGAAGCCCTATGGCTAAAAGGTTTGGCAAGTGACATTGGTTTTTCTCAACATGTTCTTCCTATTTTTTGCGACAGTCAGAGCGCCATACACCTTGCGAAGAACCAAATGTATCATGCCAGATCAAAGCATATAGATGTCCGATTTCATTTTATTCGGGATATTATTGAAGACGGCGAGATTTCTTTACAAAAGATTCATACTTCAAGAAATCCTGCAGATATGTTGACTAAGGTGATTCCGATTGATAAGTTCAACCTCTGTTTGGACTTGATCAATATTCAAGGTCGCTGATCCTATCCCAGGAGGTAATGGTAAAGACATCTATTGAAGATTCAAATTCAGAGAATAAGATGATTCGAGCCAAGGTGGAGATTGTTGGCTTTATGGTGTCTCGAATCCGGATTTTTCGGATAGTCTTCATTATATTAATGGGCCTAATCCTTATCTAGATTTATCTTCTAGAAGTCTTAAATTAGTAGAAGTCTTATTTGAGTCAGTCTTCTATTTTGACTCAAACATCATTAGGCCACATCTATAAATACACCATTGATGTAAGGGTCTCAAAATATAGAAAATAGAGAGTGAGAGTTGGCGATATTGGAGTTTCGTCTCCGTCGTTGTAATCTTCTCTTTTCTCTTCCTCATCAATACAATATTCTCTGGATCGTCTTCCCACATATATCTCTTGTGTGCTATCTTTTCATCTTTTCTGTTCTTCCTCTATATTGTGAATTGTGGTGGACATCGATATTTTCCGCAACAGGCCCATACCTCCATGTAGCTGCCCCCAAGCCGCATGCACCTACCATCACCGCCTCCGCCTCTAGCCACCACATGGACATCAACTGTGTCCCGCCTGACCTCATCCTCCACACCACCCTCATCAAGCTCACCCTCAAGCTAGATGTCCAATCGAAGGCCGTCTCCAACCTTTGGCCTCCTTCCTCCTCCCTGTGATGGACCCTGCCGTGCAATGCCATCACCCTCACTTGAAGCTAAGCTTGCTGCTCGCAAAGCTCCTCCAGCTGCCTTATGTAGTGCTTTGTGGCCGGATCTGGCCGGGAAGGACCCTGGGCAACCAAGACCCAATCAAGGACAGAACGCTAGGGGTTTGAAGAAGACACAAACTCGAGGAAGAAGATGAGGAAAATAAAAATATAAAAAAAACTTGTTGGCAAAAAAAAAATCCGACCAAAAAATATGGGAGAAGGGTTTCAAGCTTAAGCAAGGAAAAGAAAAAAAAAATAAAAAAATAAAAAAGTTGTTGTGTAAAAAAAATTTGGTAAAAATAACAAAAAAAAGTTCTCAACATCACGGTCATCTATAGCCCTTTGAAGATGATGGATTTTGACATTGTTGTGACCACCCGTAGTTCCTTGAAAATGGTGAATTTCCGTCACTCTTAGCCAATCGGGCTTGCACCTAACCAACCTTCAGACTCATACTTAGCTAGCCTTTGGGCTCACATTCAACCAGCCTTGGGGCTCACATCTAAGTCGACCTTCAAGCTCACACTCAATCAACCTTTGGGCTCACACTTAGTTAGCCTTCGGGCTTGCACTTAGTCAGCCTTTAAGTTTACACCTTAGTCAACTTTTGGGCTCACATTCAAGCTATCCTTCGGGTTCACACCTATCTAGCTTTTAAGCTTGCATTTAACTAACTTTTGGGCTTACATTCAAGCTATCTTCCAAGCCCACACCTCAGCTAACCTTCGAGCTCGCACTTTAGTCAGTTTCGGGCTCATACTAAGCTAGTCTTCAGACTTGCACCCACTCAGTCCTTGGTCTTGCACCTCTAAGCTAGATTTTGAGCAAGTAATCTAAGCCAACCCTCAGATTTACACATTTAAAGCTAGGCTAGGGTCCGCATAAAATTATCATAAATAGTCAAAACCCTCAAATTAAATTGCTTAATATGAAGTAACTCAATCATGTTGAAATCAAACTCAGCTGAAATAAATGGACAAAGGCACTACGGGTGGTCACAACAATGTCAAAATCAAGCTGGACTTCAAAAAATCCAAATTGAGTTAACCTAAACAAAATAATCTTAGACCCAACCCTAATTAGACTCGAGATGGGTTAATTTAAAATCAAGTTGAGTTCAAACCAAATCTAATTTGGATTGAATCAAACCCTAATTAGGTTAAATTAGGTCCAAACTAAAAGGGCAAAGTCAAAGACAAGCAAGAACCAAGCTAGGATGAGCTTGAACTGAAGGTAAGTTGAAATAAATTGACTTGAACTTGAACTGAAGTCCAACAGACCTAGACTTGATAAAGGTCCAACATGAGGTCAAATTCCACTCAAGCTAAATGAAGTCAAACTTGGACCAAACTATATTGGTCTTGGTAGAACGAAATTAGGTCAACCTAAGTCCTATTGGGTGTGCTCAATCCTCAACAATACTCCAAGGCCATGAACAATGAGTGATATTGTCATCCTAACTTAAACCAAAATTAGTTCAAATAGAACTAAATAAGATCAAATTGAGTATCACTGGGTGTATTGCAAAAGCTGTTAGCAACACTTTGTAGCTATACCCAACTCCCTAAGCTATTAATGATGCTACCAAATCAATGAAGTCAACCAATAACATGCTCAAAGTTGTTGGTCACATTTCAAAGCTAGTCAACCCCAAAAGACATTGATGATGCATCTTCCAAGCTAAGCCAACCCAAAAACATTGGCAACACTTTAAACCAAATCAAAGAATTTAATCGCCAACATGCTCAAAGCCATTAGCCACACTTTAAAGCTATACCCAACTCTATAAGCCATTGGTGATGTTGCCAAATCAATAAAGTCAACCAACAACACACTTAAAGCTATTGGCCATACTTCAAAACTAAGCTAACCCGAAAGCATTGGCAACACTTCAATTCAAACCGAACTAAGATAGTCTCAAACTTACTTAGTTAGTCAGTCATAATGCCTTGTTTAAACAAAGTCAACCGATAATAAGCTCAAAGCTGTCAGCTACACTTCAAAGCAATGCCCAACCTCATAAGTCGTTGGTGATACTGCCAAATCAAAGAAGTACCAAAATGCTTAAAACCATTGGCCACACTTTGTAGATAGTGAATCCTAGAAGTAGTTGATGATGCAGTCCTAAAGCTAGCTAACCCCAAAAGTAGCTGATAGTGTGCCTTACAAGATAGTCAATCACAAAAATAATTGACGATATGCTCCTCAAGTTAGTCAATCCTGAGAAGTAGTTGATGATGTACTCTTCAAGCTAGTCAACCCCAAAAACTATTGATGACGCACTCTTTCAAGTTATTCAACCCCAAAAGCCATGGATGACGCACCCTTCAAGCTAGTCAATCCTAAAAATAATTGATAATGTAGTTTTCAAAGCTATACCCAACTCTATAAGCCATTGGTAATGCCACCAAAATAAAAAAGTTATCGCTTACACCATATCAGCTATGGAAACACTTCAAAAACCAAAGAACCTACGTCTATGCCTTACTAGCTATGGAAACACTTCAATGTCAATAGGGTTATCACCAATGTTTTATTGGATAATGAAAATACTCCAACCCAAACAAACTTATCGCCGATGTCTTATTGGCTAATCGAAGTACCCCAAATTATGAAGTCATCATCAAAGCTCAACTCTATCGAAAATACTTTAGGTCAATCCTTATAAACTGTTGGTGATGACCAAACCAAATGAAGTTATTGCTAATGCTTGAAGCTATTGGAAACACTTCAAATTTCCCCTATTCCCTTTTGTGTCCTATTAGACGATGCCATCAACACCTGCCAATGATAGAATCGATTTGAGTCAGATGCCATATGGTCCAACACAGAGGGAATGGGGTAGTAACATATATCAAAGCTTCTTCTCCACTCTTTCCCCTCTTTATTTCTTTCATATTTTCTATAATTTTCTATTGAAATTTCTTGTAAAGCGAGGGTATGCCCTTGCTTAAGCCATGTTCCACCTTTCTTAAATCAATCAAATAATGCTTTCTTCTTTTCTTGCTTTTTTGTCTCAATTTTATTAGCTAGGTTTCTTATTTTAGGAGAGTCTAATTCCACTAACCGTTACAACTTTTTCTACTCCAACAGACCAATGCGGTATTCTAGAAGATGAGCCCCATAAGGGTAGCAATATCCTACTCCATTCTTTGTTCTACCTCTTGTACATGACAAGAGACAACAAGATGTGGCATCTACCACAAGGTGAAGCAGCTTTATGATTCCCCTCAAGATAACCCTCCAAGTAATCAAAGTCAAATCGCTTGGATTGACTAGTCAAGTCATCAATCATAAGGGATAAAAATATTGGGGGCAAATCTCTACCTTTGGCCCATTAATCTAAAGACACCCCAATACAATTTGGGAATTCTTCCCCCAACCAAAATGAGATGTTTTTCCTTAAAAACAAACATCTTACTCCTTCTCTATTTTATGCAAGGATGAAAATGAGAAATACTCACATCTGAAGCATTCGAGTATATGCAATAGCTCTCTTCCAAAAAGTATATGATGAGGATAGGGGCCATACCACCCGAGCATCCATTGTGATTGCTCAATCAAATATTAAATCCATCCACTCATATGAAGATGATGGGAAAAAAACTAAAGTCAAGCTCTCTCATTTGAATGCTTAAGAAGAGCATGATGCTAATGCATTTGGAGCGGACAACCAATCCATCGGGCTAACACCAAGTGAGATTTTCATTCTCCTACTATCAAAAGATAGTCAAGTCTCCTTGGCAAATACTCACAAAGGGGGGCATAAAGCTGAGACATCAAAAATACAAAAAGGTGACCAGAGGTTCCTTTCTCACCTCAAAATATTGGGGGCAAGTAAAATTTTCTTCCCTAATGTTTAAGAGATGTCTATCATCATGATATTCAAAGAAAACTAATATAATGATTCCTTTTGCTTCCACAATCAAAAGTCAAGTCAAAAGTCATGAAATTCTTTATATAGACTTCAAATAGACCACTTATATAATGGTAAAATCAAACATGTTGCCCTAAAGTGGCAAAATAAGCTTATCAGCTCCAATACAGTGAAATCAATCTTATCACCAACATAATAAAATCAAGCTTACCATCTCTAATATTGTGAAGTCAAGCTTATCATCTCTGATATAGTGAAGTCAAGCTTATTATTTCCAATATGGTGAAATCAACTTTATCACCTCCAATGTGGTGAAATCAAGCTCATCACCTCCAAGGTGGTGAAATCAAATTGATTACTTCCAAAATCAAGTTTACCACATACAAAAGGGTAAAATCAAGTGAATTACCTATGAAATGGAAAAATAACTCATCTATTAGGATCACAAAGTCTAACTTGCCATCTCTAACATGGCAAAACCAAAGTAGCAATTGTGGAAGCTAGCCAAGTTAAAATCCATTTTATGTGACAATCAAACTTGTATTTTAAATGGTAGATTAAAGTCCATTTTGTGTTGCAATCAAGCCTGCATTTATATGACAATCTAAATTCACTTTCACATAGTAAATTAAGTGCATCTTGTATAACAATTGAGCCCACATCTATATAACAAATTCAATTCACTTTCACATGATGATCAAGGCTACTTTTACATGGAGAATGAAGTCTACTCTCCCATGAAAAATTAAGCCCATCGCCAAGTGGTAAATTAAAGTTTATCTTGTATGGTAGTCGAGTCCAGAGCTATATGGAAAATTCAATCCACTCTTGCATGGTGATAAAGTATATTTTTAAATGGTAAACTAAATCCACTTCTGCATGACAAGTAAAGTCCATCTTGTGTAGTAATCAAGCCCATATTCATATGGCAAATTCAATCCACTCTTACATGGTGATCAAGCCTACTTTTACATAGTAAATCAAATCTACTTTTGGATGGTGAATAAAGTCTATCTTATGTGGTAGTTGAGCCCATATCTATATGGTGAATTAAATCTATTTTTTCAGGGTAATCAACCCTACTTTTATATGGTAAATCAAATTCAGTCTTGCATGGCAATCAAGTCCACTTTTATGTGGTAAATCAAGTTCTCTTTCACATAGTGAAATCAGTTTCTTACTTCCAATAGGGTTATATCAAATGGATTACCTATGAAATGGTAAAATTGTATAAGGACTGTAAAATGAAACATAAGCTTTAACATGGTAAAATCAAAGTGGCAACTTTCAAAAATTAAAATCCATGTTTTTACAAGACGATCAAGTTCACATTTATATGGCAAATCAAATCAACTTTTAAGTGGCAAATTGAAGTCCATTTTGTGTGACGATCAAGTTCGTATTTATATGGCAAATTAAGTCCACCTACACGTGGTGAGTTAAATTCATTTACATGTGGGAGATCAAATCTACTCATGTGGCAAACATAGTCAACTCTCAAAATGTTAACATAGGGTCAGATACCTAAAAATTGTTCGCACCCTTTCCTCTAATTAGAACTCAAGAAGAGGATACGAAAGGAGTAATTTATTTGAGGTGATATTTACCATAATCAAAATTAATCAAAATATCATCAGAATTGAAACTTAAATGCCACTAAATTATAACAAAGTAGGGCCTTATTTGGATCTGATTCATGGTCAAATTTGACTAAAAATTGAGTTCGATTTTGACCTGAATTGTTGAAAAATCAGGCTCAACCTAAGCTCAATCCAAGTGGGGTGAGTGGGTTAGATATATGGACCAAAATTAGGCCCATAATTCATCCAAATTTTGGGTGAAATAAAAAATATCAAAATTTTATAATTAGATCCCTGGACTAAATAAATTCTTATAAATAGGTCTTTGACTGGATTTGTTCTTACAAATAAGCCCTTGGGATGAAAATATTGTGAAAACATATGATAAAAGCATAAAATTACAAATCAATTCTCAAAAAATGTAGAATTTGCAAATAAACCACTCAAACGATTGATAATTATAATTTGATCATTTTGAAATTCATGTTTTGTAAATAAAACCTTCAAAAATTTCGTATTTGCAAATAGACCACTAGAATTCTAATTTTTCATGAATAAGTCCCTCAAAAGTTATTATTTATAAATAAATCCAAATTTTATTAAAAAAACCTTGAAAGTTTCAAAATTTTATAAATAAGTTTTTTTATAAAAGGACCCCTAAAACATATAAAATTATAATTTGGTTCAAAATTTTCGAAAAAAATTTGCAAATAGCTCCTTTATGAATTCAATATTTGGAGTGAATATAATTTTTAAATGTTTGTTATCCACAACAAACAAGCTCATCTAGAGGCATATCCAATCTTAGTGAATCTTATCCATTATCTATCCGCAACCATATCCGCCATTCAAAAATTTAAACAAAAGAAGCTAAGATTTGGTCCAACTCGCTCTCTTCAAACCCTATAAAAACCTGTTAACATCAAGGGAAGAAAAAAAAGGAGAGAGATCAGAAATAGAAAATCATCGAGCAGAGGATAAGATTAGGAAATAAGAACCAAATGAGAAAGGAAGGGAAAATGTGAGTTCTTATTTTTTCTCCATTCTTTTTCTTCTCTTTCTTTTTGTCTTCTCAGCCTAGTTTTTTGTTTGTGAGGATCACGTCACAATCAAACCCGCAACACCTTTCACCTATGCACTGGCCTCTTCTCTGCAATGGCGACCACTGCAACCTTGCCCACTCTGTCCCCGTTGCCATGCTTTACACTTGCTGAGGACATTGCTGCTACACTCCGACTAGCACCATTGTACTATCTCCAAGCTCCTGAACGTCCTATGTTCTTTTCCCTGATCGTAGCATTCTCTCTCACCACCACCAGCACTACCATAACCCTCGACCTAAGCATCCTTCTCTAGTGACCTCACTACCTAATCTTTGTAACCATACACCCTTGTAGCCACCCATCTCCCATCTTTCTTAACTACTAAAGCTCTATCTCCCATGTGCTAGCCTAAGTGTGCTGATTTTTCCTACCAACCCACTGGTGGCCACCTCTGCCCATGCTCATGTGGGAGCCACCCTCCACCGACCTATCGATAGCCACCTCTACCTACTCCCATGCCTGCATCACTAGCCACCTTGCCAAAGTTCTACCGGCCACTACTCTGAGCTTAGCTGCCCACTCCGATCACTATGTCTACATTGTACCTCTGAGACACCATCATCCATTGGAGTTTGTGACCAGATATGGCTAAGATTTGGCTAGATCCAATCAGGAAGAATCCTGGGCCACCATGGCATGCTCAAGTGAAGAAAAAGAAGGGGGCAGTTAGGCCTGAGGAAGAAGAATAATAAGACTTTTAAGGAAAAAATAATATACAAAAAAGCTTCTCTTTTGGCTAAAAAAACTTGGCCAGAAGAAAAGAAACCAAAAAAAGGAAAAAAATTGTAGCAAAAAAAAGAAATTTGGTATTGACATGTGTGCCTATACCAATGGTCTAGGGCTAGCCTGCTAGCTCATCCATAAACCAATTTTTGACTCAAGGTTAGTCCGCTAGCTCACTTAAAAGTCAAATGGTTTAGGGTCAGCCTGTGGGTTTTCTCAAAAATCATATTAGGAGTAAGGCCAGCCTGTGAGTTCATCGATCAGCTATTCAAACTAAAGTCAATCCGTGGGCTTGCTGATCATCTATTTTGACTAAGACTAGCTCGCGAGTTTGCCGAATGCCTATTCAGACTAAGGCTAGCCTATGAGCTCACTAATTATTTATTCAGACTAAGGTCAATCATAGCCTCATTAATCTTCTATTTGGACTAAGGCCATCCTCTCAAGTCAAATCAGGTCAAATCAAACTCAAATTGAAACCAAAATTAGATCATATCAAAATTAGAACCATGTCATACTTGAACTAAAGCCAAGCCAAACCTGAACTAAAATCAAGTCATAGTTGAACTAAAACTAAGTTGAATCTAAACTAGAACCAAGTCAAGCTTGAACCAAAACCAAGTTGAATCAAACCAACTTGATGGCTCTCAATATGGAAATATCAGGCCTATATATCTTTGGTGATTTGCAACTAGTCATCAATCAAATTGAAGCAGAATATAAAGTCCATAAATTAATGCTCCTGAAATACCATGAAAAGTCTCAAGAACTCATGGGGCAAATCCCACATGTTCAAATTACTAAGGTTCCTTAGACTATCAACATGGAGATTGATTCATTAGCCAAGTTAGCTAAGACACTGGCCGATCATGACAAAGAATAGTCATCGTATGTGGACTTTTGTTAGTGTTTTACTGCTAAGTATAGTTATGGGCTTTTCGGTCAATCTGGCTATTCAGCAAATAAATGGAAGTTTTATCTATCAATACCTATGTTATTGGATTATCAATAATGATTTTTCGTTAGAGTTCGGATACTTGATCGATCCACTTACTTCTATTATGTCAATACTAATTACTACTGTTGGAATCATGGTTCTTATATATAGTGACAATTATATGTCTCATGATCAGGGATATTTAAGATTTTTTGCAATGCATAAGGAGTTTATTGAGTGACAATTATATGTCTCATGATCAGTATGTGGTGCAATAAGCCCATTATGCTTCAAAAAGCTTTTAGTGCTAGTCTCTATCATTTTTGGTGATGACTTCTTTAATATCTTAGAGAATGCCATTTTGAATGCCTTAGCAAGGTCATTTCCCTTGTATTTAGATGGATGCATACTTTTAATCTATCTTGTGATGGTACATGAATTATCCTATCTTGAAGCTTCTGAATGATAATCCATTGTTAGAAATGAGCCTTTGAGGTACACTGAATCAGTATAGGATATTTTCTTGAAATAAGTGGATAACATTATCCGTTTTTACCTCTTTCAATGGGATTGTCTTAGTCCATCGAGAGAAATAGCTAGTCACTGCTAGTATAAAGTGATGATTTTTGGAAGAAGATGGTTCAATTGGGCTGATGATATCCATACTCCATACCTCAAATTACCATGAGAATACTATTGGACATAGAGGATTTGGGTTTGATGAATAAATTCATTGTGAGCTTAGCATAGGTGACAACTTCTTGCATACTTGATGTAATCTCCCACCATTGTGGGCCAGTAATGTCCCATACGCTTGATATTCATATCATTTTAGGGCCCGATTAATGACTTCCACAAACCCTAGAATGCACCTCATACATGACCTCTTTGGCTTCTTTGTCTGAGAGACAGTGTAGAAGTAGTTGATCAAAAGACCTTCTATAAAGGGTGTCAATGATGAGTAAGAAGCACACGGTCCTTTTTCTGAGTTACATACATGTTGATTTATTTTTTGGGAATTTTCCACCTTTAAGGTAGTTGGTAAATGGTATTCTCCAATTTGCAACCTCTTCTATCAGCTTAGATGCGATCTTTTTGGGCTTGATGCTAAAGACCGAGCTTATCAATTGTCTATTATGAATTGTCATTAGAATCTCTCCTTGGTTAAGATTGGCTAGTGCTTTTGGCTAACTTGGCTAATGAATTAGCCTCCGCATTGATAGACTGAGGAACCTTAGTTATTTATTTGAACATGTGGGATTTGCCCCATGAGTTCTTTAGCCTTTTCATAGTATTTTAGGAATTTGGATTTGTGGACTTTATATTCTCCTTATATTTGGTTGATGACCAGTTGCGAATCACCAAGGATGTGTAGGTGTGATATTTTCATGTTGAGAGCTATTACTAGTCTTGCATTTAGGGTCTCATATTCAGTTTCATTATTTGTGCATAATTTTGAGAGAAAGTATGAATATTATAAAATGCCCCTATTTGGAGCAATAAAAATGAGTCCAATACTTGCTTTGATTTGAGAAAGCTTTGGTCTGATCCTAGGTATGATGGACTATGCCCCCATTAAAGTATAGCTTCCAATAGGGTTCCCCGTCTTGGCCAAAAAGATCTTTGTTAGGGAGTTTGCAACTCAGTGGGCAATGGTCTAGTATTGGATTAGATATGAGAAAATCAATGAGGATCAGTCCTTTAATCACCTTTTGGGGAGTGAACTTGACATTATATTCCATGTGGATTAATGCCCATTTTGCTAGCCTTCCAGTGAGTATAAGCCTAATCATCAAGTATTTTATAAGATCAATCTTCAATATTAAAATTACTTGATGAGAAAGAAAATAATATCAAAAAATTTTGGCTATGGATATGAGTGCCAAATAATGCTTTATAATAGGAGAGTAGTTGTCTTCTGCCCCCACTAGCATTCTAAAAAATTAGTAGTGTGTTTTTTTGCTTTCTTCATTATTCTAGGTGAGAAGTGCCCCTAGAGACCCTTCCACTATGGCTATGTAAAGGATCAGGGGTTTATTAGGCAAGGGTGCTATCAAGACAGGTGGCTTTAAGAGATAGTGCTTGATCTCTTCAAAAGCTCATTGGCATTCTTGATTCCAAACAAATGGGATATCCTCCATCATCAATTTGGAGAAAGACTTGTATCTTCAGGAGAGGTTTGAGATGAATATTCTTATATATAAAAGTTATTCTTGGAATGACCTCAACTATTTTGGTTGATGGGTAGTGGCATGTCCAAGATTGCTTTGATTTTAGATGGATCAATTTAAATTCCTCTATATCTAATAATGAATCTAAGAAATATTTTTGACAAAAACTTGAAGGCACATTTCATAAGATTCATCTTTAAGTCATACTTTCTATGGCGGTCAATAATAACTCTTAGATCTTGGATGTGCCTGTCTTTAGACTTGGTTTTCACTACTAGGTCATCCACGTAGCATTCAATCATCTAGTGTATGAGGCCATAAAAAATTTAGGTTATGTCCCTTTGATAAATGGTGCCTGCATTCTTGAGCCTGGAGGACATAACCTTGTAGTATTAGATGCCAATTGGTGTTCTAATTTGTATGTGTCTCATCATCGGGATGCATCTTAATTTGGTTGTACCTTAAAAAATAGTCCATAAAGAAGACTATTTCAAAATTAGCCATATTGTCAATTATGAATTCTATTATTAGCAATGGAAAGTCATCCTTTGGGCATGCTTTGTTCAAATCACTATAGTCCACATAGATGCGGATTTAACCACTCTTCATCTTGACTGGCACAATGCTTGCCACTCAATTTGGGTACTTTTCTTCCCTAATGAAGCATGCTTTATTATTTTCTTGGTTTCTTCTATCACCTTTTATTCTAGGTTGAGTTTTATCTTCCTAGGTGATTGCTTGACATGTGGAAGCTCAGGATTGATGGCCAACTTATGGACTACAACTTTAGAATCTAGTTCAGGAACCTCCTTATAGCTCAATACAAAGTAGTCAATGTACTCTTGGAGCACTGCTTTGAGTTAGGCTTGGCTTTCCTCTAAGCGTTAAGTGTTGATGAAAGCTAGCTTGGGGTCTTCCTCTAGCCTAGGTTGATTTCCATCAATTCATCAATTGTGGCTTGCCTCCTATCTTTGAGTTCCAGTGGAGTTTCATTTCATTTGAAGATCATTCCTTCACCAAGTGGTTTATCATGTGGGGCAAGGTGTGGCAAATATTTGTCTAAGGGTGTTTCAACTATATCATGCCCCCTTTCCTGTGGACTTGAAGGAATTTTGTAGAGGATGTCACTTTCTTATGGTGTCTGGAGAGTCATGGCTGATTCAGCTCATGTGTCAGAAGGTGTTGATGTTATTTGGTCATCTTGAGCATCAAACAGAGGTCCGATAGTGATCATGATGCATGTATGGACTTTTGGAGTGATATACCCCAATCCTTTGTGTTATTGTTTCTTCTTTTGGGAATGTAAGAATGCCCTTGGGGTGGATCCCATAGATTCTTGAATTAATGACTCTCTCTCTTTGTTTGTGGATGTTCATAGCTAGATTTCTTGATTATTTGATGAAGTTGATCCAAAAAAATATTTAGGCATGACTATTGACTAATGGTCACCATCATCTGCTGGATCTTTAGTTTCTAAAATTTCATGTATGCTTAGGGCACAAGGGATTGCCTTGTAAAATAGTATTTCCTTTTCTCCTTTGTGTCATGGGGGAAATGTAGAAAATCATTAATTCTTCCATGACATTGATGCTCAACTCATTTAGTGGCTTAAAAAAACCTTATGGAACTTTAGTAACAAGGTGAGTAGTTTTGGTTTGACCCCTATTATCCTTTTCCTTAGAAGTGTAACCACCTAGGTAGACTTGTAGGTCTTCTTGAAGAGTCTAGGTCAGAGTCACTTCCTATGTGAGGTGGAATGAAGATCATGCAAGCAATCTTTTATTTTACTTGATTGATGGAAGTGTACCCTTTATCAACATAGGATATCTGGTAGTATTTTGCAACATTATAATGCAACTCATGAACATCAAAAGGATGTACATCTCCATTAATTTGGTGTTCTTCACTATCCTTGAAGTACTTGAGGTATTGATGTAGGGTTGATGGCATCACTTTATTTTCATGTAGCCACGACCTCCCAAGTAATACTTTGTATGATGCATCAGTATCGATCACATAGAACTTGGCATCTATCATCAATTTGGCTATTTTTAGAGAGATGGTCATAGCTCCCAGAGCTCTTTGGCTATTCTAGTTAAATCCTTAGATGGTTATAATCTCAGATGGCAGGTTGCACAAATCCAGAGTTAAAGCTCTTAGAGTTCAGAGAGCCATCAAATCAATTGAAGAACCTAGGTCAATCGGGATGCTACTGATCTTTATCCTATCACTATTTCCTATGACATGCAATGGCCTATTATGATATGTTTTTCCTAATAGTAGGTAATCATTTGTGAAAGTGATGGTAGGAATTTGACATGCATATAAAAACTCCTTCATCTTCTCATCAGCAAAGTATGCTTGGTAGTTAGCAAGATTCTAAGTCATAAAGATGTGCACTAGTGTGTCCTTGAGTTCTTGAGACATCATTAATATGACACTTGCTTCCTCAAGTGATGATGGAGAAGCGTGAGCAATTAGTTATTGGATTGTCATGGTCATTGAGAAGCATCACTGAGCTTTAGGTATCTTAGAACTATCATTATCCTCTTTATCAATACTTTTATTTGCTTTCTTCTATCTTATTTTGGAATATCATTATTGTTTTATGGAATTCCTTTGCATTAGATTTCAATTGCAATTTTGTGTTTCCCGTATCTCAATCCCAAAAGATAGTTTTTCTTTGTGGACTTGGCTTGTCACGCAATGACGGACTCATTTTTCTACATGAGAGTGGACTTGATTCACCACGTGGAGTGGATTTTGAGTTATCATATTGAGTGGACTTGAGTTACCACAAGGAAGGGTCTTGGATTGCCACAAGAAGTGGGCTTGATTTGCAACAACAGAGTGGACTTTGTTTGCCACAATCAGTTGCCTTAATTTGCCATAATGAGTTATCTTGATTTATCACAATGAGTGGTCTTGATTTGCCACATAGTGTGGACTTAATTCACCACAATGAGTGGACTTGATTGACCACTATGAATACCACAAGGAATGGACCTGATTTGCCACAAGGGAGTGGACTTAACTCTCCACAAAGAGTGGGCTTGATTTGCCACAAGAGTGTGGACTTAACTTGCCACAATGAGTGGATTTGGTTTGCCATAAGGAGTGAACTTCAGTGGGACATAAAATAGACAAAATTTTGTGCCCATGTTTTATCTCAAGAAACATGGAATGCATGTTTGACTGGACATTCCATTTTGAGGATGTTGGACGCTCTGTCATAGAAAAAATATAGACACTTTATCTCATCACCATTGCTCCAGAGCCTTAGGTGTAATACCTTTTGAGAAATTGGACATTGATTGGTGGTATAGACCTTTCCTCTTTGTTATCAATTAGCTTGTAGGATCTTCCTTCAAATATCCTTTTAATGACATATGGGCTATCCCAGTTAGGCTGGAATTTGCCCTCCTTGCTTCGATTTGCAATCATGGGTCATCTCAGCACCACAAACATTTATCCTTTCTAAAAGAATCAAAGTCAGGCCATCTTGTTGTAGGCCCTAGACATTTGTCGCTCGATACATATGTAGGTTCTGCTAAGCTGTGAGCCTTGTTTCATTCGAGGAGTCTAGCACGTTAAGGTAAAGATGAACATTATCTCTTTTTTTTGTGATTTCTTCTTACAAGACAATCCTTAGAGAGAGAATTTATACTTCCAGTGGCAAGAATACCTCAGTCACAAATACCAATTTGTATGGTGTTGATTGATTGGGGTTGAGTATGTTGTACGATAAGCTCATAATGCTTCAAAAAGCTTTTGGTGCTAGTCTCTCTTATTTTTGACAATGACGTTCTTTAATATCTTGGAGAGGGTCTTATTCAATGCCTCAATGAGGACATTTTCCCTTGCATTATAGATGAATGAATATCTTCAATCTATCTTGTGATAGTGTATGAATTATCCTACCTTTAAGCTTCTAAAGGATGGTTCCTTGTTAGAAATGATCCTTTGAGGGACTTCAAATCAATACATGATATTTTCTCGAAAGAAGTAGATAATAATATTTGTTTTTACCTCTTTTAATGGAATTGCCTCAACCTACTAAGAGAAATAGTCAGTCACTACTAGTATGAAATGGTGATCTTTGGAAGAATATGGCTTAATTAGGCTAATGATATTTGTACCCCATACCTCAAATGGCCATAAGGACATTGTTGGATGTAAAAGATTTAGGTGTTGATGAATAAAGTCACTGTGAACTTGGTGTAGGTGACACTTGTTGTGTATTCGATGCAATCTCTCACAATTGTGGGTCAATATTAGCCCATACACTTGATCTTTATTATCAATTTAGGGCCTAATTGATGAGCCTCCCAAACCTTAAAATCAACCTCATACATGACCTTTTTAGCTTATTTATTTGAGAGATAGCATAGAGGTAGTTGGTCAAAAGACCTTTTGTAAAGGGTGCCATTGATAAGCAGGAAGGACGCAACTCTTTTTCTAAGTTGCATACTCATTGATTTATCAGAATTTCCCACCTTTGAGGTAGTTGGTGAATGGTATTCTCTAATCTACAACCTCTTCTATTATCTTAGATTTGGTCTTGTAATGCTTGAATTGAAGACTGAGCTTTTCACGTGTTTGTGATGGACTGTGATTAGAATCTCTCCTTTGTCATGATCGGCCAGTGTCTTAGCTAACTTGGCTAATGAATCAATCTCCACGTTGATAGTCTAAGGAACCTTAGTAATTTGAACATGTGGGATTTGCCCCATGAGTTCTTGAGACTTTTCATGGTAATTTGAACCCCCCACTCAATAAACTCCTTATGCATTGCAAAAAATCTTAAATATCCCTGATCATGAGACATATAATTGTCACTATATATAAGAACCATGATTCCAACAGTAGTAATTAGTATTGACATAATAGAAGTAAGTGGATCGATCAAGTATCCGAACTCTAACGAAAAATCATTATTAATAATCCAAGAACATAGGTATTGGTAGATAAAACTTCCATTTATTTGCTGAATAGCCAGATTGACCGAAAAGCCCATAACTATACTTAGCAGTAAAATACTAACAAAAGTCCACATACGACGACTATTCTTTATTGCTGTCGGAATAAGCAGAAATCCAAATCCTATTGACAAAGTAATTGGAAGCGAAAGGGTATTATCCATGCATAAACCCTAAACCCTAAATTTCCACCGATAAATTACTAACTAAACAGAGACAATTGTGCTTAGTCCTGGTCATTTTCTGTTGATTGATGGCCCCAAAAAAATATTCTTGCTGCTTGAAACCATCAAAGGTATAACTTTTATATTGAGTTGATCGTGCAAAGCCTTGACCTTTTATTCAGAGGTCTCCTTGCTCTTTTTCTTGTGCTTTTTACTCTTTTCTTTTACTCCTGATGATTTTCTTCTTTTCGAATCTCATGATGCACCATCATCCTCACTAGCTATATAGTCATCAATTGTACTTACCAGATCATCATCTTGAAGTTTCTGCTTGCTTTTCTTTGTCTTGCTTTTACTCCAATCATTCTTATTAGATGATTTGGTCCTCACTGAGAGCAACAATTCTTTATTTTCAACATCTGAATGGTCAACATCTAACAAATCATTTGGTTGAACAGATGAGACACCACCAATTTCTGCAATAAAATAATCCAGCACAGTAAATACAAAACTAGTTTCACAAGGACTCAAAAGCAACAAATAGAACATGAAACTTGTGTCTAGGTTACTTCATGACAAATCTGAATACTTCTATCAATTAATTGGTATAGGATCCACCAAACAGAAAGCTAAATTAGGATTATCAGAAGTGGTTAAACAAAAGCCATGAAGCTCATTCTTAAGCAAATATAGTATACGAAGAGATCAAAAAGAAACAAAAACAAAAAACATCTTTGCAAATATCAGCCAAACAAAACGCAGATATCACAGGAAACAAGTTATAAAAGGAGAATAAATCTGCAAGTACACAAGCAGACAAAAATATACACTCAGTTCCCTGTGATGCCAATTTGGTCCAGCAGAACACAAAACCTGCTACGATAGCACAGGTGCTTAGCAAACAGAAAATAAGATCCAAGTTAAAGGAGTCAACCTTCACCAGAGAAGTATGAATCAATCAACACATTTGTGAGATGCTGCTTAAGAAAGACCTGTAGCCACCAAAAAATGAATGTAATCAATAAAACAAAAAACAGAATAACAATGAGCTAGAAAATGTGAGACTATACAACATAGCAATATCCAAAAAAATATGCTTTTTGTCAGAAACCTAATGAAAATGTGATGAGCAGTTTGTCTCAAAAACTAAATGATGGCTATCACAAGGTACAATGCTAAAGGCATTCAAATTTAGAAATGAAATAAAGAATTTTAATCTTGCCACAACTTTATCAGAATTATTTTCAACATACTAAAATGAGCGGAATATCAAAATATATTGGTCAGACTATACAAGTGAAATGATAAAAAGCTTATTCTCAGATTCAAATCCACGTGAGAAGAAAGAATCTAGGGAAATTTTTAGCATACCACAGAAAGAAGCTGACGTGATTTTGTATCCCAAAAATGCAAATAACTTTCAAGACCTGCAAAAAATGTCCTAGCTCAGTTCCTTGAACATTCCTGTCACAAGGAAATAGGCTCCCATATGGAGTTGCATATATGAATAGAAGTAATTAACAGCAAGTATTAATTAAAAAAACTATCAAGTTCCCTAACATGGAATAGGACAGATATAAGACGACACTAAAAGCTGACACAAATTGCTCTTTACAACGATGACATGCAAGAAGTGTTTGATACTATCTGGAAATGATCCAGCAATACATGTGATAAACAAATTTTAGTAACTGAGCCACAATGGAGAAGAGTGGTCATAGCAACTTGATGAAATTCGGACAAGTTTAGATGCCCTGCACAAAGACCTTACTCAATTGAAAGAGGTCCACTAATACTTTGCACGTAATCTTATTCTCATGACACAACAACTAAAACAAGCAAACCTGATTGATCCACCTTGTGTATTTCTGTAACTAACCATAAACATGATAGCATTGAACCAAGTACAATCCTCTTTCTTTTTCTCATTTTCTTTTTCAAACTTAAGTACAATCCACCAATACACAACAAATAAAACTCATTTGTGTCAGTCTTGTTCATATAGGATAGTTTTATCTGAAGAGAATAACAGTGGAGCTTAGGATTAATAGTTCAAAAGACCTTGATTCATGCTCTATCATTCATCTAAATGATTTTTATAGTCTTGGTCATCCCTCTAGCAATAAGGTAAACAATTATGTGAAGTTTTGTTAGTCGAACTTCAAATTTTATCTTCCAGGCCTTCACTCTTTCTGTACTCCACATTCAGCTTACCCTTTATCCTATATAGTGTAGAAACTACAACTGAAAATGTACAACCCTGTTCTGACAATAGTCATGCTCTCAGGTTAAAAAATTAAATACAAAAGATTGATGCTTAAGTTATGTGGTTAATTCAACAAAAGACAATTAAACTCACCACAGGAGGCAATTATTGGCAACTTTGGGTGCCTCATAATAGATCTAATGCTTCCAGAACACTTGCCAACAAAGCATCCCAACAATTTTCCTGTAGCAAAACAATGAATAACATTGATCACAATGAACTGTTGCAATCTTAAGACAAAGCAACCACAGGCAAACTGAGTTAATATTTCACTCACCAGTTGGATTTCACAAAAAAAAAGGAAATACTTTAACCCAAAGAATCAAAAGCACAAAATAACTACATCAAAATAGCACAAAAAATAGAAGTGTTAACGGTAGAGAGCCAATGTTTGACAGATGATTTGCAAATGGAATGCTGAATAACTCAGCCACACCGGATTAGAAATTTCTCCCATTGGCATAGTAAACTGAAGATATGCGGGATATTAGGAAACATCTGTGACAAATTATTTTGTCTCTTTTGTCTGTTAAATTAAATTATATTGAAAGAAAAAGATCAAAAAATTCCTCACTAGCTCAAAAATGAATTATGATTGCACTAGTTTACCATCCAAATATTTGAAGCCTCGAATTCATTATAACCATAAAATCAAAAACCTAATTAGCAAACCGACTTTATCAAAACAGACTAGAGTTCAGTCCAAGCAGAAATTATATCTATATAAGAAACAAAATACTAGGATTTTGTAATAAGTTGAGATCTCAAAAACAGAAAATAAAATTTCTTCTTCATTATTGATCAAAACCCTAGTTTCAAACTCTAAACCCTAAAAATTTAATATAGTATCAGAGCTCTAGGAAGCAGCAAGTAACTTTAAAGTTCCAAAATATGGCTGGAAGAGAAGATTGTAAGTTATAAAAGGCAACCGGAAGCTTTCATATTACAACCACAAAACTGAAAAATATTCAAAACTATCTCCCATGTACTATAGCAATAGAGATCTACCTCCAGTCTTGAAAAGAGTGCAAATATTTAATAGAAAACTCATCAAAGGATCATGAGAAGATGGAAAACTAGGAGTTGGAAGACTCAGACGTGATGTCTATCCTTTTAAACAATATTGAACCAAAGATAAAGCATGCACTACTCCATTGAGAGAGTTAGAGTTCATAAGTTATCTAGGAGAAACTTCAAAAGATGTATAAAAGTAAAAATAATCTATCTCGACTTTTTTTAATTCAAGAATAGATATATAATCTGCATCAAAAGGGAAGAGATCTAAGTACATACTTTAATCAACTGATTGACTTATGAAATGAGTTAAAATATTATAGATCAGACAGAACAGAAAAAAGTAAGAAAGATCAAGAGGAGCACAAGATCATGTAGTTTCTAAATGAATCAGAATCTCAATATGAGCAATACACAGCACTTTCTTACTGAAAGTGAACTCCCTCCACTAGAAGAAATCTATAAAAAGACTCCAGAGAGCTGATGCTCTTTCCACCAATCCTAAAACTGGAGAGGAAAACTTAAAAATGAGAATACAGCATATGGCAGAGGTAAATCTGCAACCAGAGGAAAAGAAAGAGAAGGTTTTACTAGCAAAGGAAGAAGGAGCAATCTAAAATGCACCAAGTGCAGAAAAACAAGCCACATTGTTGATAGGTATTGGTTGATGATAGACAAATCAGCTTGGGCAAGTAATGTTCAAAGAGGACAATTTACAAAACTACAATCAAGCAAAATCCAACTGAGAGGAACCACTAATTCATATATGACCGTTTCAAATGAAGAATATGACTAGTTAATAAGGAAAAAAAGCCTTCTTATAACAAAAAACAAAAATAATATAGCCAATTATAGAAGCCTTTAGATTATTGATACAAAGGCATCTGACCATATGATAAGTAGTGACTTTTATTTCTAGAAATAATTACCTATAAGTCCCTGTAATTAGCCTTAATTACGTACAACCCCCCAAATTTCCGGAACTACCCACACCCTCTCATTTTCGAAAATATTTACCCACACCCCCTGATTGTTATTTAATCAAATTTTTTCCAAAAAATTCCGATTTTACCCTCAGTTATTTTACAATTAAACCCATAAAAACTTATTTTTTATTATTTAATACCCCGAAATTCGGTATTTTTCAAATAACATCCTGAAATTATTCCGATTTACAGAAAAGTCCCCGAAATTCAGATTTTTGCAAATACCACCCTAAAATTATTCCGATTTACAGAAAAGTCCCCGAAATTATTGCGACGACGACGAGGGTGGCGGCGTGCGGGCGGCAACGTCGGAGGCCGGTGGCGGGAGCGGAGGCCGGGGTCGGCGTGCCGGCACGCGAGCGTGGCCGTTCGCGCCCGTGTGCCGAGGACGGAGGCCGAGGCCTACGCGCCGGCGGGCCGGCCTCGACCTCTGGCTCGGCACGCGAGCGCGGACTGCCTCGGCTTTGGCCTCCATCCTCCGTCCTTGGCCGAGGACGGAGGCCGAGGCTGGCACACTGGCGTGGACTGCCTCGGCCTTGGCCGTCCGTGCCCGCATGTCGAGCCCGTGGCCGAGGCCGGCTCGCCGGCGCGTCGGCAGCGGGCGCGGACGGCCTCAGCTTTGGCCGTCCGCGCTCGCGTGCCGACCTCAGCCTCCGTCCCTTGCATGTAGGTGCAGACGGCCACGCCCGCGTGCCGGCGGCCGGCGCGCCGGCCCCGGCCTCCGGCGTCGCCGCCCGCACGCCGCCACCCTCGCCGCCATCGTAATAATTTCGGGGACTTTTCTGTAAATCGAAATAATTTTGGGATGGTATTTGCAAAAATCCGAATTTTGGGGACTTTTCTATAAATCGGAATAATTTCGGAGTGTTATTTGAGAAAAACCGAATTTCGGGGTGTTAAATAATAAAAAATAAGTTTTTAGGGGTTTAATTGTAAAAAAACCAAGTGTAAAATCGGAATTTTTTGGAAAAAATCTGATTAAATAACAATCGGGGGGGGAGGAGGGGTGGGGGGGTAAATATTTTCGAAAATGAGGGGGTGTGGGTAATTCCAGAAATTACGGGGGGTTGTACGTAATTAAGGCTAATTACAGGGACTTATAAGTAATTATCCCTTATTTCTAACACTTGAGTTTACGCACAAGATTTATTGCTCTACCAAATGGAACAGCTTTTCCAGTGATTGAAAAAGGTGGCATCGATTTATTTATATTAAAACTCAACCTTTTACTCTACAATCTAAAATTTTCAATGAATCTTCTTTCAGTCAGTCAATTGACTAAAAACTTGAATTGTTCAATAATCTTTTACCCTACTTTTAATTTTTTTCAGGATCTTTACACTGAAAAGGAAATTGGTGGGGATGTTAAAAGTAAAGAATTGTAAATTATGAAAGATAGAAAACCAGAATCCAAGGTACTGCTAGCTTAACAAAAAGAGGTTGTCAAGTGGCATTACAAATTAAGTCACCCATCCCAATATAATTTTAGGTTATTGTTTTTTAGCACTAGGTTATCTAATAATAAGTTTTGTCAAGTATGTAAGTTACTAATCATCACAGATCAATATATAAAATTAAACATAACAAACATTATTCCCTTCAATATTATCCATACTGATGTGAACTATTAGAACATCATCTTGAAATGCTTACAAATATTTTGTAACAATCATAAATGATAATACTAGAATAATATGGCCGTGTTTGATGAAAAAATTAAAGACATTTGAAGTATTTAAAATATTTCATAAAAAATCAAAAATTAGTTTAATGCAAATATTAAAACTCATATTAGATAATGGCAGAGAATATGTCTCCAGAATTTCATGAATGCCTGAAAGATAATAGAATACAGTCACGAACTTTATATACTTATACACCCCAACAGAATTGAGTAGAAAAAAAAAAATACTTACTAGAGGTGGCTAGAGCTTTACTTTTTTTAAAAAAAAAAAATACCATCATCATTTTGGAGTGATCATATTTTATAAATAGAATTTTCAGGTCAAAATTGAGTAACAAGAGCTCTTTTGAAATCCTCTATCCAAATGAGAATCCTTTTCATTTGCTTTTAAGGATATTTGAATGTATATATTTTCTACATAATAACAATTCATTTAGAGACAAATTTAAATATAGGTCAATCAAGTACATCTTTTTTAAATATCTAAAACTCAAAAAGGATATGGTGCTGTGATCGCAAAACTAATAAAATCAGTCTCAACTTACATAAGATTCTATGTAAAATTAGCCTATTATAAAAATGAACAAACAAATTTTTAGAAGGTGTAATAGGTGATCATAATATAAAATAATATACAGTATTATTTGTCTTTCTAAAAGCCACATAGAACATAACTGAGCCAAAAAATAAAAAAAAAATCACTGATGTATACTACAAGGAAGAAGCAAAATCAGTCCATAAATAAAAACCACAACCAATCAAAATTACCTTGAGAAGGGTCCATAGAACATTTACAAAATTGGTAAATAAATCAAGTATTTTCAATTGCAGAAATTCAACAAAAGCAGATTAAGACTAGACAAGAAAGTAATAAAAAATAAATATTACAATAAGGAAAGGAGTCAAAGAATACACAACACCCAATTAGAAGGTCTATTTTATATGCCTCACTAACACCAGCATACAAAAAATTTGTACAAGCACTAATAAAAAATAGAATTTCTAATGCAATAAAAGAAGCACTTAGAGATGAGAAATGAAGGAAGATAATGAGAAATGAGATAAAAGCTTTATGCAAAAACAATACATAGGAGCTGGTATTAACCAACAAGCTAGTAGCGGAGTGCAAATTAGTGTTCAATATAAAATATCATATTGATGATAGTATAAAGAGATTTAAGACTAAGATTGATAACTAAAGAATATACTCAAATACATAGAGTAAATTTCTTTGAAACATTCCCACCAGTTGCCAAACTCACTTTAGTAAATGCCATTCTTTCATTAGCAATAAATAAAAGATGGAATTTACGGGACCTTGATATCAAAAATATATTTCTTAATGAGGATCTCTATAAAATTTATATGATTAAGCCACCTGATTTTAGCTCAGAAAAAGTATACAGGTCTATAAATTGAAAATATCTCTTCATGGTCTAAAACAATACCCAAAAACTTGGTTTGAGAAATTCATCTCAACACTGGTTAAGTATGCTTTAAAGAAAATACAAACTGAGCTTTTGCAAAAAAGAACTCACATGAGAATATAATTCTGGTTGTATATGTAAATGATATCGCGTTAATATAAAACAATGAAGAAGGAATGCATCAACTCGAGAATTTTCTGAACCCCAAATTTGAGGTCAAAGACTTGAAAAATTGCACTACTTTCTTAAGATTAAAGTAGTACACTCACAAAAAAAAGTTGGCTTTGTCACAAAAAAAAATATTCTAAATATGCTAAAAGATAGAAGTATACTTGGGAGCAGAATATCTTAACTTCCCATAAATCCAAACTTAAAGTTACATCTAAATCAAGAAAAATAGGTAGAAGATCAAGAGATCTATAAAAAAAATGATAGAAAAACTCATCTATTTAACTAGGACAAGGCTTGATATTAATTATGTTGTATAATTTCTAACTGATTTCATAAAACATCCAAGATAAAACCTCATCTAGAAGTTGTATATCACATACTCAAGTACATCAAGGATGCACCAGGCCTTAATCTAATTTGTAAGAATCAAGTGAAAAAAAAAATATTGAGACCTATTCAGATGCAAATTGGGCAGGATCACCTATAAACAAGAAATCTACTTCTAAAATTTGTATAAAACTTGATAGAAATTTAATTATTTGAAAAAAAAAGAAACAAACAACAATAGTCAAATTAAGTAAAAAAATAGAATACAGAGATATTGTCCTCACTAAATATGAAATTATATAGTTGAAATCATTTCTGAACGAACTAGAGTATCCTATAGAAAATACTACTCAATTATTATGTGACAACTAACTCTTCACATCACAAATAATTCAATATTCCATGAAAAAGCCAAATGCATCAAAGTAGATTTTCATTTTATGAAAAAAATACTGAATTAAGAACTGATGCTAAAATATGCTAAGACATAATATCAAATAACAAATGTCCTAGTAAAATTTGTGAATTTAAGAAAGATAAAAAAATTAAGACCAAGTTGGCTATGTATAATATATACAACCCAACTTAAAAAAGGATATTAAAAAAAAACTCAAAACAATTCCTCACAGACTCAAGACCTGAAGTATGATTGAACTACTATACCATCCAAATACCTGTGAAGTCTCAGATTCATCATATCCCATAAAACCAAAAGTCCATTTAGCAAATTGGATTTATGTAAACAAACTAGAGTTTATCTAATTAGAATTTTTTCTATATAAGAGATAGAATCCTAGGATTTTGTAATAAGTTGAAAACTCAAAAACAAAAAATAAAATTTCTCCTTCATCATTGATCAAAACCCTAGTTCCAAACCCTAAAACCCTGAAAAACAAATAATAAATCCACATGCAAATCAACTTTCTGACATCACTACTAAACCAACTGGTTTCCAAGCGCCCTCAGCGGGGGGCAACTGGGCAACTCCACCGCACTAGTTCTGGGCATCCTCTTTCTGCCTGAGAAACTGAGGCAAATAAGGGTTTTGACCCAATCCTCGAAGAGATCCAATGGAAAAGAGAGACTCGTCCAGCGTCGGCTGTGTCGTCGGCGGGGAAGGAGGAGACTCGTGCGCTGATTGTTGCGTCATCGGCAGGGAAGGGGGAGACTCGTGCGGTGTCTGCTGCGTCGTTGGCGGGGAAGGAGCTCTGCGTGTGGGGGTTGGGGGGCGGGGGTGGGTGGAGAAGGGGGCAGAATATATACTTAGGGTTTCGGGAACAGCCGATCTGAGCGATCCAATGGTTCAGATCAAATGAGGGCATTTTAGTCAAATCCTTATTATAATTTAAATAAATTAAATAATGCTAGTGCGGTCAAATTTTTGGTGTTTGGAAGATAATCTGGTCAGGACGGGGTTAGCCTAGCCCTGACCCCATTCCAAACGACCCCTTAGGGTTTATACCAAGGTTTATAGTTGCGATTTCGGTTTTGGGACTCAGCGAAACCGATATGTTTCGACTGTTTCAGTTTTGGACGAAAGATTTTTTTTACTTATTAATTGTGTGTTGACCAAAATTTGACTATATTTTGACTGTACTTTGACTTCAAATTAAAAATACAATAAAAAATTGGAAAAATTTTGAAAAAATTTAGAAAATTAGGAATGAATTTATACTTAATTTTATCGTAAAATTAAATATTATTTTAGTTAATGAAAAATTAATTTTGATAGTTAGTTATTGATATAGTTTACTTTTAATATATATTAGTATATTAAAAAACATACATGAAGTAATATGAGTATGATTAAAAGTTAAAAATTAACATAAGCAAATTTAATTTTTCATTAAAATGTACTTCACACATACATAATTTATAAATTATAAGATAATACAACTAATCATCATTATCATCATCATAATCATCATCAGATGAGTTTGGAACATCTGGGTATGGAATTACAAATTCAGTACCTGGATGATCCGGACGAGTATTTGTAGGCATATGAGACAGAACAACTAGCTCTGCCCGATCTCGCGGTAACGGTTCTGAAGTATAACCATACATCGAATGTCCAAAATGAAAATGATAATCATATTCATTAACAACATATAGTAAAAGTGGTCCAATAACTCATGATAAATAAATATCACACTGTGCGAAGGGTTTAGGGGAAATTACGATAAGACACTAATTAATAGCATTAAGTGAACCTTGTTGAGAGGCACGATAAATTTGATTATTTACTCTTTCACAGTCTTATAATGTCTGCTCAATTAAAACTTGTCCAAGTATATTAATTAAAACTCGCAATAAATTTTTTTTTTACTTTACTTTCGGTGGAACGGTCATACACGCATGCACGTGAACAAAAAACTCAACGTGTTTCGATCAAAATCATTTTCATGTCAGTTTCAACCAAAATATTTTTTTATTAGTTATATTTTGAGTAAAATTTAACTTTATTTTAATTATTTTTTAACTTCAAATTTAAAAAATTGTGATATATTTAAAATTTTTTAAAGAAAATGAATAATTATGTGAAACCGATAAGGGTGTCAAAACCAGATTGGCGACACGCTGGTCCTGATGTAAGGTTGGCCTCAACTTACGGGAGTAGGAGCCAGGTCGACGAGGGTGCGAGGCGGGCGAGAGAGCGGCAGTAGGCTGGCGAGTACGCAGGGCCAATTCGGTGAGAGTGTGGGCTCGGACACGAAGCCGATGCAAGCTCATCGCGCGAGCTCCCCGCTCGAGAATAGGATTGTATTATGATAGGCAGACAAAAAGAGAGTATACATGTATGTAACAATCTCCATTTTACATATTCTTGAAGGGTATATATGCAAAAATGCAAACTTTTTATGCTTACCAAAGGATGTGGACTATCATTGTTAAAGTTAGTGCAACGGAACTAAGTCATGTTGGTTTTGTACCATGTCCAGGTTTGTCTACCAGTGCCGCCACCCGCCCTTCAACTTCCCAACAAAAACTGTTACACAGCTCCGGATGCCCTCTCAGCGCAACGCCGATAACCTCAAGCCCAAGGTGGTCTTCGTTATGGGAGCCACCGGCACCGGCAAGTCCAAGCTCGCCATTAAACTTGCCACCCGCTTCGGAGGAGAGAACGTCAACTCCGACAAAATGCAAGTCTACGACGGCTTGCATGTAATCTCCAACAAGGTCTCCGACGCGGAGCTCGCAGCCGTGCCCCACCACCTCATTGGCGGGGTCCACACTGACACCGATTTCACTGCCGATGACTTCCGCTGTGCCGCAATGCTGGCCATCGACGACATCCTGGGGTGCGGCCGCCTCCCCATCATCGCCGGCGGGTTGAACAACTATATCGAGCAGCTCGTCGACCGGCAAGCTCCCCTCGCACCACGCTCGCCCTCGTCGTCGATGAATAGTAAACCCTTAACCCGAAACTTAAAACCTTGGTTTATACGAACCCCGAGAGAGTTGTCCGAACTGACGACCACGAGACCGAAGGCTGAGATTGCAACGAGTATGGGTAAAAAAGCAAAGACAGATCTAGACCTTAAATATTCAGATTTATGATTCAGATGAATGAATAGACCTAGGGTTTATTTGGTTCACCCGTAAGTGCCGTGCCAATACATAACTTTGGTAAATTTACAAATAAATTTTTGGAAGTATCATTATTTATATGACTTTAAGTGTTTAACTCTTTAAAATTTTCATTATTACTTTCGCTTTCTACTATTATTTTGTACTATTTCTTATGAATAATTTGAGTGTTAAAATTTTTCTTATCAGTTATCTCTATATTTTTTGCATTTTTGACAAACTAAGCAAGAAGCAAAAGGTATAATAAAAAAATAAAATTATAAACTTGAAATAAAAGAAATTATCACCAAATTATTGAATATTTTGAGTTGACTATAAATAAAATACTAAACATTATGTATAAATTATAATAATTAATAAAGAAACAAAAGAAAATTTACATACAATTTCAACAGAAAAGGCAACATCAATCACAACATTACAAAAGATATTTTGTATTAATAATGGACCAATATGAAGAAAAAGACTAGATAGATAACCAAGTGATGGCTTATAAATGCCCCATTGATCTTCTCAATAGATATGTCACACTACAATAATTATAAGTATTTCGGCGCTAATCTAGCACCGCTATAGGTATAATTAATATCGAAAAATCATTAATAGCACTAATTTGTGACACTACCAAAATATTATATTAAATAGCATCGTGAATATTTGCGGTGCTAAAAAAATTATCTCTAATGAGCAATAGCAGCACTAATTAAATTGTCGTTATTAAACAAAAATTAGTGCCACAAATATAGTCATTAGCAGGACTAATGTTTTAGTATCTCGACGCTATCTATTATCACCACAGATAATCATCCACCATTGGCTAAGCCATTAGCAGCACTTTCTTTTAGCACCACCAATGACCGATTAACATGGTACACTAATCAATGCCCCCTCATTCATATCCAAATCTTATAAGTACAACATAAATACATTTTGAATATATTTTTATTTTTAAATAATATAATAGATATATAAAATATAACTCAAAATATACAAATATAATCTCGAAAGTATAAGTATAAATATAATCAAAAAAATACAATTTATACTTCTTCAATTATAAGTTTAACAATAAAAGATAAAATTATTGTACATTGTGCAGAAAGTCATACATTTCTCTGTTAAATAATCTTCTACTATAGAACCTTCTGCATGAGTTTTGTTTTACACATAGTACTTTAATTTAAAAAAATATCTGAATAAAAATGAGACCATTGATTAGCATGGAAAGAAGCAATATTCGTAAGTTAAAATTAATAATCAATATTTACCTCTCAATAGGCAAGATACCTTAATGACAATGAGATTGTTGATTAGCATGGATGGACTAGCCCCACATATATTGCTTCCTCTACGAGATAAATAGGCAAGTGCTTCATAATATCAAAAAATGAAGGCAAAAAATCTTTCCAAGTGGCAAAGAGTCAGGATGATCTTTTACTATAAAACTTTAAACTCAGATGGATGGATGGATGGATTTGGCATACAAATATCAAAAGAGGCTATTCATTTCGATTCGAGGTCTGACTACATCTTTAGACAAATATCTCTGTACAATGATTAGTAGCAACTATTGTATCATTATGTGACAATCATGATTTTTCAATCTAGTGATGGTCCGATTTTTCATAGTCACTCATTTGAAAATGTTTGATGCATAACCATTTGAAACTTCCACATAGTTTAACACACTTAAGAAAATCTCTTTCTCTTGTTTGCTCATGATAAATAGAGCTAGTGGCAAAAATATTTTATTACTTCTATTCTTTGGGTGAAGTGCCTTTATATACCCATGGCTTTTTTATTTTTAATTGTGCATTCAAATTATCCTTTGAGTTGTCTGAAGTGTCAAGCAACATCTACAATAAATTTTTGAGAAAATATTTCTCAATGTGCATGATATCGAGATTATAGTGAATATACAACGAGCTCCAATATGACAAATCATAGAAGATAATTATATTCTCCTAATTGGATCTTATATTCAAGCAACCTTCAACATGCATTCCTATGCACTTTGTTCTCTTGGAGATCAGAGCACAAACACATCTTTGGGTAGCTTCTACTTCACATAATGCCTTAGCTCCAGAAAGTCGGAAGGAGGTGGGGACGCCATACTCACATGTCCCATCGAATGCAACTTTATCATGTCAAAATCTATGATCAATAAGTAGAAATTATCTATGGAATATATAGCAAAACTTCCTACCCAAATTTAACCACTTGGACCACATGTTCTTCCCACAAATAAGACACACTTACTCCCCTCTTGTGCTATATCCTAGAAAGTATGCGTATGTCAAAAAATCATTGATTGTCCACAATAATGCTATGCATAAATAAAATATCTGTTTCTTGCATGTATCAAATGTTGGAATGCTTACCTATCATAATTCTTTCAACTCTTCAATCAACAACTATAGGTATAGATTAATATCATTCCTTAGTCCCTTTACTCCATCAATGATTATGGATAAGATGAATGATGATTATTTCATGCACAACCATGGATGGAAGTTATACAGAATCAAAATCGAAGGCCAAGTGCTGTATGAGTAGTTCACTTTTTGAAAGGGATTGAAACCATTAGAAGTTAACACCGAATGGATATTATGGATGTCAGTCACAATGTCTAGATACTATGGTCAAACTCCTTTCATACGAGAATATATGTCGGATGCCTGACTATCCTATTATGTACACGACCTTCAGTATACCATCTCATATGTGGTGCTGTCATTATTGACATGAATAATTATTGCAATTTTGGCTTGAGAGGAAAATACCATACAACTTTAGCAAGAATTTGACAAACAATCTGATTGTCATTGTCTCTATTGATTGTGAAATATTAATACTGATGTGCTTTGCAATGCTTATAATATGTGTCTAATTTATTTTCATTCCTGTATAGTATATAATTATTTGGACATGTATGAATTTTTATGTGTCCCAGGCCTATATCTCTCATAATATTTCAAGCCTCCTGATACAAATTGGAAGATAAAGGATAATAAGAAAATATTTTTTTCAGTGTCTCCAATAATATACTGAATGAATGATTGCTCCATTGACACGTGGACTTCACAACCAATAAACATATGATGAATAATAAAAATATGAAATTTTTGCATCTCAAATACAACTCAATGTTAAAGTCATCAAATATTTTTTAAAATTACTGATCATCTTGATCACAACACTTAGTTACCATGTCGACCACATTGATAAGTGTATTGTTATCAAATGTAGGATCTCCAAAGCCATCACGAATCAATCCTCCAATATCATCCCCCTTATTATCAATTGTTGTCATATTAATTGCCTACTTTGGTGGATTCAACCTATTTAAATACCCTAGCTCTTTACCATGAAATATCCAATTAGTGTAATGCACATTCCATTCTTTTATAATTACATGTTCATACACCTTCTATCTTATTCGATTATGCATGTTCATATAATCAATATATGGACAACATATTTTCTAATTAGGTCTCTTGCTCCTGTATGCATTGTCCAGAAATGTATTTACTCCATTAATATATTTGGCATCTACTTGATTCTTTATCTTGATCCAATTCTTGCCCATGTTTTAGGAATTTGTGCAATCCTCAGTTAATGCATTGTATATACAATCTATAGTGTAAAGTTCTAATCAATATGGGCATTCACTTTGTACCATAATTAGAAAGGCAAAATGAACAACGAGTTGCTTCATCATAAAAGAACGCGTGCCTATATTAACATACATACATATATCATCTAAATGCTTTTGTGAAGATAAATCAATAAATGTATCTATAGCCTTTACCAAAACTTGTTATTTAGATTCTTCCATTTTTCAGGTGTTTTGGCATAGGTAACATTCAAAAAACTAGCTAAATATTAAAATAACATTGGTGGGACAACAAAACTACCAATGCACTTTAGAAAATGAATAGGGCGAGCTAAACCTTAATACAAGATAGCAATGCATCATTTGACCACTCTTGAAAATAGTAATTCATTTGAAATTATGAAAGTAATATTGAAAAACCCTTCCAAACTATGCTTCCTCAAAACCACTAAAAAAGTACGCAATGTTGGTCAGAATATCCATACAAATAGGTTCCTCCAAGAGTTATAAGTACCTTTGCATGGGGAACTAGCAATAAACCAAACCAATTTCTTGTCACTTTAAGTCAAAGTTGTCCATTATTGTTCAAGCTATAATATTTTACCTTACATTTTATGGACAATAACATTAACACCATAAGATCCATATGTATTTCTAATTGCAAAGCATAGTCGCAACCACATCCACACCAATATGCTATCAACCAATAAATTTGGCACTAGAAAGGATTGAAAGTCAAATAGAAAGCATTGAAACACATCAATGCTGACCAAGTATCTAAGTCTTTTCCAAGTATTTAATATCCAAGTAATATCTAAGTCTTTTCCAAGTATCTTCTAGTGTTGCTCATTATTTATTGCAATCTAAGAATTTCAATGCGACACTAAGATTAGTACTAAAGATAAACAAAACAATAATCTTTAAAATAGGAAAAAGCTTACTAAGAGAGGGGGAATCAAACCTTGGAAAGGGAGTAGAAGGTTGACTAAAATAAGCTTATTGTTTTCACAAGATGACATTCATTGCTTTGTTTAACCCTATAGATTCTCAAGGTTAATCACATTGCTTGAAGAACAACAAACAAGTGAACATCTCCAAGGTCAAATGGTACTCCTCCCCTTAACCATCCAAAAATGGAAGCCACAACATCAGCATATGAAGGAGTAGCAAAAAGAAATATAATGAAATAGTCAGCCATGCAAAGTTGTAGAAGAATGTAATGTGTTAGTAAAACTAAATTAAGCCTAGATTAGTTAGCATAAGAACACCTATAAATATTTTTTTCAATCACAAATTAACTTTAGAGTAATCCCTAATATCCAAATTCACCATACCCTAAACCAAAATCAATATCCAAAACTAAAATCTAGTGGTGGAGGATGGAATCCAACTTTGTACTACCATAGGATGTTGCATGGAGATACCAACCACCTTAAATTGATGGCAGTGGGGTCATGGTCGGTAGTCGACTAGATTTTTGCTGGCGATGAGGGAAAATAGGCATGCAATGGAGATGGAAGCAAAGGCATGACTGGATGAGGTAGTGGCAGTAGAGCAATTGGGAATGAGGCCTAGAGATGGTGACATACAGATTGCTAGAGAAGAAGCTTGCTTTGTCAGGGTTATGAGTTCTTAAGATAGGATAGATAATGGGGTCACTTGGGTGGATTTAAGTTATCATTGTTGGTGCTAAGTTATTAGTGCTGGCACTGACTTATATAGGTGCTGCTAGTGTTTCAACAACATCGGTGCTTTGTTGCCCTTTGTAGTTTTGATAATGATCGAACCATGTATTTGATCATATCTTGAGTATGTGTAGCTTGTAACTAAGCCAAATTTGAAATAAAGATCAAACATATTTGGAAGCCTTACGTGTAAATAGACTTAAAGATAATATTGAAATTGAAGTGTGATGGTGGATCAATAGACAAAACTTGAAGATTTGAAAATGGCTTAAAAAAAGCTCAAGAGATCAAGCTCAGCTCAACTAGATTTAGATTTTTATTTGTTTAGTCAAGTTGAGGATTTGTTTTGAGATTAATTTTTAGAGCTTTTGATTAGTACGCAAATTAATCTTGGAATATCTTCACTAGCTTATTATTTAATCCAAGATTAGTTTGAGATGATGTCTAGCATAAAGCTAAAGTTTAGTAAGAATAAAGTTTCTTTGTTAACTTCAGACACCCGAACATCATGGTTTAGATGCTCAATATAGCAGAAATAGTTTTAGAATTTCTAACCGCTTTGGACGTTAACACACTAGAATTAAATGCCTAAAGTTTGAAAGTTGTAACTTTTGAGAATGCTTAGAGTTTAATCGCCCAAAGCTTTAGTCAGACACCCAAACCTATTCTATTCGGATTTCTGAACCTTACCATTGAATATCCAAACCTCTAATATCAACATAATAACTAGTTTAACTTTTGACTATTGGAGTTGTTTGGATGACATGTTTAGATAACTGAACTTGGCAGAGATGGCCAAAGGTGATTCCCAAATGGCTAGTCTTCTACTCTAACAATCATATAAAGGCTTGGGACTTCTATACTCAGTGTGGGAATGAACTTTCAATATTCTTAGAGCAAATATCCCCCTCCCAAAGTCTTCTACCCCTAAAAATGCTCTTAACTTTCTAATCTCAATCAAATCCTTAATTGCCATTATTATTATCTTGAAAGATTTTATAGTGAGCTTAAATATAATATCTTTTATTTTTTTCTACTTGTAAATACTCTTAAGTATTAGTAGTGTGAGAGTATTAGTAGCTTAGGTCTTGTCTTCGAGCTCAAGTCATATTCCACTCCACCTCGTCAACAACAAATGACCTCCAATGCAAATCCTATAAGCACAAACCTACTTGCTCTTGCCGTGGTGCCCACACGCACTACCTTACTCGCATCATGGTGCCCACATGCGTCACTGTGATGGCCACATTGCTCTTGCCACCACCTGGTTGTTGTCCATTGGCCATCGCTTCCCCTCATAGTTGGGTCATTGATGCATCCCCTCACTATTGCTAGCCCCCCAATGGAGATTTAGGGCTTGCAATTGTCTAGGAATTGTGAGGTATGTTTGAGATTGCTTTGTTTCTATACTAAATCATGTGATCCAGAATAAGTGATTTTTTCTTGATCATTGCTTTGATTTTTCTTCATATAATTTAGAATTACATGCTCTTTTTTAGCAGAATTAAGGAGTATTTTTTCATGAAATTTGTTCATTTTTATTCAATTTAATGCATGTTTTGATCTTTTAGATGCTTGTTTTTTTTCTCAACTAGGACCCCTATAGAGTTGGTTGAATTTGTGATTGGTAGGTAGTTCAGCCTTTGAAATCCTTTATTGCTATTCAAAGTTGATGCCTTTTGACAATAAGGAGAGATGCAACAAGGACCATGGAATTTGAGAACTTGTTCATTGAAAGCTAAGTCTTTGCAAGCAAATGGATGGCTAATAAACATTGGATCTTTTTTTGGCTGCATTATGATAAAATTTTTGATACTTGAAAGCTAGGATATTTGATAAGAAAGGGTGCAACAATTTAGTGTTATATGAAGTCAAAATCCAGTTTGTAAGGAACCATGAGAAAATTTGAAGGAGTGTGATTGCCATTTCCTGATATGTAACTCAATCTCCAAGCACTTTTGTGCTATCTGATTTTACCTAGGTTGTTTGATTTTGGATTTTGACCAATCTTATACTCAGAGGTTTGTGAAATTGAAGTAATTGTTAATGCTAATAAATACGTTTCTGGTAGATGAGCAAAGCTTGAGCATAGATTGGTATACCGCTGTTGTCGTGGGAAATGGGACTCATTAATCAATAGGGAGAATGGTAAAGTTGAGAATGTTTTTGAGCTTATGAGTTTGACTTAATGAATCTAGGTAAGCAACTTTGTGGATAGTGTTGATAGTGGAGCAATATGAAAGATTTAGCATAGTCTATTCCTTTAGTGTGGTAATCTTGGGTTAGATATAGCATAGTCTATTCCTTTAGTGTGGTAATCTTTGTTTTCTATTGAAATTTGAACCATTTTAAGCAATCTTTGCACCAATGACTATTAGTGTCTCTTTTCAATGATAAAATAAGACATCCAGTAATGTGGGTCAGCTAAACAACTATTGTTAACTATTGTAATGATTTGTTGAGTTTTCACTATGTGGCCACTATAATACAAAACCACTTGCAGAATAGTTTTATCACTTGTCTTCTTTTTCAACTGATTATCCAATTTTGGTGTAATAGAATTGACAAAATGCTTTCGTCAAACTTTTGATTCCTGAAATGGTCATTTGATTCATAAACTAGTTGTTCAGTTTCTCAATTGGTCATTCAATTTTGGTAGGTATTAGCATTTCACAACTCAAAATGATGATGATAATTAGAAGATTCAAAATATTCCTACTAAAGTTGTATGATATTTTGAAAGTTATATAATATTTTTCTCTCAAGCTGAGATTGTAGAGACTATTTATGTCAACAATACTAGCACCACATATGAGATGATATGCTAAAATTCGTGTATATGATGGGAGATAATTAGGCATCTAGCAGATCGTGTCGAGTGGAAAGAGTTTTGACTTAAAATATCAAGACTTTGTTGCTAACATCCGTAAGATCTGTTTAGGCTTAGCTTCCAATGGATTCAATCTATTTCAAAAATAAACTATTCATATAACACTTAGCTTGTGGTTTTGATTTCATATAACTTACCTCTTTTGTTGTGTATAAAACAGTCATCATTCATCTTATCTATGATCATTAATAGAGCGAATAGACAAAGTTGGTTCAAGAGAGACTCGTTCCACTTCCTAGACTGCTCAGGTAAATTTTGTATCAATTCTATTAATACAAATAAATTTTCATATATTTTATTACTTATATAAAATTTTAATTTTTGATTGTATTCATTTAGACTTATACAAGGAGACCATCTATAAGTCGGTAATTGGGAGCAGGATAGGCAAACACAAATATAGAGTTATTATATTTCTTTCTTTTTGTATGGCTTGTGTTGTATAACTACTTTGTATCATGCAATAACTATAATAACTTGTATTTCGATATGTACAAATTATGATTGTATTTTAGACATTATATATGTATCAATAAGTTTATGTTTTATGCATCAATTATATCATTTGTATTTAGCATATTGTAAAATTATGGTTTAGATATGGTATTAGAGTTGTTGATGAAGCCCAGTTCTCCATCGGTTTTGCTTTGAGAGGCTCCTCGAGATTGATCCCTTAGGCCTTTTTTCTGCTAAATTAAAATAGGAGAAAAAGTAAGGAGGGCCGTTGGAAACTCTCTGACAGTGACTGCTTTGACACTCAAGTCAGTTATGAGCATATTGAGTCTCTTATTCTCAGGAGAGAGGCATCCCTCTTTATCATTTTAGAAATGACTATTTTATGAGTTTTGGAGCATACCTAAATTCTATAATTTAGGGACCATAATCTTTTTGAATTACTTTTGATAGTTACCACAAATCTTGATTTGCCAAAATTTATTTTAGGATAGGAGTCCATAATGATTTGAACTCTATTATGCTTATGTCGAGATATCCGAGATCAATAGATACTTGATGTAATTACTTCAGCTAAAGATACCAAGTTCTTTATGCCTCTATGTTATAGTAAGCTAGGCTTCTTGTAGCCCATGTGTTGAGAGCTCATTGTAGCTCGGTCTCAAGGTAATTCTTCACCTTAGGTATATTGGCTCCCGACTAGTATAGAGGATTTGTTCTTGTTGACCCTTTAGCTCGACCGGTTCACTTTAGTATATCATCAAGAGTAATTATCGCACTGTTGGAAGCTATTAATGGCGCTAAGTGATTAGCACTACAATTGTTCAGTGCGCTCAACAATAACACTGCGAATGGATGATCACATTTGTGGTGCTAAGAGAATTGCACTATAAATGAGGCCATTTATAGTGCTTTAGTATTAGCATCACTAATGATTTTTAGGTGATACTAATTTAATGCTGTAAATATTCATGATGCTATTTAATGCAGCACTTGATTAAAGTTGTAAATTAGCATTAGTAAAATTTTGCGATATAGATTTTACTTCTAACAGTGCTAGTTGTAATAGATCCTAGCGTTGCACCAGCAACATCCTATAAAAATGAGAGAGTTCATACCGTAGAAGCAAATTTGGTTGACTTAATCTTTAATGGGGCATCACACTTGTTATTTGTTGAATTATCAAAGCGTGAATTTGGTTGGTCTTGTATTACCAAAAGAAAATAATTTGCAATTTGTAATCATTAATTATCCACTAAACAAATTCCAACATTTAAAAATATGAAGAATGCACAATAGTCATCTAATTTTAAGAAAAATATAGCCACAACCACTTAAAGAGCCTAATAATCTTGTGCTAAACAAAGATCTATAATCTAGGTTAGTATTGGGACTCCTGAAAAGAGATTCCTCACAATTTTATTTCCCTTAGAGACAAACTACATGTGATGATACACCAAAATACAAAGATTGGCTCAATGAAACTAGATAGGTATGAACTGAAGCCATAACCATTAGTTGAGGTGACTAAAGACTGACCTCTAAAGTAACTAACTGAGGTGAGCCTACCGAGTCAAAAAGCTAATAAGAACTAAACTCAAAGGTTGATGTGTCTGAGGTAAAAATTGCTATAACACCAAATCTTGATGAGCTCAGTGTCCTCGGTTAATGGCTGACCCACACCCAGGTCTGTTGCACCATAAGGAAGTCACACTATGGCCCACCCAGATATCTCGGTTGATTATAAGATTTGATCCACATCCACTTCAAAAGGTTAATATCAAAGGATCTGATCTTGATAGTGGTCTATTTTGAGAAATTTTGTGAGGTAGTTATCTAAAATCATGGGATCTTAATATGTCAAATCTCTGGACACACTATAAATAGCTTAATGACCAAAACGATAAGGACTAATGTCCAAATTCTTGCATCACTTTTTTATTGTATGCTCAACTGACTTGAGTATCGGGGCGACCATCATCGGAGAGTTCTTGACAGTCTTTTTCATGGTTCCTTCTTGTTACAGATTGATGGAAGAACAACCTAGAAGATCAAGATCTCAAGGAGTCTCTTGAGCCAAAACTAATGTTGAGCCAATCTCCATCAAAAGATTGGTGCTTTTATTGACATATGCTTTGCCTTTCTCTGTTAGCATCCCTAAAGACCTTGTGACCATGTCCCAAAAGTAACAAAGGCATCATCATCTAGGAACCAACATAGGGGGCAGGTCACCCCCACCCTAGTGGAATCACATTATTCCCCTAGCAAACTGGGTGAACCAACTTACCAAGCTAACTCGGTCATTCAATCATCTACTGGACAAGTTCCTCTAGGCATCCCTTTGTAGACTATCCCCAAGGTATCACATGTCCCCTCCAACTTAGTGAGTTAACTGGAGTTCCAAATATTAACTACTGTAGTCCAGTAAATGATGCAGCTCTTGAAAGCCCAAGTGCAAACTATGGACAATTTACAAGCCCAACAATTACAAAAATCAAGCTCAGATGATGCAAAACATCTGAGCTCAATATGTACAAGCTCAACTATAAGTTCAAGCCTCATTTTTTACTCCAGGAGCTATTCCTAAACAAAATGAACTGCATCTATGGGTCATGAGCTAGTTACATTCCAGCGAGTATCATCATTTTAGCTATTAGGACCCTTCCATAGGGGTCTCTTGGTGGTAACAATCATTAGAGGATTACGATGGTCATGACCCTACTTATGATCTAGCTAGGCCACTTACTACCCAAGAGCCTCTACTAGGGTGATTCAAGGTAGCCAATAGGAAGCTATGCCCTATGTAGCTTGAGAAAGATCTGAGGCACCAATTCACCCAAATTGAACAAGGCATGATACTCCTCTAATCCTTGGATTGCATATTTCCAAATACAACTAAAGTTTTACTAGCCCCTCTTTGAAGTATATGATAGCTCAAAAGATATAATCAACCATATTGTCACCTTCAAAAATGCTATGATCCTTCAAGGTGCATTAGACTCCACTATGTGCAAAGTATTTCCTATGACACTACAAGGTCCAGCTAGGGCTTTGTGCTCTGGACTCCCGAGGTACTCCATTACCTATTTTGATGATTTGGTTGATAGATTCATAGAATAATTCATCGCATTGGTGTCTTAGTGAAAAGACCACCCTTATACCCTCCTAACTTTAAGGAAAAAAGAACAGGAGAACTTGAGGGAGTATTTTGACTCAATTTAATAAAGCTCAGCTGGAGGCTTTAGAGCTAGATAGTTCCATTGTCTTCACTATGATGATCAATGGTATCAAACAATTTCAGGTGGCATATGAAATAACCTCTTAAACGCCCCAAGAGCATGGTTGAATTTATCCAACTAGCTCAATAATATATTGATGTTGAAGAAATAATTTCGATGAAGGAGTTAAAAGATAACAATAAGCCAAGGAAAGAAGCTTAGGAAAGCTAGCCCCTTGAGCCAAAGAAGCCAAAAACAAAGAGGTGGGGATGCTGACAGGAATTTCAAGCCTATACTCCCCTAAACAATTCATGGTCAAAAGTATTGGCCCAAATTGAGCATTGGGATTTTTTTAGGAAACCTCAACCCATCAATGCGAGCAAGCAAAACATGGATAAGTCCAAGTACTATCATTTCCATAAAAACTATGACTATAATACTAAGGACTACAAACATCTCAAAGACAAGATTAAGAGGCTTATTAAAGAAGGACATCGTAGACACTTCATCTATTAAAGTGAATTAGTTGAAGAAATCCCTACTCAGGAAACACAACTACTTGGTTCCCCTTGGAGGAACCTCGCCCTTGAGCTACAAAACCTACAAATTAAAGGGCACCTTAATATGATCCTAATAAGTCCACCAACTCAAAGTGAAGCCTCGATATCAACTACCAAATGCTAAACAATCATTGGGGAGTAATAGGAGTTGAAGAAGGAGTTCAAACGATATCACCGTGAGCTTGAGTATGGAGATATAGTTTTCTTAGCAAGAGATCTACAGAAAGTTTCAACACTTCACAATGACACTTTGGTCATCTCGGTGATTTTGGATGGCTACTCTATGTAATGTATCATGATAGATACAGGGAGTTTGGTCAGCATCTTATTCACTCATGCTTATGATCAAATGATGACTAAGCAAAAGCTAGAACCCTATGTTGGCATGTTAACTAGGTTTATAGGAGATTTGATAACCCTGATTTGCATGATCAACCTACCTCTCATAGTCAAATAAAATCCCAAGAGCACAACTATTAGTTCAAAGTTTGTAGTGGTTTGGATATGCTCGACATACAATGTAATATTGGGTCATCCAGCCCTCAATTAGATATAAGCAGTAATCTCAACTTTTCATTTAGTTATGAGGTTTCCAACTAAATATGGTATACGTGAAGTGTGGGATGGCCAAAGCCTTGCTAAGAAGTGCGAGGTAACCTACGAGGAAAATAACTCTAACTAGGAGGGCAAATATATGATAGTGGCCGAGGTTAGTGAATCCTCTAAGCCACAAGCCTAACCCATGGAGTAGCTTATTAACCTCATCATCAATGAGGGCTCAAAGAGAACACTTAAGCTCAATGTGCACCCCATGTAGCCTTTGTGCACCAAACTAGGAGAGTTCTTATGAAAGAATTAAGACAACTTTGTATGGTTCTCTAAAGACCTATATTGTATTGACCCCTTGGTTGCATAGCACAAACTTGCAATAGCAAAAAATCATAAATCAATCAAATAGAAAAAGAGGCACTTTTCCCCCAGCATCAAAGAGTCATCGCTGAAGAGGTAAATAAACTTCTTAATATAAGATTTATTAGAGAGATATGTTACTCTTGAGTGGTTGGAAAATGTGTTGATGGTGAAAAAGTCCAACAACAAATGGAGAATGTGTGTTGATTTCACCAACTTGAACAAAGCTTACCCAAAGGACAATTATCCTTTGCCTAAGATAGATCAATTGGTAGATTCCACCTTAGGACACCAACTTTTGAGTTTTTTGGATGCATTATTAGGCTATTATCAAATTCAGATGCATCCCAAAGATGAGAAGAAAGCTACTTTCATCATTGACTAAGGTACATTTTGCTATGCCACGATGCCTTTTGAGCTGAAGAATGTAATGGTGATATTCCAAGAATGGTAAATAAGGTCTTTGAGACTCAGTTCAAGAGAAATATGGAAGCATATGTTGATGATATGTTGATAAAAATTATCCATGACAAAAGGCACTTGGAAGATCTAGAAGAAACGTTCAACACTCTATGAAAATTCAAAATGAAGTTGAACCCAAAGAAGTGTGCTTTTGGAGTAAGCTTGGGAAAATTCCTTGGTTACTTCATATCAAAATAGGGGATTGAAGCTAACCCTGAGAAGATCAAGGTAATATGAGAACAAAACCCCCTGAGCTCTATTAAAGAGATGTAAAGACTCATAGATCGATTGGCAACACTCAATCAGTTCTTGTCTTGGTCAGGCAAAAATCCCCAACTTTCTTCAAAGCCCTTAAGCAAGGTTTGGGATTTGAATGGATAGAGGACTATAACCAAGCCTTTGCAGACCTTAAGAAGTACTTGGCTGAGCCTCCTCTATTAGTGAGGCTAGAACCAAATGAGGTTTTTGTTTTCTCTATATAGCAACATCAGATCAAGCAGTGAGTTTGGTGTTAATACGTGACCAAGGTAGAAAGTAGCACCCCATCTACTACTTTAGTTATGTGCTCATAGGGGTAGAGATTTAGTATCCTCTTTTAGAGAAATTAGCATATGCTTAGTACTATGTCTATACTTCTAGGCACATCCAGTCATAGTACTCACCAATCTCCTACTTTAGCAAACACTAAAATAGCCAAAAATTTGGGAATCAAATGGTCCATTGAAATAAACCAACTCAAAGTGACTTTCAAGGCTCAGAAGGCTATCAAAGCACAAGCTCTAGTGAACTTCATGGTGGAAACTATGTCGTACCTAGTCGGATCTGAATCCAAACCATGGGAGATTTGGGTTGATAATTCATCTTGCAAGTCTAATTATGACATTAGGGCTATCCTCCAAAGTGCAGATGGAAAGGTGGTTGAATACTCAGGTCAGCTAGAATTTGAGACTTCAAATAACACCATCGAATACGAGGCCTTTCTCCTCAGATTGTGCTCGACATTAATGGTGTGAGCTAAAATGCTTAAGGTATTCGGTGAATTCTAACTTGTATGTTTGCAAGTCACTAGGGAGTATGAGGTGAAAGATGCAATCATAGCACAATACCTGGTGGAGGCACAAAAGCTTATAGTAAGGATGGACCAAGTAGAAGTTTGTCGTGTACCTTAGAGTAGCAACACCAACATAGATGCTCTCACATTATTATCCTCTACCTCTTCAAATTCAACATGAAGGTAAGTTTTCATAGAAAATCTTTAGTAGCTAAGCTATTCAGAAGCTGAAGTGAATACAATTGACTTGGAGCCCAATTGGATGGATCCTATAGTCACTTGTTTGGAAAAAGAGGAACTCATTGAAGAACTAAAAGAAGCTTAGAGGATCAATAAGTTAGCCCTAAGCTTTATCTTGATGGATGAGATTTTGCACAAAAGATCACTCACGTGGCCACTCCTCCACTATTTCAGACTCGAGGAAGTTGACTATGCCCTTTGTGAAGTTCATGATTGGATATGCAAAAGTTATGGTGGAGGCCAGGCCCTGGCATACAAGCTCCTCAGGTAAGGATAATATTGGCTTAATATGGCATTATACGCATTCAAGTTTGTCTCCAAATGTGAATAGTGTCGGAGACATGCCTCAGTGCACCATAGCCGTGTGGTCTATGTCCAGTAGACACAGACCATGTGGTCTTTTGATCAAGGGAAAATGGACATCTTGGGCTCCTTTTCAATCACTTCAGGGCAAAGGAAGTTTTTGGTGAACACCATCGATTACTTCACCAAATGGGTGAAAGCCGAATCATTAGCAACAATCACCAAGAAGGAAATCTAAGAGCTCCTCTAGTAAAATGTGATCTACAGATTTGGATTACCTCAAGTGTTGGTCAAAAATAATAGAAGATAATTTGATAGCATAAAATTTAAGGAATATCACCATAGCCTCTATATTAAGTAAAAGTTTACTTCAGTGGCACACCCACAATCTAATTATTTAACTGAGGTAACAAACTAAATGCTACTCATAGGTATAAAGCACAAAGGGAACCTGGGTTGAGGAATTACTACACATCTTTATGGTTGTATTGCACCACACCTTGGATGGCAACTGATGAGTCACCCTTTATGCTAGCTTATAGATTCGAAGTGGTTATTCCCATGGAGGTCGACATCACCTCACCATGACTCAGGACTCATGATTCAAAAACAAATGAAGTGAACCTCCAGGTCAAGAGAGACCTCATTTTGGAGGTTCATAATAGAGCTCGGACTAGGATCATCAAGTACTAATAATGAGTAGCTCTGTATTATAACACTCGAGTCCATAAAAGGAAACTACGATCAGGCAATTGGGTACTTTGTTGAGCTAAACTTGTTGATCGAGACTTAGGAAATTTATCTCTGAACTGGGTGGGCCCTTTCAAGATCACTTTTATTATGGGAGTAGGCACCTTCAAGCTCAAGCACTCAAACAACAAGCTACTTCTGAGAACATGACATGTCAATAACCTTAAAAGATTTTTTCTTTGAAATAAATCACACCTTATTTGTTTTTTAGAAGGGTCATTCTCTCAAGTGCCATTTTAGAAAATACTCAAAAGATCTCAGTCCGTCTGAGGTATAAGACCTTAGCTCTTTGCTAAGTAAATACCTCAATTCGTTTGAGGCATAAGACCTTGGCTCTTTATCAAGCAAAAGACCTCAGTTCACTCAAGGCATAAGACCTCAGATCATCTGAGATATAAGACCTCGACTCTTCACTAGACAAAAGACTTTAGTCCACTCGAGGCATAAGATCTTGGCTCTTCACTAGGTAAAAGACCTTGGTTCACCCGAGGCATAAGACATTGGCACTTTGCTAGGCAAAAGACCTTAGTCCACCTAAGGCATAAGACCTTGCCTCTTCATCAAGCAAATGATCTCAGTCCACTTAAGGCATAAGACCTCAGCTCTGCACAAGACGAAAGACCTCGGTCTACTTAAGGTATAAGACCTGGGCTCTACTCTAGGCATAAGATCTTGATCCAACCAAGACATAAGATCTAGGCTTCATGCTAAGAAAAAGACCTCGGATTATATGAGGCATAAAACTTTGACACCATGTTAGGCAAAGAACCAGATTGCCAAAAGACAGGTCCTTCCAAATTTGTAGTCTCAATATTTCAACTAAATTATCCCTCTCTAAAGAAGCACTCCCTCACCCAAAGAGAATCCCAATATGGACATACAAGCATCCAGCCCTTGAAATTGCAACCAAGGAGAGAAGCACAAGGCCCTTTAGGCACACATAAGAGAAATTCTTGCTATTGTTCGCAAAAGGTTGTCAGTCAAACCAACACTTCTATTCCAGGAAAATGAGCTTGACTAATCATCATGATTATCAGTTGAAAGAATCATCAAAGAAGAATTAGTTAAGGCAAATTCCTCAAAAGAAATTCAAAGGGAAATTTTGGAAGATAAAGGATTATAAAGAAGGCATAAACTTTATTGGATCATGAACTAAGACTAGTATAAAAATTCTTTCACTATATAAAGAAAGAAGAGATATAACTAGTCAGAAATATTAAGAGGCTTCTGAGAACCCTACTAACTCACCAGACCTCTGGATGCAAGTCTCAATATTTACCATCCCTACCTCTTCAACTTCTCTTGCCTTCGTTGCTTTGGCCTACCTTTGAAGAAGTGACTCGTACTCCAAACTGAGGCACATAATCCTTAGGTCATCATAGAGTTTAATTTAGAGATCTTTGGGTCAAACTCGGCCTCACGGTGAGATTATTTTATTGTGCCCCAATAGATAAGATAACCTTCCATAAAACCCTTGGTGGAAAGCTTTCCATATTTTTAAAGATAGTCATCATTGGCTTTGAATTCTATGATGGCATACATCCCAGTTAGCTTCAAGGGCCTAAATGTTATGTGCCCTAGAGGAATGTGGTGACTGCATTAGTTTTGGTGGCTTCCAAGGTAGTCTTATGTTGAGTCTTTAAATTCTAGAGGCTAGACAAAGCCAAGTCACACTTGGCCACAAGAAGGTTCCTCTCTTCCTTTGTCATCTTCCTCTCCTCTTCCACACTAAGCTTGAGGGATTTGAGTTGAGAACAAAGTAGGTATGCCTATTCTTCGACCTTGCCCTTCTCAGTCATCACTAGCCTTCGAGTCTCATAAAAGTGATACCCTACATAGTGGAAAAGCTGCAAGACCTATAACCAAACTAAAAGTTTAGTAAAAAAAGAGAAAAATTATCAATAGATAAGCAAGTTTGCATAGGCTTACATCAGAATAGCACTTGGCTCCCTTCAAAAAGAGTTTATTAGTAGGGAGATAAGTGAAGGATGAGTTAGTATTATCCCCAAAGTCTTTGAGAAAGTACTCTTCAGCGTGTGGAGAAGGAGCCTGAACAAAAGTGACTCCTTTGTTGTGATCAACCTTCTTCGTCATATGTGAGTTAGTGATCAAGCATTGCACTCTATAGCATTAGTTCAAGATGGTGGGGAAGAGAAATGAGGTCTCGCTTGCCTCTTCTTCACCTGCTCCTCGCTGGTGACTGGGGACACCCAAGGAGCACCTCCCTATTCCTTCAAAAAACTCATTCATAAATGAGATCTCAGTGATTCCTACAATGTGACATTTCATAGTTAACCCGAGGTAAAACTTGTGAAATCTTTCAAATAGATGAAAAATCTAGGACTCATACGGGTGTCCAAGCAATGGGTAGGCCATATTGCTCCAAATAGACCTTATCATACCATGTAGGGGTAGACCTAATGCTCTCAACCTCCTCAACCCAAGACACCAGGAGTTGGTGGATTTTGGGTCAGATTTCTAGGTCAATCGTATGGGAAAAAGGATCACCTCACTCATAAAGGAGACCTAAATTGACTCTAGAGAAAACTCTTATTGAGTGATCCATCCCAGAATGGATAGAACTGGATTGGAGGTGAATAATTTACACCACTTTTTTAGGACAAAATACCATTGACCCCCCAGAGTTGGAGCATCAGTAACCCTTGAAAGCATCTTTAAATATTTCTATAATGGGAGAAAAACCCCTGGAGGTGGCTAAGGTTTGGAAGACCGAAATGAATTTCTGGCATTTGGTACAATCTAGTTCAAGCTAGATCTCGATCTTTTAGGACGTCTGTAGTAAAGGCATAAATGGGATATTTAAGTTCACTCTCAAACATTTCCCAATAGGTACTAGACTCAAACTTGAACTCTCATCCTAGAACTTGGCTATCCTCTTTTGACCCCAACAAGTCTAACTTAGTCCTATTTGGAAAGGCGAATATGCTGACTAACTATCCAAGATTTTCTGTTATAGGGTAGACTCGAAAATCCAGATCCTTCAAAAATACCTAGTAAAATATTGGCCCTAGGGTCATCAAGAATAGAATGAAAAGATTAAAAATTGGGACTCACTTGAAGATGAGGGCAAGATGGTTGCCTGAGCTACTGAAGGGTGAGCCATTGCGAGTTAGGGCTAGCTCCTGTGGTAGGAGACATGATGGAGGCCATGGCATATTTCATGGTTGGTAGAATAGTAGGAAGACTTGAGGTAGCTCTTCAAATCTCCTTTGGCATGGAGGTAGAGCTAGAGCCTTGGTCCCTAATGGTTGTCGGTGAGATGGCATCGGGCGGTGTTTGTGTGGGGGGGGGGGGGGGGGTGGACAAGAGTTGGTTGCGCCAAAGCGTCGCCTTCCTTTGTGATAGAAGACCCCTTTCTAGTTCTAGAACTATATGGAGTGGGAGTAGATTTGCCAACAAGGAACCAAGATGCAAAGAGAAGGAAATGAAAGATTGCAAAGAGAAGGAGAAAGAAAAGGACATAATCCTTTATATATAAGTCTCATCCTACTGTTTGATTACTCAGATGTGGCTTGATCCAAACCATCGAGGTCCAAGAGGTGGGAGCTATAAAACCCTAACTTGGATCCTTGTGACATGTGTCCTCCATCTGCTCACAAATAGCCCATCAAAAGGGAATCACGATACACATAAGGCATCATTTCAGTAAGCGAGTAGGTAGCCCCAATTGTCACTTCGAGAAGGAATGAAATCCTAATGATTGCATAGGATTTGATGAAATAGTAGCTCACTTCCCCAAGTGGCACAGTTGTCGACACCTCTCATCATGGAATATCAGGTTAAGTAATGGTGGGCTACCCCAAGCAACTTGGAGATTGGTGCCCAACATCTCCAAATGAAGGGTTTGAGTCACCTAGCCATGGCTGGACCATCTACTAGTCATCAAGAAAACTCAAGCTCCCGAGCCTATAAGATAGGGCCTAGAGTTAGGGGACATTGATGATTCACCAAACCACAAGGATTAGTTCGGCAAAGCTAGATAGGCATGAACCAAAACTAGAGCCTTCAGCCAAGGTGATTAAAAGTTGACCTTCGAGGTGACTAAAAGCCAACAAAAACCAAACCAAAAGCTTAGGTTGTGAATTGATATGTTTAAGGAAAGAACCCATTTTAACACTGAACCTTGATGAGCTTAGTGTCCTCAGTTAATGGTTAACTCACACTCGGATTAGTTCCACTATAAGGAAGTCACACTATGGCCCAGCTCGGATATCCCGAGTGATTATAAGATTTGATCTACATCAACTTTAGAAAGTCAATCTCTAAGGATATGATATTAATAGCTATCCATTATGAGAAATCTAGCAAGATGATTATCTAAAATCATAGGATCTTAATACGACAAATCTCTGGACACACTATAAATAACATAATGACTAGAGAGGTAAGGACTAATGCCCAAGTTCTCATATTACTTTTGTTATTATGTGTTGGACTGACTTGATATTAAAGCGACCATTGCTGGAGAGTTTTTGATGGTCTTTTTTCACAATTCCTTCTTGTAACAAATTGATGAAAGAATGGTCTAGTGGATCAAAATCTCAAGGAGCCTCTCAAGTCAAAACTGGTTGTGAGCCAGGCTCCATCAACAACATATGTAGTAAGCATCCTTTTTTTTTAAGAATAATGTATCAAACATCTTACATAACTTCTATCCTTGTTTTTTTTTTGTTTTTTTGCAATCACATGCAATAGATATGTCAAAATTTAAGTGAATTCAAAGATCCTTTCGAGAAGTATCTAACAATTTAGGTTATTTCAAGAACTTTTACTTGTTTGTTTGGATTTTAAAGCTTCAAAAATATTATGATTTGTTATTTGTTGCACTAGACTTTCTAATTTCAGAATTTTGAAATTTCAACAAATCTGAAACTTCTAAGCCCATTAGAATTGATTGGATTTCAGAATTCTATACTTTATAGTCCAACAAGTGATTTGCATATTAGTCTCTAAAATCTATTATTTTTACTAAATTACAAATATTTTCTAAAAACTTATAAATTTACAAAAGGCATTAATAATTTTCAAAGAAATTAAAAAAAATTTCAAATTTTATTTTTTCTAAAAAAAATTTCCAATCAAACACACCATAAATTTACAAAAGGCATTAATAATTTTCAAAGAAATTATAAAAAAATATCAAATTTTATTTTTTCTAATAAAAAAATCCAATCAAACACACATCAAAATTTGAAACCTGAAATTTAAAAATCTTTCAAAATAAATACCTTATTTGAATTTTAAAATTCATAAATTTTGAAGTTCCAAGGCTTTGAACTTTTGATAATTTTAAAATCAAACAAAAAAAAAAGCCCCTTAAAGGATCACTAAACTTTACATGGGCTTTTCCTATCACCTAATACTAAATGTAGTGAAAACCATCAATTATTGAGTGTAAATAGGATCTCATAGTTTTCTTTTACACCAAAATATTTAAGAATTAAATAAAATCTTACGGTGGTTTAAATTAAAAAATATATATGATTTTAATATGTACACTCACCCTACTACCTCTAATGTTTTGTTTTATGTGTCATAATTTAGCTCTTTGATCTTATAATTCATGAGAAAATGAAATGAAAATTGCATGAAATAAACTTCACATGCATTTGAATTGAGGTTGGAAAGGGAATAAGATGAAGTTTGAATTTCCTTATTTTGATCATTAGCTAGTCCATGCTAGCTCCTTGGCCTCTCTTGATGATGAGAGATGAAGAAAGATAGAAAGGATGTGTGGGTTAGCTTGTAGGAGATGATGATCAACATGAGAAGAACACACATGTTCTTATTCACATCTACCACATCCTCTCTTCCATTTGGGCTTGGTCCAGTCCAAATGGGCCAAATGGGTTAAAACCCATTTAACTCAATCAAACAACCCATTATTACTTTCAAATCCAAATTAAATTGGATTCTAGATCAAAACAAAATCAACCTTCTCTAATAGCACAATGCTAGGTTGAGACCATTTGTTAGGTATGTTAATAAATATTTTAATTCATCATGGAATGTCTTACTGAGCATATATTTATAATTTGGTGCATTCTATATTTTCACCCACTTCCCTTTTATAGATACTTGTTGTGCCATCGAAATTGACTATCCAGGATAGCCAAAGTTTTCGAAAAAAATCTCAAAATAATGAATAAAATTAGCATAGGTTTGAGTGCAAAATTAGGTATTGTGGGAATATGACTTTCAATAAGTATAAGCCCTTATTATTAATTACCCTTATAATTATCAAGAACCTCTTAAATTGAGAAACCTAGCTAATAAAATAGAAACACAAAAAAATATAATTTAATTAATTTAAGAAATAAGTACATAATTTAAGTAAGAGTATACACTCATTTTACAAAGAATTTAAATTCATAACATAAATAACATAAAATGAGGAAGGTAATAGGAAAGACTTGATGTTCACTACTAACTTACTCTTGTGCACTTGACTGAGTGGAACTTGACTCAGATGGGCTTTAGTTTGATCATTGGTGGATGCTAATAACTTGACTTGATTTTAGGGTGTAGTTGATCGCCTTGCCTTATGTTAGTTGACTCTGTTAAGGTTTGAAGTATCACCAATGGCTTTCGGCTTATTGTTGGTTAACTAATGTTGATCTTTGATTTAAAAGAATGATTAGCAACTTTAGCTTATGCTAATCATTCTTGATTTGATAACTAATAACCTTTCTTGACTTGTTGTCAATTAGATTTGAAATATTGCCGATGACTTTGTATTTTTATCAGTTCATTTTCTTCGAACATAGTGCCTGGTTGACTAACTAAGCAAGTTCAAACCTATCTTTAGTTTAGTTTGAAATAGTTAGCGACATTGACTTATGTTGATTATTTTTAATCTGATAATCAATGACCTCTTAGTTTATTGTTAATTAAATTTGAAGCATCAATAATGGCTTTTAAGATTGTGTTGGTTGAGATTAAATGGTTTACGGATGACTTTGTGCATGTGTCGATTGATTTCCTTCAAAAATGATGCTTGGTTGATTTACCAAGAAAGTTCAAGCCTACCTTTAGTTCGGTTTGAAAGAGTCATACTTATGCTGACCATTTCTAATTTGATAATTGACAGTTTTTTTGGCTTGTATTGACTAAGCTTGAAATATAACCAATGACTTTATACTTGTTATCGGCTGACCTTCTTCGAACACAACATTTGATTAACTGATTAAGTAAGTTCAAGTATGTCTTAATTTGATTGAAATCGTTAGTAGCCTTGGCTTATACTGATCATTTTTTATTTGATAATTGATGACTTTTTTTGGTTTATTATTAGTTAAGTTTGAAACATCACTAATGGCTTTTGAGCTTGTATTGGCTGAGCTTGATATGTGACGATAACTTTATGCTTATTGTCAGTTGATTTCCTTCGAACACAACATTTAACTATCTAATAAAACAAATTCAAGCTTGTCTTAGTTTGGTTTAAAATGATTAGTAGTCTTGACTCATGCTGACCATTTCTAATTTAATAATCAATAACTTCTTTGGCTTGTTGTCAATTAGACTTGAGGTGTTATTGATGGTTTTGAGCATATTGTTGACTAACTCCAATTATTTGAGTTTAATTCAATTCAAACATGATTTTGGTTCACATTTAATTTGATATTCAAACTTGATCTTGATTCAAGTCTATTTTGATTCAGTTCGATATTCATTCTTGGTTTTGGTTTGAATTTGATTTAATTCAATTTGATCTTCATAACTTGATTTTGTTCAAGTCTAATTTAATTTAATTTGATTTAGAACTTGATTTTGATTTAAGTCTAATTTGATTCAATTCAATATTTAGAACTTGATTTTAATTAAGGTCTAATTTAATTCAATTAGATGTTTAGAACTTGATTTCAATTCAAGTCTAATTTGGTTCAATTTGATGCTTAAAACTTGATTTTGGTTCAAGCCTAATTTAATTCGATTCAAGTTGGGTTCGACCTTATTGGATCCTTGATGGATTTTGGGCTCAACTCTTGTTAGGTTCTTATTTAATCTTTAATGGATCTTGCATTCAACCCTTTTTCGGTTCTTATTCGATCCTTAGTGGACTTTAGATCCAACCCTTATTGGGTCTTATTGGATTCTTGTTGGATCTCAGATCCAACCCTTGTTAGGTTCTTATTGGAACTTTATTAGATCTTGGATTCAATCCTTTTTGGGTTCTTATTGGATTCTTAATGGATTTTGGATTCAACCCTTATTGAGTTCTTATTGGATCCAATGGATCTTAGAACAAACACTTATTGGGTTTTTATTGGATCCTTATTAGATCTTAGATTCAACCTTTATTGGGTTCTTATTGGATCCTTAAAAAATCTTACGTTCAACTTTGTTAGATTCTTATTAGATCCTTAATGAATCGTGGATCCAACCCTTGTTGGGTCCTTATTTGATTCTTAATGGATTTTGTATCCAACTCTTGTTAGGTTCTTATTGGATCCTTATTAGATCTTGAATCCATCCCTTATTGGGTTCTTATTTGATCCTTAATGGATCTTAGTTAGGTTTGCATCCAATTCCTTATTGGGTTCAAGTTTGATCTCTTAATGAATGTAGGTTCCATCTCTTAATAGACTCAGGTTCGACCCATATTGGATCCTAATTGGGTGTGGGTTTGGTCCATTAATGGATTTGAGTTCGAACCATGTTGCCCTTTATTTGGTTTGGGTTCAAACATTAATGAATTTAAATTCAAACCATATTAGACCGTCATTGGATTTGGGGTTCAAACCATTTTGGACCCATACTAGGTCTAGGTTTGAACTATGTTGGTTTGGGTTTGCCTCATCATGGTTTAGGTTTAGATTCAACCTAGTTTTTGTTCAGCTTCAACCTAATTTTCATTTTGGTTCAGGTTTGAACTTGATTTTAGGGTTTAGATTTTGACTTAATTTTGACTTAATTTTGGTTCTAGTTCAAATTTTGACTTGATTTTTGGTTTTGATTCATACTTAGACCTAGTTTTAGTTTTAGTTTAGGCATGAACTAATTTTGATTTTGGTTTTAATTTGAACCTAATTTTGGTCTTGATTTAAATTTTGACTTGGTTTTTTTAGATCAAGTTTAGACTTGATTTTATTTGAATCAATTCTATTTGACTTGTTCACTTTGTGGTCAAATTACCAAAGGAGTCTCTTAGGCTAAGAGTATGGTAATCGGATTCCCAAAAGAATTTCTAAGCCAGAGATATGGTGTTTAGATTTTTGAAAGAATTTCTTAAGCTAAAAATACAACATTCAGATTTTTGAAGGAATCTCTTAGTCCAAAGTGTTAAGTGGTCGGTTTCTCAAAGAAATTCTTTAGGCCTGAAAGTTAGGTGATTGGATTTTCAAAGGAATCCATTAGGTCTAAAAATATCCTGGTGGTCGAGTTTCCAAAGAAATCCCTTAGGCCAAATATTATGTGGTCGAATTTTTGAGGGAATCTCTTAGGCTTGATAAAGAGGCGGTCGGATTCCTAAAGGAATCCCTTAGGCCCAAGAGTTAGGCGGTTAGGTTTCCAAAAGAATATTTTAAACTTGAATGTAGTACACAAATTGAGGCAGAGGGGAGAAAGCTAAAATAATAAAAAAAATTCTCTTTTTTGTTTTTTTCCTACTTTTTTTGTTTTTTTCTTTTTTTATTTTTTTTCAGAGTGACACTTCTTCCTTTTTATTTTTTTCCTCTCCCTCTATCTTCTCCTCCTCCTTTCTCTTCTCTTTCTTCTCTCCTTCTGCATCAAATGATTAGATTTGATTATCTCTACTTGGATCTGACTAGTGAAAGCCACCACTCAAAAACCTTGGCAATCTTTGTGATGTGAAGGTGCCTAATGGCAACTCCGATGAAGGGTGTAGTGCATCAACAATGGCGCAGATCTCGACAGTGATGAGAGGCATGGAAAACCTCCTTGGTGTGGGCAAAAGGTAGTGGAGTGGCGACAAATGAGATACGGCAAGGAAGCCGCTACAAATGCTGAGGAAGCCATTGTAGGTGGCTACAATAGGGCCTCTATTTGCAAGTTTGTGTGATCAAACTTTGGAATTAGGATGTCCGAATATGGTGGTTCAGGCATCCAAACTTTGGGATTTGGGCATCCAAACTCTATCAACAGTTGCAACTGGAAGGCAATGTGAGTGCATGCATGGGTGTTGGGTAGTGAGAGCAAGAGCTAGGGAGCCTTGTAGAGAAAAAGCATAAGAGCAAGAGGGGGTGAAACAAGCAAAGAAGAAATGAATACAAGGTATGAGTGATGAATCTTACTAATTTGGTTCCCATGATTTCTTCTTGTTTAAAGCTCTGCTTCTTTGCCTCTTTTGTGCTTGCTTTTTTCTGATCTCTTCTCTTCTTCTTCCTTCTTCCACCAAACTATTTTTATTTTATTTTATTTTTTTCTTCTCTTTTTTTAATTTCACTCCTCTTCTTCCCCAAACTTCTCTTTCTCCTTGCTTCCTACTTCACCAACACCAGTCCAAGCTCCCTCTTCTTCCTCAACCATACCCCAAGCTCCAGCTCCTTCCTCATGCATGGCGGAGCTTTCTCCTTTATTGTTCATTATAGTTTTGATGATAAACTTTGTGTTTGATGATTTCTTGAGTTGTGTAGCTAGTAGCCAAGCCAAGTTTAAAATGAAGTTCAAGATCATTTAGAAGCCTCAAGGGAAGATGGATACAAAGATTATCATGAAGATTGAGGCATGATGGTGGATCATTGAATGTGACATGAAGATATAAAGATAGCTTGAAGGTCACTTAAGAGATTGAGTTGACTCATGAGGTATAGATTTTCATTTTTATTTTAAGTTGAGTTGAAGATTTGGATTTTGAACCTTTTATTTAAAGCTTTTGGTAAATAATCTAACTCATATTGGAAAGTCTTAATCGGCTTATCCTTTATCCAAGATAAGTTTTGAGTATATGTCAAAAAGGGCTGAAGTTGTAGTTAAACAAGTGAAGATTTTTTTGTAATCTTCAGATGTTTAAACTTCAAGGTTTGAGCACCTGAACATAGCAAAATTTATTGGGCATTATTGACAAATTTGGATGCTTGAACCCCTAGTTTATATGACTAAAGATTAGAAACTATAATTTTAGGTTATCGGTTCTCTGGAAGCTGGTCCCAATTTAGGCTTCGATCACCCTACGATTAAGAGTTTAGATGCTCAAAGCTGAGAACTAGATGCCCACATTTGTGATATCAATTGTAACAACTAGTTAAATTTGACTATTGGCGCTATTTGAATGACTGAGTCTTAAGGTCTGGACATCCGAACATGGTAGAAAATAGCTAGTAATGGCTAGTTCTCTTCCTAATAGGTATTTAAGGGCTTGGAGTTTAGTCTCAAAAAACATTTTAGATCTTCGAGTGATCTTTGATAGAAAATATGAGCTTCCATAAGGACAATAGCCTCCTAAGAGCTATTAACTTAGTTCCCCAACTTTCAAATCTTCAAAACTCTTGTACTCAATTAAGAGGTTCTTGTAGTGAGGCTTTCTTGGAAAATTTCTCATCTTTTTTTATTATAAACTCTTATAGGGAGTTAAGAATGTGAGAAGGACAAGACTCCATATTGGGAGAATTGATTTGCTTGGTTGGAGCACATGGGGGTGGCTTTATCTACGAAGCATAATCAATAGTGGAGTGATTCAAGTGCTCAAGAGGGAGCCAAGGACTATTGAGTAAGCACAGTTGACCAAACCATGTTAAAGTCATCATGCACTTCCTATCTCTTTTACATTATAAGCACGTCTGGTTCTTTTCTTTTCTTGTGAGCTTGTGAATTTTGGATTGAAAAATGAATTGATTTTGAGCTTAAAAATTATATGTTATTTTTAAAAGACCTAACCCCTCTTAGGTTGGTTTTGGCTTTTAATTGGTATCAAAGTCAGGTTCTCTTTTTCTTTTTTGGTTTAACCACCTAGAGTTTTTCGATCAATGTTCAAGGCCAATTTTGGTGTTTCATCAGCTCTCCAAGAGGAGCAATCCACTGCTAAACCTCCACTCTTTAATGGTACTCACGTATTTGTATTTTCATAAAAGCCATTAATTATGATCTATAGCACGTTGTAGAAGATATACTCCACCCACCAAGACAATTGATGGTGTGAGGGTTTCCAAATCTAGAGATGAATGGAACTATTTGGATAAGAAAAATGATTCATTGAATACAAAAGCCGTGAACATTTTGTATTGTATTTTTGATCCAAATGAGTTTAAATGGATTAGTATTTATGAAATGACTCGTGATATTTGGCATTGCCTTGAGGTTACTTATGAGGGAATAAGGCAAGTAAGAGAATCCAAAGTAAACATATTAGTTAGCTAATATAAACTTTTTAGGACGAAACCAAATGAGTCAATCACCTAAATATTTACTTGTTTTATCGATATGATTAATACTTTAAAATCTCTTGGTAAAATATATACTAATAATGAAATGATGGAAAAAATCTTAAGATGCCTTCATAAGTCATGGGATTTAAAGGTGACTACAATTCAAGAGTTAAAGGATCTCAATCAAAGAAATTCAAAGAAAAGAAGAAGAAGGTAATGGTGACTATATGGGACTTGGTTTAAGTAAATTTGGACTTCATTTTATATCCTCTTCTATATCTAAAGACATCAAGTCTACTTTTGTAAAAGCTTCAAACTCTATATTTTTAAAATTAAAATATAATTATTGTAATCAAAGTGGACATATCTCCACTATTTATCCAATAAAGAAAAATATTTTTTCTAAAATAAATTTAGGCACATAAGGGGATGATTTCAAAGTCAAGGAATCTAACCTTATTTGGGTTCCCAAAGCATCTTCAACTTGAGTAGTTAAGGTTAGCTAGAAGTGGCCCATGAGCTTTAACTTACGACATACTCATGGTTATTTTCTAGCTAATTCATTAAAAGGTAGGTTTTCTTGTCTAAATTACTTTATCTTAAATTACACTCTTGATTATTGTTTCAGTACTTTGTTATATTACTCTCTAACCATATGGGCCCATACTTAAAGTGGGTTCCAACCTAATGTTCTTAATTTTTTAGCTATGCTTCCACTCTAAAGATCAAAGGAAAAAAATGGTTTCTTGATAGTTATTGTTTATGGTGTATGATAGGGAATCCATCCATATTTATAGAGTTAAGAGATAAGGGTGGAGGATACATTACTCTTGGGGATAACAGTAGAGGTAAAATTATTGGTATTGGTAATATTTCAATTGGATCTTCTTTAATTAAACAAATTCTTTTAGTAGAAGGTCTTAAGCATAATTTATTATCTATTAGTCAATTATATGATAAAGGATTTTATGCTCTATTTAAATCAAAACTTTGCATAGTTAGACATGCTGATAATGATGTTATAGCTTGTGTCAGTCATTGTGATGGAAATATTTATACTATTGATCAAGATAACTTGAAAAATAAGAAGTGTTTTGTAGGTTAAGATAATAATGAATGAGTTTGGCATAAAAGGCTTGGACATGCTAGCATGTGAAAGCACAAAAATACCAAGGAAGAGGAGGAGGAGGAGGAGGATTTTTTTGGGTGGGGGGGGGGTGGGGGGGGGGGGGGTGGGGGGGGTGGGGAGGGGAGGGTTGCAATTGAATTAGGTTTTTGAGAACAAATATCACTTTTCAATGAAATCAAAACCAATTCAATCCAATGCCCTTGTCTTGCTCTTGAGAACTTCAACTCTCCACTAGAGCATCACTTCATCTGTGAAGCCAACTCCTTGTACTTCCTCTTGTACCGATCAACAAGATGAACTTCAATCTAGAGCTTGAGTCTCTCAACTACTCCAAACAATCTTAGAGTAGATTACAAGTGAAAATTGGAAGCAAATTGTACAAATTAAGCTTACATAAAGATCTCTCAAGATTGAGTGAAAAAGCAATGAAAATTTACTTGAGATTGGAAAGTTTAACGCAATTTGAGGGCTAGTGAGCTAGAAGGGCTTTAATCTTTTTTCACAAAGATTAAGAAGTTGCAAAACCATTTAGAGAAGCTCCTTCCACTCTATATATATCTTTTAGGTTGAATCTAACCATTGGGGGTAAAATTTCATAGCTAGGTTTGCTCCAATGGTCAAAAAAATTAGTTGTCAGTTGCACAAAAATCGCAAACTAGTCGATCGCTTAGCTAATCGGTGAACCAATTTTGTTTTACTAGAATTGGGCCACTGCCTAGCCGATCGGTCGATTCCAAACCGGTCATTTGGTACTATAAAAACTTAGACCTGATTTTTTCATAGTTGGTCATCTTATTCCAACTGGTCATTCAGTTTTGTGACAAACTTAGGACTAGTTTTTCCAATCAGTCATCTGGTTCTAAACCAATCATCCAGTTCTACTTAGGTTCAAAAATTTTTAATCTGTTATTTGACATAGTCATTCGCTAGACCAAGTGGATGTCTAGTTCTGTTAGAAAATCTCTATTAAGGGCTTTTGATAGAACTCTACATGACAAAAAACTCTAAATAATTAATCTTAAGGAAAATTTTGACTTGACTGAAAGTAAAAGAACTATTCAATATCGAGTTCTTGAGTTGCTTTGGCTTTGTCCATGTCATCATCAAATCTTTAAGTTGTTGTAAATATCTTCAAACCACTTTAAGCTGTCTATAATCTCTTCAAGCTACGCTTGCCAATCCACCATTGTGCTTCTATTTCTTTGAAGCTTTGGAATGTACCCTTGAGAGTGTTAAGTACTTTATCTACAAACACAACTCAAGTGGACATTAAATATAGTTTGTTCATTATCAAAACATGGAAGAGTAACAATATCCCCTTTTTTGATAATGAAAACCTCCCAAAAAAAACTTGAAATTTAAAGCACTAATTAAAAGCAATAATCAAACTAATATGCATATATGACAATAATCACACTAATACACATATAAGATAATAATATCACCATAATATTACATCATAGAGCTCTCTCCCCCTTTTGACATCACCAAAAAGGGTGCAACATAAGAATAAAAAATGATAGTGTCTCCCCTATAAAGAAATGAGCATAACTTGTATAAGAGCTAAACTATCATCACAAGCAACAATAGTAGAAAAATAATATATGTGATAGCAATAAATGCCACCGCAAACTATATACAAGCTCCCCCTTAATTGATGCATTCTAGGAATTTGATAGCAAAGAGGCAAAGAAAAATGTAAGTACCTAAAAATGAAACCACATAAAGTGCAAATATTCACCATGTCAAGTCAAAATGCAATATGCAAAGAATAATCCATAATCCACCATCCAAAATACCCAAGTCTAGGAGCCGTGCGATTGGGAAAGGTGCATAACATCTCAGTGACCTTATCCTGGAAACCATCAACAGAGGTTCCAATGGTTGTTACCTCATTAGCCGTGCTCTATAAAAAGTCCTCCAGGTGAGCTAGCCTCTCGACAAAGTCAAAACTAGAGTCAAAAGATGTGGCCAGTGGAGGTATAGTATGATCAAAGGTGTGTCATGCTCACTGGTCTCACTCTTAGCATCAATCTCATATTCCTTGCCCTGCTTAGCATCGTCCTTAGGCCCATGAACCCAAATGCCATCATGCTAGTTGAAGCCCATCTAGTAGAGGGTAAAGTGGGAGAAGGAACCAATGATTGTGAAGGGTGTGGTAGAGAGAGAAATCATGCTGAGAGACGGGGGCTCCAAAGTTTTGAAGAATCAAAATCATAATGCTAGGGAAGCCAAGGGTAGCATGAGAGGGTCTAATACACTAGGCCACATGGTGAATAATTATATATAAGGTAAGCAAACCATACGCCTAGTCAAAAGATAGAAAAATGAGATACAACTCGATGAATGATACCTTATTCCTATGCCCATCCTTTAGATGGAGTGTGTAGACTAGGAGCTAATGGATCACGTAGGCTCGAGGTGGGAGGAGGTTAGACTGAATCCTCTGCATGGAATCACCCAATTTTTCTCAAAAACAATTTCAACAACCAACTGGTACAAGGAAAGTTGGTCATACCATCTGCAGGTAAGAATCAGTCTCTCCCTTATTGCAAGTTTACCAATAATGAAGCCTAGGACTATAGGGGTAAGAGGCATGTTCTTATCACCATAGGAGGTGTCAAAGCAGTTTTTATGTTCATCAAAGGTTGCATTGGAATAAAAGACTTGAACACCATATTCATGGTATGTTTTATGTTTGGTTACTAGTGATGTCCAACCTTAATAATCAAACAAGGGTCTAAGATTTAGAGAATGTAGATCATTGAAATTAATAGAGCATGGAACCACGATACAAGAAGATGAAAACTTGGGTTGGAAGTGAGTAAAGGTATCAAGTGAATTAAATTCAAGAGGGAAAGATTCATTACAAGGGGAAGAAGAAGATATTTCACCTTTCTTCTTCTTTGAGGCAATAAATTTGAACCTTAGAGCCATGAGAAGAGAAGAAATGAAATGGGGGCAAGGGAGGAAGGAGGACCAAAGGGTGATGGACTAAACTAGCTCAAAGGCCTTGGGTCACCTCAATTTGCTGCTAGATCACCTGGAGTGATCGTTGGGAGCCACCACACATGGGAGTAGATGGAGAAAATAGATGGGCATTAGGGTTTTAAGCTTGAAATCCAGACAAATTTTTGTGAACCGAATTACTAGCCCAGATGAGCAAAAACTTTGTGAACTAGTTGCCATTTCCTAGCCGATTGACCAACTATGAATTTTGTCCAAACAAATATTATGAGACTAGTCGACCAATTTAGAATCGGTCATTCGATTCAAAGAAGAATACTAGTCCATAGACAAATTCAAAAAGAAAACCTAAGATCAATTATCAAAAGTATTTAATAAATCAAGTGAGTTTTGAAACATCAATTGCATTTTGAATCAAACAAAACCACATATCATCCAATGGTTTAGTAAAAATATCTATAAGTTGATGATCAGATTAAATAAAAATCAATAAAACATCCTTTTTTAAAAATATAATCCTTGATAAAATGATATCTAATATCAATGTATTTTGAGTGAGAATGTAGTACCAAAATTTTGGACAAATTAATAGCACTAGTATTGTCATAGTAAATTGGTATATTTGAAAAATCACAATCAACATTTTGAAGTATTTGTCTCATCCAAAGCATTTGAAAATAGCAACACCTTGCAGCTACATATTCAGCTTTAGTGGTAGAAAGAGCCATTGAATTTTATTTCATGAAACTCCATGAAAATAGAGATTTTTCACAAAATTGGTATGTATCACTAGTACCCTTTCTATCCACATGACATCTGATATAGTTCGCATCGTAAAATCCAATTAAATTAAAGCAATCACCTCTTCGATACCACAATCCTAAATTTAGTGTGTCTTAAAATACCTAAGTATGCGTTTTATGACAACTAGATGAGATTTCCTAGGGGATGCTCGAAATCTAGCACATAAGCAAAAACTAAATATAATAGCAGTTCTATTAGCGGTAAGATACAATAAGCTACTAATCATACCTCTATACTGTTTTTCATCAATCTTTTCACTATTTTCATCCTTGTCCAACTTGGTTAAAGGACTCATTGGAGTGCCAATTGCCTTAGCTACATCCATGTTAAACTTCTTAAGTAGTTCCTTAATGTACTTAGCTTGGTTAATGAAGATCCTATTTTTCAATTGTTACACTTAGAGACCAAGAAAGAAGTATAATTCCCCCACCATGCTTATTTTGAATACTCCTTCATAATGCTTACAAATATCTTACAAAGATTTTTATTAGTAGAACTAAAAATAATATCATCTACATAAATTTGTACTACTGATAAGTTATTATGCCATTTCAAGAGAAATAGTATGGTATCTACACATTCTCTTGTAAAATGATTGAAATTAAAAAGGAAATTAATCTCTAATATCAAAATTTTGGAGCTTATTTACGATCATATAGTGTCTTCTTCAATATTAAAATATGATTTGAAATTTTTAAATCCTCAAATCTGAGAGGATGTTGAAATAAAATTCTTCAGCTAGAAAGCCATTTACAAAGACACTTTTGACATCCACTCCTTGGGTAACTCCTTGCCAAGCTCTTGCTCCTTTAGTTCATCATCTCCATTATCAATCTTCTTCTCATTTGATTCTTTGTTAGTTTCACCCTCCTTTCTTTCTGTTATTTGCAAATTATCTATTTTCTTGAAGATCTCTATAAGTTTAATATATGTACATTTACAAATAGATCTCCTAAACATTCTTATTCATAATTACGTCCAAATTTTATCATTTGTAAATAAAATTTTACAAAAAAATATTAAAAGTTTTAAAACTTAAAATTTTAAATTACAAGTTTAATATTTGTATATTACAAATAGACCCCTTGAATATTTTTATCTATAAATAAGTTCAAATTTTAGGAAAAAAGACATTGAATGTTTTGAAACTTAAAATTTTAAATTATGAGTTTAATATTTATATATTTACAAACAGACCCCTTGAAGATTTTTTTATTTATAAATAAGTCCAAATTATAAATAAAAATATTCAAAGGATCTATTTGTAAATATACAAATATTAAACTTGTAATTTAAAATTTTAAATTTTAAAACCTTCAATATATTTTTTGTAAAATTTTATTTAAAAAATGATAATATTTGGACTTATTTATAAATAAAAATTTTGAAGGGGTTTATTTGAAAATGTACAAATATTAAACATGTAATTTAATACCTTTTTTATAAAATTTTATTTAAAAAATGATAAAATTTGGACTTATTTATACTAAAAAAATTCAAGGGGTCTGTTTATAAATATATAAATATTAAAATTGTAATTTAAAATTTAAAATTTTAAAACTTTCAATGTCTTTTTTCTGAAATTTTATTTAAAAATAATAAAATTTAGACTTATTTATGAATAAAGATATTCAAGAAATTTATTTATAAATGTACAAATATTAAACTTGTAATTTAAAATTCTATGTTTTGAAACCTTCACTATCTTTTTTATAAAATTTTATTTTAAAAAATAATAAAATTTAGACTTATTTATAAATAAAAATATTCAAGGAATTTATTTGTAAATGTACAAATATGAAAATTATAATGTAAAATTTTATGTTTTAAAACCTTCAATATTTTTAAATTTTATTAAAAAAATAAAATTTAGACTTATTGGTAAATAAAAAATATTTGAGGGGTTTATTTATAAATGTATGAATATTAAATTTATAATTTAAAATTTTAAGTTTCAAAATCTTCAATATTGTAAAATTTTTATTAGAAAAACTAAAATTTGGACTTATTTATAAATAAAAATATTTGAGGGGTCTATTTGTAAATGTATGAATATTAAACTTGTAATTTAAATTTTTATGGAGTATTTATTTGTAAAGAATTTTAAACATTTAAGGTCCTCTTTGTAAATTTTTATTTGAAAATATTAAAATTTGGACTTATCTATAAAGAAAAATATTCAATGGGTTTATTTGTAAATTTACAAATATATAAATTATAATTTAAAATTTAATTAAGGGTTTATTATAAATATTTGCGAGAAAGAGTGGAGGGTATGAAGTAAAAAAATTTTAAGAGATTTAGTTGTAAAATTATAGCGGGTAAAAGTAAAATTTTTGGAAAAAATTTTGATTAAATAACAATCGGGGAGTTGTAGGTTATAATACATTTTAAAACGAAGAGAGTGGTGTAGGTAATACTTGCAATCTTTTGTGTGTGTGTTGTGTGTTTGGGGGGTGGGGGGGGGGGGGGCGGCTGCGGGGGGGGGGGGTTGTGTGGGGGGGGGGGGGGGGGTGTGTTTGGTAAATCAAGCAAAATTTGACTAGTTGTAAGCAAAAAGTCCTAAACTTTTTCTCCAAGCAAGATGTAGATTCATCAAATTCAACTTTAATAGACTTTTCAATAATCATAGAAGTCTTGAAGACTCTAAATGCTTTACAGGTGGAAGAGTATCCAAAAAATATGCCTTCAAAAGTTTCAGAATTAAATTTTGATAAATGACTTTGGCTATTGTATCTATGCATGTATCCAAATTATCTATGCCAAAACCATTCATGGTTTTCATGACCTACAAAATACTTTTCAATATTTAGGTAAACCTGAACCAAAATATAAGCATTTCCATCACAATGACCCACAAAAAAAAATATTTGTTGCTATCATTATGTCTAACTATGCAATGATTAGGTCTAAACAAGACAGGAAATCCTTTAGTACATAATTGACTAATAGACAACAAACTATGCTTGAGTTCCTCAACTAAGAGTACACCTTTAATTATAAAGGAACCAATGAAAGCATCACCTTTATCAATGATTTTACCTTCACCATTATCTCCAAAGGTGACAAACCTATCTTCTTTGCTTACCAACTCCCTAAACATTGATGGATTTCTTGTCGTGTGTCTTGAACATCCACTATTGAGGAACCATGTTTCATTATTCTTCTTGGAGTGAAGGTATAACTAACACATTCAAAAATGGAATGGTACCCATTTTCAATTATGGGTCCTCAAGATTAGGGAAAAGAGAACAAACCATGTAATAGGACATAATAGAAAATAGCATGCATGATATATGAAATATAGTAAATATAATTTCTTACCTCTACCATATTAGCTAGAGAGTGACCATAAAAATATTTTTAGTAAGGGCCCATGGGTCATCCATAGCTACCTTAAGATATTTATGCTAAAGAGGTTTTAGGAACCCAAATGAGCTTGGATTCCTTGACTTTTGGGGTTGTTCCCTTAGGTACCCATATTTGTTTAAGAGAAGTATTGCTCTTAATTGGCAACTAGCAGGACATGTCCCCTTCTATAATAATAGTTGCAAGTTAAATAAGAATATGTTGATTTTGAAGTCTTCATAAAAGTGGATTCAGTACGTTTGAACTTAGAAGATAAAACAAAGCCTAGTCGGGATTTATTCAAAACAATCCTTTGGCTTTTGAGAATCATGTTCGTGATAGTATTTCCATGAAAGAAATTTTGCAAAGCCTTTTTCGAACGAATATTCTCATTTCTGAGCATGTCTAGTTTATTTTGGCATTTATAAGTAGTTTTAGAAGATTTTAAAATATCATATTCTACTTGGAGTGCATCAATATTCTCTTTGCAATTGTAAGAGCTTTTAAAAGACTTCCAAGTATCAAGATCATTCTTAAGTGAAGATAATTTCTTTCTTAATGAAGCATGCTTGAAACTTAATTTTTCATGACTAGAAAATAATTCTTCAAAATCTTCTTGTAATTTCTCAAAGATACATCACATACCTCATCCTCATTTGCGATAAGGCATAAGTTCACAATTTCATCATTGGATGAGGCATCTTCGCTTTTCTCCTTAGATTAATCCCATTTTGATACCATTGCCTTCTTCTTCTTTATCTTGAATTTCTTCATTTGAGTAATGAGATTGCAATTCACCTTCATATGTCCCAGCTTCTTTCACTTGAAGCATGTTGGTACATCTTCCTCTTCCTCTATGATAGGGTTGCTTCTCTCACCCCTCTTTGGCTTCCTTGGCATATTCTTTTTTTTAAGGAATTTCTTGAACTTTTTTGTAAGAAGCACCATGTCATCATTACC
>RXID01014610.1:0-104176 GCA_005019695.1 Trichopus zeylanicus subsp. travancoricus | reverse complement strand
TATTTTCTCAGGATGCTCGGCAAATCTGCAAAAATCGAATCGTCGCCTCTATGAAATGTCAACCGTCACCTTGCTTAGGAAAGTGAGCCATTGTCCTGTCTAACTTTGAGTGATTATGGGAGCTTTACTCTCTTTCAAGGTGATGAGTTAGCACTATCCACTCATTTATCGAAGCAACCTTTTACATGCCCCCTCAATTCCTTTTTTCAAGGCTGCTCCCAACCAGATCAAAGACATATCTCTCCAAGATTCAAGTGGAGGTTTAAATATTTCCTCCTTTTGGACTACAACGACTTGTGTCAAGCCACATGGAGGTGATCCAATGGTAGTAGAAAACTTACAAAGGATCCTTTGTCCTTTTTCCCTTTGCATGGAGGAGCTTTTAGGTCCTCACTTTTTCTCCTTTAATAAATCTATTTTCAAATAGCATCCCCTTCTACTCCTTCTATTTCTAGGAAGAGGTCTCCTACTTTGAGGGAAGACGTAGCCTTTTCTATGGAAGAAATTCAAGTTCCTTTCGAGGTCTCAGGGTCGACACTACCACTAATGAGAAAGTCTTCTTGATCCTATGTTGGCTTGAGGTTGACTTCTAGGGCTGAAGGGCCATCTAGATCTGGTTCCACTCTTGTGTCAAGGGAGGCCCGAGAGTTTGGCATTGGCCCATCTACTGGGGGAGCCTATTCTAAGCTGACGGTGATTGGTTTCTCAAGGGCTCCTGTGACTATCTTGTCTTCAGCATCAAGTGAGTTTTGATTTTGATCCTCATCTTGTTCTTGATGATTTTAGTATGTGTTCCTCTTTTTGCTTGATTTAGCCATAGAATATGACTTTGTAGGGATTGCTAAGATTTTATTCATGAATGAGAGTTTGAGATAGCAAAGGGGTATTCCTTGAGTGTCTCTAGCTCTGCCTGTTGAGAAGCTTTGTGAAGCAAAGGCCTTTGCCCACTATCAACTGGTATCTCTAGTCTAGGGGAGGAGAAAGAGAGAGAAGGAGGAAGAAGAGAGCCATGACACCCATGATGGGAGAGTAAGGAAGAGGTAGAAAATTCCTCATTCTCCTTCAACTATCTTGTTAATCTAAAGTCATTGGGGACAGTGCTTGGTCGCTCGCCTATTGCATGATGACGTAGTAGGTTGGTTGCGGAAAGGGCACCACTTTTGCTCCTTTTGCTTCTCTACCATGTGGCAGAATGTGAGGGAAGTCTTCTTCGAAGCACCAAGGGACCTCAAGGAGATTATGGCCAAAGAGCATTTCCTTGGGAACTTCAAGAAAGACTCTAACCGTTCCTTGGCTTGGCTTCTTGCCTATCGAATTTTTTTGGAGTGGGTCAGATCTTGCACCATCATGAGTACATCATATTTGCTTTCGTGTGGATAATTTCCACCCCCTTCATTTCTTTTTTTTTTATGGACCGGCTTTTTGTTTGACTATAGGCCCTGCAATCCTTCCAGTATATAGGGCATTAGCTCTATGAGGCTTAGGGGTTGGGCACAGCTGAGAATAACAAAGCTGAGGAGGAGATGATCCTACTTCATTCTTAACTAAAATCTCTTCAACTTATCTTGGAAGAGAAGGAGAATAAGATAGAGGAGGAAAAAAAATATCCTTATAGATGAGCGATACTCAACTTTATCTGGTCTGCAAGACTAGGAGATTCGGCAATGTCAAAATAGAAATGGTTGCCATGTATGTCTAGAGTAAGAATACACCAATACTCTAAAGCTAAATTAGATGTAGGCCATTTTAGTTTATAGGACTAGTGATGAGTACCTTTAGGATTGTGGGAAACTCGCCGCCATATCTTTTGAAGAAGGGTACCTTGTCTGCCATGACATGGTGAAGCAAACTCACAGTGACTGAGTTTGAGCATGTTGATCTCCAGGTTGAACTTTATAATGACTTGAGGGTTTAATGTGGGAGTATGAGGATCTCATCTAAAGGGAGGTTGTAGTGGTGAAGGAAAGAGAGGCTGAAGAGGGCATCCCGAGCCCAGTCAAGCTGATAGAGTCCTTTGAGCCTTGACTTGTTTCTAACTAGTGGTAATTCTTACCCTTTGTAAAAGGATTTTTGCACTTGTCTTAGCTTGGAACTTAATAGAAATTTATCCTCTTTCCTAAACTTTTACTTTCATTGGCTTGGATCTTTTAACTGAATTTTTTGACCACATCCCTCTCACTAAAACAACTTTAATTAGCCCATTTAGGTTACTCTTTGGAACTCCAAGGGTCAAACATTTCTATCTCACAATTGAGATCTTCTTGAGTGAAGTAGTTGACTTCTACTTCGGTTGAACACTAGAACACATGACTGACCAAAACTTTGAGTGGCTTAAGATCTGATACCTCATTCAAGTGACCAAAACACATAGTTGGACTATAGATATAGCAAAGCCATCTTTTTTAGTAATACCTTGATTGGTCACTGAAGCACCTAGTTGGACTGTAGGGCCATTAGAGCTAAGTTTTTGGAGAAATACCTCAGTGAGGTCACCGAAGCACTTGGTTAGATTGTAGGTCCAGTAGAGTTAGATTTTTAGAGGAATACCTTGGTAGGATCACTAAAGCACCTGGTTGGACTATAGGGCTAGCAAAGCTCGGTTTTTAAAGGAATATGGTAGATAATTTTTTCAAAGAATAAAGATTGTATAAAAGATAAAACCTTCTAAGGTTTTCAACATGCCAAGTTTGAGGAAGCACTTGATTATCTAGATGCTCAATCTTGAAGGTTCCTAGTCCCATGACTCTAGAAATCTTGAATGGGTCTATTTAGTTCAGAGATAATTTTCTCAAGATGTGATAAATTAGTTCAGCTCAATAAAGCACCCAATCGTTCAGTTGTAGTTCCTAGTTGCAAACTTTGGCGTTGTAATATTGGGCTACTCGTCACTGGTACTTGGCTATCCTTGTGCAAGCTTTTTCTCAAACTTCTAACATAAGGTCTTTATCTGCTCAGAGATTTGCCTCATTTATCTCAGGATCATGAGTTTTGACTTGTGGGGATGTGAGTCCGATTTCCACAGGTATGACTACCTTGATCCCATAGGCTAGCATAAAGAGTGACTCCCCTGTAGCCATCTGAGGTGTGATTTAGTAAGACCACAAGATGTGCAGTAATACTTCCACCTAGGCACCCTTTGCCCTCTCGAGATGTTTCTTTATGCCTAAGAGAAGGGTTGACTTATTATCTCAGTCAAGCCCTTAGATTGGGGGTGCACCACCGAGGTAAACCTTTGTTCTATCTAGATGTTGCTATAGTATTCCTTGAATCTTGTACTGTCAAACTACTTTTCATTATTTGTGATAAGCATACGTGATAGTTCGAATCTACAAATTATGTTTTGCCAAAAGAACTTTCGAATCTTCCTTTTAGTAATCTTAGCAAGTGGTTCAACTTCCACCTACTTGGTAAAGTAGTTGATGGTGACTATTAAAAATTTTATTTATTCAAGACCATTAGAAAAGGATCTAGGGTGTCCATTCTTTATTGGTCGAAGGACCAAATTGTCTGAGTCTGTTGGAGTTGGATAGTAGGGCTATGGTACAGCGAGGCATATCTCTAGCACTATTTACATTTGAAAATAAACTCTGATGGTTTGATAGACATATTAAGCTAATGATACCCTTGTCAGAGGAGATTGTGGCAAGGGCTCATTCTCCTCCATGGCTCTCACATATCCCTTCATAAACTTCATGAAGGGCATAATCAACTTCTTTGGGCTTCAGGCAATTGAGGAGTGGTCGTGTTAGTGACCATTTATGAAGTTGTCAATCTATTAAGATGAAGCTTGGTGCTAGCCTCATAATCTTCTTTGCTCCCCTCGGATCCTTGGGGAATCATCCTTATTTAAGATATGAGATTATGTGACACCTTTAACTATTCCATGTTTGGTAGCCTCAAAGTTGCTCGATTGCTAGAGGTTTTCCACATACCTTGCATTGAATTTAGGGAGGTTGAAGCTAGTTGTGCAAAAGTGTTTGCCTCAATTTTGCTATCCCAATGCATGCGATAGATCTCTACTAGATCCATTCTTGTCATGAGTTTTTATGCTTTGACTCTAAGTACCATGTTATGACTATGTTGTTGGCTTCATATTTCCTGGTAACCTGCAAGTACACAAGTTGGGATTTGTTGAATACCTTGAGTTTTTTGGCTCCTTCTATGAGCACCATGTGCAATCTGACAATAAAAGCTTCATATTTAGTGGTATTGTTTGAAGCCTCCAATCCCAATCGAGCTGAATACTTAGCTACTCTTTCATTTGGGCTTTGGAGAATGACTCCAATCTCGTAGCTTGACTCGTATGATGAGCCATCAACCCAAATCTCCCATGGTTTAGCTTCTGATCCTATCAAGTAGGATGTAGTGTCCATCAAAAAGTCTACTAGTCTCTAGGCTTTGATAGTCCTCAAAGGCTCAATAGTTACATCAAATTCACTTAACTAGATGGACCATTTGAGGAATCTTCTTGAGGTTTTTACTTTTTGTAATGTTAGCTGAAGTGGGAGATTGGTGAGGATGGTGACTAGATGTGCTTGAAAGTATTTGCAGTGCTTTTGAGCTATAAGCACTAGGGCGTAAGCTAGTTTTCCTAGTGGGGGATATCAAGTCTCTACTCTAGTGAGTACAAAACTCATATAGTATATCCCTATTACTTTTTACCCCGATCACTTATTAACATTGAGCTTACATCCTAATCTGAGGCTATTATATAATGGAAGAGTACCTCATTTAGTTCAGGTCTTTCCAATAGAGGAGGCTCATATAGGTATTTTTTTAAAGATTTTCAAAGGCTCTATTGCACTCCTCTTTCCATTTAAATCCCAAATTCTACTTAAGTGCTTGAATAAAAGGCAAGCATTTCTCATCTAACCTTGATAAGAAGTGATTAAGCATTGCCAATCGTCCAGTGAATCTCTACATTTCACTGATAGAACTCGGGGGCATCATTTTTATGATAACATCTATTTTCTTTGGGTTAGCCTCTATCCCTTGCTTCGAGATGAGGTTACCAAGGATTTTTTCTGAGCTTACCCTGAAAGCGCACTTTTTTGTATTCAGTTTCATCTTGAACTTTTAAGATGTGTAAAAGTTTCTTCTAGATATTTCATGTGTCCTTCAACATAGAGATTCTTTACCAGCATGTCATTGATATATGCCTCCACATTCCTTCCCAACTGTGGCTCAAAAACTTTGTTCACCATCCTTTGGTATGTCACTCTGGCATTCTTCAACCCAAAAGGCACAATGACATTGCAAAAAGTGCCTTAATCAATGATGGAGGAAATTTTCTCCTCATCCTTGGGATGCATTCAAATTTGGTGGAAACCTAAGAAGGCATCCAGAAAGCTTAGGAGTTAGTGATTTGAAGTAGAGTCCACAAGTTGGTCTATCTTCGATAAAGGGTAGCTATTCTGTAGACAAGTTTTGTTTAAGATGGTGAAGTTACCACACATTCTCCATTTACTATTGGACTTCTTGATCATTACCACATTGACTAGCCATTCGGGGCAATGAACCTCTTTGATGAATCTTGCATTGAGGAGTTTGTTTACCTCCTCCATGATGGTTTTTTGTCACTTGTTGGGCGAAATGCCTCTTTTTTTGTTTAACCAACATGTAATTTTTAGCCACTATGAGCTCACGTTATGTCACAACGGGATCAATGCCAGGTAGGTGTTGGAGGACTAAGTGAAAATATCTTGACTTTTTTGTAAGAGTTTTCATAGTTTGGTGTGCAATGGTTCCATGAGGTTCCCCTGAAGCTTTCAAGTTCTTCTAGAGCCTTTGTCGATGATGAAGTTAACAAGCTATTCCATAGATTTGGCATAGACCATCTTTGGATAAATGATGGACTCTTTGATTTTAATGAGTTGCTCCTTATGTTCAGCATTGGTGATTTTTAGCCTGGCTATGGGCTTGTCAACTTTTGTTATCACTGGGGCTTTGCCCTTTCGGTCAGAGTTATTGTGCCAATAGGTCGCCTTGAACTCTTTATCTTGGTTTTGGTCACCCCATGCCTCACATGTACCAAGTTTAGTTAGAAATCTCATAATTAAATAAAAATAGAGATTTCCACTTGGAGTTGATTGAGCACTAGTCGGCCCAATAGCATGTTATAGGTCAAGTGTGTCCGAACCACCATGAACTTTCACTTGACTATGGTGCTCCTAGGATTCTCTCCAACTGTAAGGAGTAGATCATTATGCTGATTAGATTTACTAAATTTCAAATGAATCTAGTAAGGGTCCTGACATATGGTTTTAGCTTCTGCTCAATTTTCATTTGATCATATTTTCAGATGAACAAAATATTGACCAAGATTCTAGTATCTGTCATGATATGTTGTGTAACATAGCCATCTAAGATTGTTGAGATGACCAATGCATCAGCATGTGGTATCAAAATTCCCTCTAAATCCTTTATTAAGAAGATAATATCCTAATGTTCAGGCTCATGATATTGTCTCTTCATTTCTACCTTCACCTCTTCATGCCCCCTAGTGATGGTTTGGCATTTGGGGGTTGACACTGAGGCTTCATTTCGAGCTAGTTGGTTTGTCAAGATCATGTTGAGATTGTCTTTCAGAGGTGGATTATGCAACTCTGGGGTAGGGTTCCTCTAGAGAGTAGTTTATAGATTATGTTCTCACGGGCGAGCTTCTTCAAGTAATTCATCTCAGTGTATAAATTACTTGAGATGTCCCTCCTTAATGAATCTTTCTATCTCATATTTGAGGCGTTGACACTCTTTGATGTCATGGCCATGCTCTTAGTGGAAATGACAATACCTTATCTTGTTAAGATATTGTTGAATGGTGTAGATTGTGTAAGGCCTCCTCAAGAAGCCTCAGTGTTTGATTTGTGCAAGGACCTCAATCCTCCAATTATTTAGTGGTGTATAATCCTAAAAGTTAGTATGATGCTCCTTTTGTCCAATCCTTTGCTTTGTCTACTCAAAGAATTTAACTTCCTAAGGCTCTTTTTTTGGTCTACTGCTACCCTCGGATTTCTTTTTTGTAGAAATGACTTCTTTAGTATTGATGTGCTCTCTGACTTGCTGAATAAATTATACTAGACTTTTTGGACATCGATGAGCCATCTCATAGGCAACCCAAAGCTGTTGAATTTTGTTGATTGCAGCAACAAGGATGATGGAGTTATCCAATTTAGTAACTTCTAGCTCAGCTTTTTCAAACCAAACTAAATAGTCCCTTAGACTTTCCCCTTCCTTCAACTTCAGTGTTAGTAGCATTGAGGGGTATTTTTTCCATGGTACCAGTGAAACAAACTACTTTATGAACTTGTCCACCAAGTCATTGATGTATGTAAATAAGTGTCTCAGCAGCCCAATGTATGAAAGCTTGGTCTGAACCTTACAGTGTCATAGAAAATGCCTTGCACATAGTGAAATTCTGCATGCCTTGTAAAATCATGGTATTTCTGAATGTGTTGACATGGTCCATCGAGCCTTTTGAGCTATCATATACCTCATATGGAGGCAGTTGGAACTTCAGTTGAATAGAAGAATATGCAATCTCAGGGATCAATGGAATTTCATACCTCATGTGGTTCAAGAACCCTAGCATTCTAGATCTTTCCTGAGTTGTGTATGCCATTGCTTCTCTGAGTATCTTGCACATCCATAGCTGAAGTAGGATTAGTGTTTGGGTAATATATGGCTTCGTTAGTCAAATTATAGGTGAGGTCACACTCACCATAATCTCTTGAGGCTTGATATTGAATGAAAAACATTACTGATGGTTCATGGTGGATTAGATTCTAGGGTGCACTGAAGTGCAGTTGGCTTGTGACGTGATGCTGTAGCTCATGTGCTTGGTTTGATGCAGCACCTTGGATTAGAACTTGATCTTGTGGTTGGGCTGGCTATTAAGTCTAATAAGTATGGAGATTTTGCTCCACTTGAGTTGGATTCTGCTATTGCTGAGCTTGCAAATTGTGCATGGCCTACACTTTTACCTCTACTAGTTGTGTCATCTGTTGTGTAGTGGTGGTCAAAGCCTGAAATTCATGCTGACTCATTGAGTTGGTGGTCCCAAGGAGACCTTAAGGATCACTTGGAAGGGAGCTCCCCTTGGCTGTTCTTGTAGCTACATTACTAAATTCATTTGTTGAGGTAGCCTGGGTGGCTCATTTAAGGAATTATGCTACTCTACTAGTGCTAGAGCCATCTACCCACCAGGTAGATTCTTCAACAATGATGGCCATGCTACCCTAGGAGGCATGCTGAAGAAATCTTTGGAGATCTCTTAGATTAGCAAAAAAGAGAAGTATAATAGATCTTAATAAAAGAACCGATTTGTTGACGGAGCTTGGCCCATCCACCAAATTTGGTCTGATAGGCTTATTGAGATTGATATGCTAGGACACACTCCTATTAATCTACAACAAAAGGGAAAGTGAAGAGGATCATAGGAACTCTTTGATAGTGGCCGCTCCAACACTCAAGTCAGTGGCATGCTCAAAAAGTATAGTGGAGAAAAGATAAAAGGCATTGGTCCTTACCTCTATGGATATGAGGGCACTTATAGGGCACAGAGCATATCTAGATCTCTCTAATTTAGGGTCTACAATCTTGCCAGATGACTCATAATAGACAACTATGGGTCTCGAATCTCTTAGAATTTTTTTTTAGATAGGAGTCCATAATAATCCAGACTTTGCCCTACTTACAACGAGGTATCTGAGCTTAAGGATCACTTGGCATAATCTTTTTACATAATCCCTAATTGAAAACATTGAGCTTCTTAGACCTTAGTGTTGAGATAGATTGGGAAATTCACAGCCCATACGCCAAGAGCTTCTCTCAGCTTGGTACGAGGTGATCTTTCACCTCAGATGTATCGATTTGCGGGTGGTTTAGGATTTGATTCTTGTTGACCCTTTGTCTTGGCCTATTTACTTTGGTGTATCATTAGCAGTGAGTACAACTTTCAAATCCTTTCATCCAATCCAAATAGGTAGAGGAGAGAATGAGGATTCAAATGGAAAGGAAAAAGAAATAGGGTAAGTGTTTATCTTTTGTTTTTTTCCTTTGCTTTCCCTTCTATTTCTTTATGATCTTGTGATGTCTCCATCTCCATTTCTTCTTCCTAGAGCATTTGCAATTGCCCTACCCTTCTCTGCACTCATTGTTACCAACAGCTTTGCTTATCTTTGTCTACACCCAAAACTTCACTAGACCTCCGCCCCAAGTTTTCCTCGAATAGGTGGATGGGGAGCCTCATCAATAAGTCTTCTACTGAGAGTTCTGATCTCATTAGCGATGCCTAGCATGGACCTACAGTGGTAAATGAGCTCTTGTTCCAATCCTTTTAGCCTTGTGGCACCCAACTCTGACCTCAACTGAGTCATCTTCTTTGACTCCTAGAAGCTTGCTCATAGCCTACAACCAAAGGAGGAGCAAACTACAACGGATCTCAGCCTTGCTTTCCTACTCCTCTTGTCCTTACTCTTCTTCTTCCCAGCCCTCTCTGATAACCTTGCCTCTAATGAGCCCTTCATTGACTAGGGCACTACTAGCACCGAAGAGGAGGAGGGCCTCCTTAATGTTGAGGTCCACTTCACTAGCCTCATACACTGCTTTAACAAGACCCATTCCAACCAGTAGGAGTGCACATACCTCCTTTCCATCTTTAAGGCTAGGCTTCCCCAAGCTCACCAACAATAGCAACTTGACCCAACCATCATCCATGGGGTTACCCAGCCCACTAGTTCACCATCCACCATAGTTTATGGCTAGATCCAACCACAAGCTCAAAGGAGAAGATGGAGTCATGATCCTCCATTGTTTGGGTAAAGAAGAAATAGAGGAAGGAAAGGAATCCAGGAAGGAGGAGGAGATAAGAGACAAAAAAAATAAAGGAGAGGAGGAAAGAAAATTACTGCAAAAAAGAAGAAGGAAAAAAGAAATAAATACGTTATCTTCACCTTGATTCACAAGTTTCTAGCTGTTGACCTAGTGGTAGTTAATGTGCTTGCTCAAAAGCAAATTCAAATCTAGGGCCAGCCTGTGGCCTCTCCCAAAAGTTAATTCAAACCTAGAGCTAGCCTGTGGGTTAGGCTAAAATTTGTTTCAGACCTAGGAATAGCTTGTGGGCTCAGACCTAGAGTTAGCCTATAGACTAGGTTAAAATCTATTTCAGACCGAGGGCCAGCTCATCGGCTCACTAAAGAGTTATTTAGACCTAGTACTAGCTTGTAGGCTCATCTGAAAGTCAATTTAGATCTAGGACCAGCCTATGAGCTTATCCAAAAATTAATTCAGACTTAGGTCCAACCTATGGGCTTGTTCGGAAGTCTATTTAGACTTAGGATTAGCTCACAGGCTAGTCAGAAAATTATTTTAGCTCTCAGGCTAGCCCAAACATTATTTCAAATCTAGGGTTAACCTATGCTTGAAAATCATTTCAGACCTAGAACTAATCTGCGGACTTGCTTAAAAATCATTTATAATAATAGCCAACCCATGGGCTCATTTGAAAGTCAATATCAACTTAAGACTAGCTGGCAAGCTAACTTAAAAGTCAAATCAATTTAGGGTCAACCGGCGGGTTTTGTCCAAAATTCATTCTGATTATGGCATAAGGGCTCTCTAATTAATTAAATCAAATTGATTAAAATAAATTAATTGAAATAATTGACTTGATCATATTAAAATTAAGCTAATTTGGCAATATTAAGCAAAATGATTGGAATGGATTGCCAATTAGACCTAAATTTATCAAAAAAATAACTGAGCTAAAATTCAAATTGAAATATACCCAAATTAAAATTGAACCAATCCAAGGTTCAATCGGTTTAGACTCAACTCTAATCAAGTTTAAATCAGGTCAACCCAAATCAAAATTAGTTAGACCCAATTCCAATCGAGTTCAAATTATGTCACCCCCAAATCAAATTGGTTAAAACCTAGCTTCACTTGAGTTCAAATTAGGTCAAGTCAAATGAAGTCAAGTTCAAATAGGTCAACCAAGTTTAAACTAAACCTTGATCTGGCCAAATCAAGTTTGAACCAAATCTAAATTGGGTTAAATCAAGTTCGATCCAAATCCCAAATAGGTCAAACCAAGTTTGACTTAAACCCAAATTGGATTAAGCCAAGTTTGAACCAAATTCCAAATGGGTCAAACCAAAATCCTAATCGAGTCAAACCAAGTTCAAACTAGAAAAAATTGAGATAAATGAAATCTAGATGAAACCCCAAATGAGTCAAATCAAGTCCAAACCAAACCCTAATTGGTGTTGGCCCATATGGCAACCTTTTGAGATGAGTTTTGAAATAGGTTATGAAAATACAAAATGACTTTAATAATATCCAAAGCCCAATGACATCATTAAGATAGATATAATATGAATATTATACAATCTCAATCAAACCATGAATTCTATGAATGTAAATAAACAAGGTAAAGAAGGCGCCATGATTTACGTGGTTTGGAAACCAACCACTCCTACTCCGCGGTCCCTACCTTAATATTGAGAACTTCAATCACTCCACTAGTGATGTAACTTTTTAAGATGAAGACAAGCCTTTACACCAAACTCCAAACTGGAGTGTCACTTTTTTTGGATGAAGTCATACCCCTCACTTCATTAGGGTGAAGCTACACCCATACAACTCCTTGCTTTCACAAAACAAGTCACACTCCACATTGGAGCCTATTATATACTCACACTCCTAACACCTAGAAGTGTTTACAAGTGGAAAAGTGAAAAAGATAATACATATAAACTTCACTACAAAGTCTCTCAAGATGAGTACAAGGCCAATTGAGAATTTTCTTGAGATTAGAAGATTAAGAGCATTCTTGGGGTTAGAAGGCTTTAGGAGGGGAATACTTATTCTAAGGATATTAAAAGTTCATTCTTTCACTAAGTAAAGAAGTCTCAAGTCTTCATATATTAATTGGAGTAGAAAACTAACTATTTAGGAATCACCCTTGGCTGTCTGTGCCAAGTTCGTTCATTTGAATCTCAAGGATAGATCATCCAAACAACTCCAATGGTCAAAAGTTAAGCTAGCTGTTATATTAATGTCAAGGGTTTGATCGCCCAATGGTAAGGTTCAAACATCTAAACATCATAGGTTTGGGTATTCGATCAAAGCTTTGGGTGACTAAACTCTGAGCATGAATTTCTTAGAAGTAACAACTTCCAAACTTTGGGTATCCCATGCTGGGGTTCGAACGTCTAGAGCTGTCAGAAATTCTAAAGTTATTTTTGCTACATTCAGACATCCAAACCATAAAGTTTCAGTGTCTAAAGTTAATAGAGAAATTGCTATTCTTACTGCAACATCAGTTTCATACTGGACATCATCTCAAACTAACCTTGGGTTAAATAATGAGCCGGTGAAAGTATTCCAAGATTAGTTTCAATGCTAACTAAAAGCTCTAAAAATTAATCTTAAGATAAATCCTTGACTCAACCAAAATAAATAAAAATCTAAACCTAGTAAGTTGACTTAATCTCTTGAGCCTTCTTCAAGTCATATTCAATTCTTCAAGTTCTGTTCATTGATTTAACTATCACACCTTATCTTCAATGTTTTCTGCAAGCCCATCCACACTGGAGGCTTTCGAACGGACTTGGTCTCCATTTCAAACTTGACTTGGCTACAATACACATGCTTAAAATATAATAAAATATATAGTTTGTTCATTATCAAAACTACAAAGGGCAGTATCAAGTTCAAACCAAACTTTAATTGGGTCAAATCAAGTTCAAACCAGCCCCAATCAGGTTAAATCGAGTTCAAACTAAACCTAAATTATATCCAAATATGAATAACAACCAAAATCAGGTCTAAACATGAATTGAAATCAAATCAAGCCCAAGTTAGAATGAAAACCAGATTTAAACCAAGTTAAACCTGAACCAAAATCAGCTCAAAATTAAACCAAAATTAGGTTGAACTTGAACCCAAACCTAATAAGGGTACATTAAGGGATCAATCCCAAACCCAATAAAGGTATTAAGAACTCATCCACTAGTGATCCAAAATTCATCCAAAATTCCTTAGAGTTCCCCCAAAGTTTATTGAACTTTTCAAAGGACTTTGTTGGCAAGTAATCCTCATGTTTCAAGCCAAAATCCAAGGAATTTTCCCTTAACATTCTATTAACTTTGAGTCAAAATTTTTGAAATTTTCATCACAATTTACGATGGGATTTTGAGGGGGGCAAAGGGTGACATGAGCATCATGGCAACTTAATTTGTCTCGCGCTCTCTTTCTTATTTTTCCTTTTTCTATTATCATCATCAACCCAATTTCTTCATTTTTGAAAACTTTCTAGGAATAATTGCATATAATTTAATCAACCTTTAGGAAAACCTGAAGGAAAATGGGGAGGGACTCTTGATCCCTCCCACACCAAGGCAGCAAGTAAGAACTCTCCAAATTATTTTATTATTTTATTTAATTTTGCAAGCTAGATTCTACACATGAGAGTCTCATGGGACTTATTTCTCTTCTTATTACTAACACGTGAAGACTAAGCAAAAGCTAATAGGGCAAGCATACCCCATGCTTGTTGAAGAGAGTCCCACAACCCTCTTGGAGAATCATGCATTTTGTAGGCTGGATGGATAGATCCCAAAGCACATGTGAATATTGTAAAGCCCTAATCCAATTCAATCAAAACTGATAGGTTGCACTCCTACCAGAAAAATTTGAGGAGACCCATAGGGACACAAGCAAACTAGGGTCCAATTTCCACTAGCCTGATAAATACCCCAATTTTATGCAACTTTAAACATCATGGATTCCTCATAGTCTCCCCATAGTTCTCTATGACTTTTATGCGCCGTTTGGCTATTTGGAATTAATGGAATTCGAGAATTGATCAGTTCCATAACTTCCATGGAGAAAAAATTAATTCTAGTGTTTAGATATAATTTTTTGATGGAATTGAAGATTTTCCAATTTCATCAACTTCAGTTTTGGTTTGCTACTAAATTTTATCGATTTTGTTGATTCTCTCTATTCAAGTGTTGGAAAGTAGTGAATTGGTGTTATGATAACCCCGATGAAATTATCCCCATATGATTGATCTATTGATCTTAGAAAAATGAAAAACCTTAATAGCTATTTTAATTATATATATATAATAATTGGACTATGTATAACATTTTTTGGAATATGATGCAATAATTGTATACTATATTATTAAAATTAACTGAATGATAAAAATTAATTAAAATTTATTTTTCAAAGCATTATGCTTTAAAAATTATAGAAAACTCTTTGAGAGTAAAAAAAATTGTAGATAGCACAATATGTTTTCAAAAAATTTTATGAATGCCCTTTAATGGTCATATTTTGAAACAAAACGGAAGGTTTCACATTTCAAATTTCAAAAATCAAACTTAAACGATCATTTTATCACATAAATCTCAATTTGAAGGTCCAATATTCAAACTTAGAAACTTAACCACAACAGTCATATTTCCAAATAAACCTATATATATAGAGCAATCTTTCACTCAAAATGCAACAACCATCCAAATTTAAATTTGAAAAGTAGGAATAAATTATTCAAGGAGCTAGTTCAAGCTATCCCTATGGAGTGTTTGTATCCAAAGACCCTTTACTTTGTGAGCATAGCATCCCATACAAGACTTGGACTTCTAAGAAGCCAACAAGCAAGGGGGAAAGGTTCTATCAGCATAGTCTTTGTGAGATAAGTTAGTTTTTATTCTCAAATATCCACTTTCACTCTTTTTTTAACATTTACTACACTTAATATGACAACCAAATGGTAGGAGGCATATCAATTTTTTTTGCATGGGTTGATGATCATCAACAATTAATAGTGGATTTAAAATACCAAATCAAAACATTCAATAATTAAATGGATGGAGTTTTGAGAAAACAATTTAATGTTATGATGCAACTAAGGTTGATGATTATATTAATGTTGCTTATGCTATTGATATACATGTGTTTTAAGTGAATGTGGTCTTATAATATTATAATTTATTATGTATTTGAACCTTCAAGCAATGTATTATCTTAAGAACTTTATGTACCATGTGACAAGTACATTTGAGTATCCTTCTCCAAGTGGGAGAGATGCAACATGCTATATCATTGCTATTATGATTTCCCCACATTTAGTCCTATTTCCATAACCATGAAAAACCCAAAATCATCATGTATACAATGTAGCCATTATGACCCTGTCAACCCATGGCGCATGAAACTTTACAGACACTATCTACCTGTAGCGGAAAATATCTATGTCCACCACAATTCATGATATAGAGGAAGAACAGAAAAGAGAAAAAGATAGCAGACAAGAGATATATGTGGCGAAGACGATCCAGAGAATATTGTATTGATGAGAAGAGAAAGAGAAGATTACAATGATGGAGATGAAACTCCAATATCACCAACTCTCACAAAAGACTAAGTAGCCTAACTGTCACAAGACATATTGAGAGTATTGATCTATGTCTCTCTTTCTCACTCTATATGAAACCCTTACATCAATGGAGTATTTATAGATGTGGCCTAACTGTGTTTGAGTCAAAGTAGAAGACTGACTCAAATAAGACTTCTACTAATTTAAGTCTTCTAGTAGAAGATAAATCTAGATAAGAATTAGGCCCACTAAATAACTTCCTAATATAATTAAGACTCTCCAGAAAATCCAGATTCGAGACACAATTAAGCCAACAATCTCCACCTTGGCTCGAATCATCTTATTCTCTGAATTTGAATCTTCATTAGATGTCTTTGCCATTACCTTTTAGTAATTTCACCAGATTCCAAGTATAGTTCTTTTGAACAGAATCCATCTCTTCATTCATAGCAGCTTGCCACTGAGAAGAATTCTTATCCTGCACTACTTCTTTATAGGAAGAAGGATCACCATTGTCAGTAACTAAAGCAAAAGCTACCATATCTTCAAAATCATACCTTTCAGGTGGCTTTATTTTTCTTTAAGATCTTCGAAGTGGAGTCTTTTCAGAAACTTGATTCTTAGAATTTTCTTGAGAGTTGGGCATACCCTGAATATCTTTCTTCTGAAGGAACTACATGCTCCACCTCCACTTGCATTATATCATTGAGATCTTTCTTGAGAGATTTTAGTATAACACTTTCATCAAATACTATGTCTCTCTCAATAATTATATTTGAAATAGTAGGATCCCATAAACGATAGCCTTTGACGCCTTTGGCATAACCCAGGAAAATACACTTTTTGGAACGTGCATCTAAATTATCCTTGACAACATGCACATAAGCAGGGCAACCAAAAATCTTTAGAGAAGAATAATTTGCAGGTTGACCATTCCATACCTCTTCAAGAGTCTTGCAATTAATGGATATTTGAGGAGAGCGATTCACAATGAAGCATGCTGTATTGACTGCTTATGCCCAAAAATCTTTATCAAGATTAGCTGTACTGAGCATACTACGTGCTTTCTCCGATAAGGTTCTATTCATCCTTTCAGCCACACCATTTTGTTGAGGTTTTCCTGGGATGGTAAAGTGGCATTTGATGCCTTCATCTTCACAAAATTTGAGAAATTCTGTTGATTTGACCTCTCCGCCATTATCACTTCTGAGGTATTTGATTTTTCTGCTAGTCCTTTTTTCAACTGAAGTTTTCCACCGTTTGAAAATAGAAAACACTTCGGCTTTGTGATGCAAAAAATAAATCCATACTTTTCTGGAAAAATCATCAATAAAACTGAGAAAATAACGAGCACCAGATTTTGATGGAATAGGAGAGCACCACATATCAGAATGAATATAATCAATTAAGCCTTTAGTGCAATGAGTACCGGTGTTAAACTTTACTTTGGACTGTTTACCATAGAGACAATGCTCGCAGAAATCCAATTTGCATGAGTTGAGGCCTTTCAACAATTTTCTTTTGTTGAGCTCACTTAAACCTTGCTCACTCATATGACCGAGATGCATATGCCATAAGTGGGTCATATCAGAAGAAGAAGCCTGAGAAATTGTTGCTCCACCTGCAACAATTTTTCCTACTAACTCATACAAATTTCCATGCTTTAGGCCCTTCATCACTATCAATGAGCCTTTAGAAACCTTAAGAACTCCACCTTCAGCAGAATACTTATAACCAGCAGAATCCAAAGCACCCAAAGAGATCAAATTCCTTTTCAAATCAGGAACATGTCTGACATCAGTAAGAGTTCTAATAATATTATCAAACATCTTAATTTTGATTGTTCCAATTCCAGCAGTTTTGCATGGATTGTTATTACCCATCAAAACTTAACCACCATCATAGGACTTGTAGTCTTCAAACCAATCCTTATTAGGACACATTTGGTAAGAACAACCAGAATCAAGAATCCAAATATCATGGTAATGATCAAAATTAGAACTAATAGAGAGAACGTTACCAAAATCATCATCAGAACTCCCTTCAACAACTGACACTTATTCTTTAGCTTGCTCTTTAGATTGAGATTCTTTTTCTTTCTTTGCTTTGAGCTTCCAATAATCTTTAATTGCATTTTCCATCTTCTTACAATACCTGCAGTTTATTTCTTTGGATTTGGATCTAGAACGACCTGTCTTTGATCTTTCATTGGTACAACCTCTGACAATTAATGCTTCTGAGTGTGACACATCCCCTCCAATCTTTTTCAAATATTCATTAGATAGAAGGGTAGTAGAAATATCATCAAATTTCAATTCCTTCCCATACATGAGAGTAGTTTTAAGATTCTCAAGAGAAGGAGGTAAAGATGATAATAAAATAATTACCTTGTCTTCATCTTTAATTTTAACATCAATGCTTAACAATTGAGAGACAAGTTTATTGAATGCATTAAGATGATCAACTATATTCATACCTTCTATCATTCGAAAATTGAAGAGCTTCTATTTTAAATAAACTCGATTTGAGATAGACTTACTCATATACTGTTTCTCCAGCTTTTTCCATAACTCTGAAGGTGATGTTTCATCAAGAAATGAATATAGTACCTCATCGGTGAGACTGAGGATGATTGTGCTATGTGCGCTAGCCTTCTGGTTTTTTGAGACACTTTTAGTGACATCTTCAGGCTTGACATCCTCCAATGTGTTTCTCAATCCTTGTTGAGTAAGAATTGCATGAACTCTTGCTTCCCAAGTAGAAAATCCTTGCTTCCATTGAATTTCTCTATATCGAACTTTGTAGTGAACATGTTGAACCAAGCTCTAATGCCACTTGTAGCGAAAAATATTGATATCCACCACAATTCACGATATAGAGGAAGAACAGAAAAGAGAAAAAGATAGCACACAAGAGATATATGTGGGGAAGATGATCCAGAGAATATTGTATTGATGAGAAGAGAAAGAGAAGATTACAACGATGGAAACGAAACTCCAATATCACCAACTCTCACAAAAGACTAAGTAGCCTAACCGTCACAAGACGTCTTGAGAGTATTGATCTATATCTCTCTCTCTCACTCTATATTGACACCCTTACATCAATGGTGTATTTATGGATGTGGCCTAACTGTGTTTGAGTCAAAGTAGAAGACTGACTCAAATAAGACTTCTACTAATTTAAGTCTTTTAGTAGAAGATAAATCTAGATAAGAATTAGACCCACTAAATAACTTCCTAATATAACTAAGACTCTCCGGAAAATCTGGATTCGAGACACAATTAAGCCAACATCTACCAACTACTTAAGTAGTTCATCATTCTAAATGCAACTATTTCGCTTGCATGTTTTCAAATAGGGATTGGAAGTAGTGGCTTGTCCTTTTCCTTTATTTTGCATTGTGTTCTTGTTTCTAGATGAGGGCATAGGCCTACTCTCTCCACATCCACCAGCAATACTGGAAGGCTTCTCAAAGTCAAAATTCTCATGTTTCACATCTTTCTCAGGCTTAGTTTCAAAATCCTTATAATAGGATTTTGCCATACTTCTAGTAGCATGATTTGATCTACAAACTAATAGCAACTCCTCATACATTGGAATGCTTCTATTTTGGAATTGAGTAGGGTCTTTGATTTGCTAAAAATTAATGTCATAATAAAGTGTTTGTGTGTATCACTTCCATGATAGTAAAATTAGCATGTATTGAAACTAGTTCTTTGCCACAATAATGTCATCATACACTTGTCCCTCGGTGGACATCATCTTACTATCTTCACTCCATCCAACGCCACTATACTCCATTTTCCTAATGCTACAAACATGCTTCTGCAATGTTTTGTAGCGACTGTCCATATTTTTGGCTGTGAAGTCAGTGTTGAATGTAGCATTGACAACATTTGTGGCTGCCACAAAAGTAGATCACTTAAAATCTTATCTTGTTTCATTCTAGCATAGAATTGTTCCTAGAATCTAATGAGGAACTCACAGCATTTTTTTGTCCAAATCATAAGCAGTTTGTGGGTTCTTGTCATTTTCCCCTTTCTACCTCCTATAACTTCCTTGTTTGTCTCATTTTGGCTCACTGGGGCAGACCTCACCTTAGACTCATTATCCTCAATCACTTGCAAAATAAAAAAAATGATTTGGCTCACATTCAAACTTTTTTTAAAATGAAGTTTAACAAGTAACATTATAGCAAAAATACAAAGGAATTGTGAGTAATAACCAAAAATAGATAGCATTCTATCAAGTAGCAATGCAAATCATAATAAGGAGTTACATGAAAACCATAAGGTTCTACAAGTTATAACCATATAACAGCTTACAGAGAAGAAATATGCCCACACAAAGAACAACTCTAATGATGAATGTAGTCCTCCCATATATCACTGGCTATCTGATCCCTTAATTGAACCCATTAATGGTTATCCTCATTGTGTAGCTATGATCGACCACTCAGGGTAGCTAAATATCATGAGAAGCAATCTCAAAATAACAAAATAAAATTTTGGGTGGGTTTGGATGTGCAATAAAAAATTGTAGGAAAATAACTTCCAATAGGTACAAATTTTGACTCAATTAAAATAAAGGATAAAAATCTAAATCTAGTCAATCTAATTTCTTGAGTGATCTTCAAGCCATCTATATGTTCAAGTGACGTTTGTTGAATCATCATCACACCTCAATCTTCTTCATGATCATCCCCACATCAATCTTCTCTTTGAGGCTATCAAATAGTCTTGAACTTCATTTCGATCTAGGCAATGCTTCAATCTACATTACTTAAGAAATTATTAAATACATAGTTTAGTCATCATCAAAACTACAAGGGACAATAATCTCCATCTTTTTGATGGTGACAAACCTTTCACAAGAAAAAACATATACAATAGTTGATCAAAGATTTTTGATAACTTACACATGCATCAACTAGAGCATAAAAATGATTTCTAATAGAATATGTCTAATTTTAGCATTTAAGTGCATAAGACTAATATCAAGAATATAATTCCCCTTATGCATTTCTCCCTCTATTTTTGAAAACCATAAAATGATCAACTGATCTAACTCGATTTCTCACTTTTTCCTCACATGATCAGCCTTTGGTGAAGTAGAACTCTTCCTTAACCATCCTTAAGCCTCCATAAGCTTTTTTCCCAATTTCCCACCTCTTTTTTCTAAGCCATCCTTGGTTCAATTACATATTTTTTATATGTATCTCTTTTATTTACATATATTCAAGGGGAGTTATTTACTTATATCCAAAAAAGTGGAAAAATTACCCATGCATATATCTAGGGGAGCTTAAATTAGATATGGGAAGAGATATAAATTACATTTTGAATGTGTTAAATACCTCATACATGTGGAAATATTTCATACATGTTTATTGACCTATTTAGTGTGATTGCAATGCATGTTGATATTGTTATGTAGTTGATATGTACTTATGTCTGATAAATCTTATTTGTCAATTTTCTTCCAAAAGCCACCACGTCTTAGAATTATCTTGTACCTTAGTACACAAAAATAATTCTTTATTAGTAACAAGTGTTTCAATATAGAACTATTAAAAACCTTAAAAATTACTTCTATTGAACATAATTTATCAACTAATAAATAAGTATACATATTTCATGATGTTTGAAAATACCCAACAAACATTTCACAAAAAATATAGAAATACACATGTTTATAATAGAATACATATGCTTATGGTTGACTAAATAACTTGCTACCAAGCCAACCCCTAACACAAAAAAAATTTGATATGAAAAAAAGGACCAACCCTAAGAAAATCTTAATCAAATGCTTGTAAAAAAAGTTCTAACATGCTTATAACAGTCACATTCATACACAAAGTATATTCTCCTCTAGTTACAAACAAAGGCAATATCTACAAGCAAATGGTTATATAAATACATGCTAGCAGCAATCACATTGCAATATTAATCACGTGCTTAAATATACCAATCCAAATGTTTATAATAATAATCATATGCTTAATTTAATAAATTCTAACAACTCACATTCTTAATTAAACCAAACAAAACCAATTATTTCAAATTGGGACCACAATATCCAATTGACCATAGAGTTGGACCACAACATGCTTAATTATATCTTCAACATAGCATGACAGCCAGCCACAACAACCACCCACGTGCAACGAATACATCACATTAATTAACTACTAAGCACAACCAAAAGAAGAGGACAAGGATCTGTACTTGGTCCACTATCAGTAGAACCACAACCACCTTCCTTCAGACTCAATACTTCTATGGCACCATAAGGTGACATACTATTAAGAAAACATAATAAAGGTCTAGGAGGTTGTCCTATAGATTTTGATAATAATTAAACTAGTATTAACAAGTTTATTGAGTTATGATTAGCCTCAAGGATAACAAAGATTCATCCAAGCCCATGAAAATTAATAATGGCTTGAAGGAGATAGACTAATAATGGCTTGAAGAAATAATTTAAGATGAAGCTCATGATGACTTAAATTTAGGAGCTCAAGATAGGGATTCAAGTCAAGACCCTTCCTCTTGGTTGTAGTTTTCATTTCTTTTAGTTTTACTCATTGAGGACATAGAACCTCCCTTTGACATGAAGCATTACTTTGTGGTATAGGTCAAATGGAAGTGGCCGACTTGATTTTTGATTTTCAATATCAAGACTATGCAAAATTCTACAATTTGGATGTGCATAATTTCACTCTAAACATTTTCTCTTAAAAGTTAAAAGTTGATTTTCGCTAGTCCTAGAGCAGACTTTTGCTCCACTATTCCAAAATGCTTGAAAACAGTAAAATTATATTGGTTCCCAATGGACTATCATTGTCTATCCAATAGATATTCTTTTTTATTGTTGGGGGTAGAGTGGAAGGCAAGTAGAATTCCATTCTAGGCAACTATTCATTGGAACTCTTTCTCAAATCACTATTTGATGAAGGTATAAAATGGCTTGATCTCTTCTCTATAACATTAACAGAATATCTAATGAGATGTTGAGCCTTTAACAAGACTCCACAAGTGTTGTAAGTAAAATCATCACTTTCACAGCCTCTTGCCTTTGTTCTTCAATTAAGAGATTTGTGTGTTGCTCCAAGGACTTGGAGCAGTGCTTGCTCAGATTGAGAAAGAGATTATAAAGTCTTAGTTTCACCTCAAGATGCAACAACAATAGTCAAGTGATTGAAGTCCTTAAGAGAATACAAGGGCCATGGACCAGGCACAGTTAGATGTTAAACCACATTAAGTTGGTTTTTTTATTGTCTATCTCATTCCATGGACTTGTGCTGATTGGACAATATTGGATTCTTTGTTGTTCGTCTTAAATCTATTATGAAAACTTGACATACCCCACCCCCCTTTCCCTCTCTTAGATTGTTTTCTATCTAACATAGGATACAAAGAGATATGACATAGTAGGGAAGCGTGAGAGGTAGGGAAAGAAGATCATGGTCTTCTCACTATGATAGCTCTTTGAATCCACAAGGAAGATAGAGAGGGAACAAACCCAAAATAAAAGAATACTATTGATGAAAAAGTTTTTTTTCCTATTGTAACATTGGGGCTGCATATAATTATCTAATAAACTTAGAATGCTAGTTGGAATAGACTAGAAATAAGACTTCAACTCTAATACTAATCCTACTCCATATTAGGTTCACTACAACAATTCACCTTAAAGGCAACACTTATCTAGCCCTACCAAAAGGCAATTTACCTCTAGCACAAACTTACTGATGCTATTTTGTGGTGCTAAGAAACTATTACAAAAATTTTGGTAAAGAATCCCTCCGCTAATATAGCACCTCCAAAATTTTGCGTTGACACTATTTGCAGTGTGGTAAAAGTGCCTAAAAAAATAACTCCATTAGTGCTTGCAACTCTAGCACTAGGAAAGACAAAACTTTTAGATTTAGCACTACAAAAAACTAGACTAGTCGCAATGCTATGCCTAGCACTTCCAAGGGTTTATTTTATTTTTCTTTGCACTTATCTTTTTGTGCTAAGAAAATATTAAGATTTATGGCGGTACTATGCTCCGAATGCAGCCATGAGTAAAAAATTTTGCTGCCCAGCTTTATTGATCAAGTGCTAGTAAAGATGGATTGAAACACGTTGTTAAAACAAGTAATCAAATCATAGATCTTAAATACAAATAAAGTAAATAAAAATAAAAATTTACATAAAATATGATAAAAAAAATCACTAATTACATGAATCAACATTATTTACGACTCCAAATATAATTGAACATCGTAAAATTTATGTGTTTATCTCCAAGTAGAATACAAAAATAACTTTTCAACATAAATCATCTAGAGAAAATGGAGAAAACATCACCACATTGATTCCACTCCCAATCTCTGACTCATACTTGGCCTCCACCTCATATAAGTCTAATTGAAGACTATTAGAAATTAATAATTTGGTTAAGAAATAAATTAATATGAGTCAAAAAACAAATTATAAGAATCTAACTTGGTAGAAGCAAAGGAATAAATGTACAATAACAAATGCAATTGCATAGTGTAATACGATGAGAAGTGTTGGTGCCTATGTCCTCGTGCCCATGCCCCAAGTCCTCATCCCTATACCCAAACCCTACCCTTGTGCCCAAGTCCTCACCCTTCTGCCCAAGTTCCCATATTTGTGACCAATTCTTGGTTCCTGTGCCAGTGTCCATGCCCAAGCCCCCATCCCCATGCCAAAGTGCTTATGTTTGTGTTTGTGCCTAAGTCGATACCCCCATGCCCAAGTTCCTATTTCCATGCCCAATACCCCACTCTTGTGCCTATGTCTATGCCTAAGGGGCTGTTTGGATCAATTCCAAACAACTCAAATTGGCTGAATTGAGGGAATTGAGCCCAATTCCCTCGATTCGGATGTTTGGAAGTCAATACGAAATCCAAAATTGGGTGAATTCACAATTCCAGTAATTCTGAATTACTGATTTGAATTCTGGTCTGTGAAATTTGGAATTTATAATTCGGGATGGAATTGGGTGGGTTCTACCAACACGTGAGAACAGTAATTCATGCCCTAATTTCGGCTTTCATTCCCATCACCGTCCTGAGCTTTTCTCTATCTCTGTCCCAAGCTTCTTCTCCGTCTTCACGTGTGACCCCAGACTCATCTCCCTCGTGCGACCCCGGCCTCGTCTTTGACACTGTCCTTATCTGCGTCTCCCACAGCAGCCCTAACTCAGTCTCTAACCCCAATCCTTTCTCCGTACCGATCTCTCCCTCTTCTGCAACCAAAAACCCCAAGTCGTCGTCTCCACCAGGCAACCCCAAACTCATCTCTAACACCAGCCCCTTCTCTATCTCCACCTCCACCGGACCACTTTTTCCCCATTGGTTTGAGCTCAAAACTGTGAATTCCTCCAAAAAAATGCTCCAAAAAATCCCACCTTTTCTTTGAGAAAAGCCATAAATTCCACCATTAATTTCCCACCAAGTACCTTCCCCTTTTCAACTCCCTGCTCTCCATCCCTACCCTCAACAGCAACTACCATTTCCATGCAATCTTTCACCATCCCAAAGAACGTATCTATTTTTGCTTAAAATTCTCTACTTTCTTCTTCCTCCTTTGTTTTGGAGCTGGAGCTGAGATGTGAGAGCTTTGTGGAATAAGTAGGAGAAGATGATAATGGCAGCGGACTTGTACCATGTGTTGTCAGTGGTGGTGCTCCTGTCCGTGGCAATGGGGTTGGCTGATGGCTTCGTGAAGTGGTGGCTCATCTTCTCTTCGGACCAATGCACTGGCATCAACCTCTTTGTCGCCCTCTTCGAACCAGTGTGCCAGAATGGGGGTAATCTCACCCATTTAGAATTGGGTGATCATATCTCCAATTTTAAATCCAACCAAACACCGAAATTTCAAGAATTGACTAAATTTGTTGATTTTTATTTACATTCCAAACAACTGAATTCACAAAATTGAGTGAATCGACAATTCCTTTTCTTTACTATAAAAGTACATCTAAACACCTAAATTTATCAATTCAATCAATTCCCCCAATTCTCTAGAATTGGCTGAATTGTCAATTCAGCCAAATTTCTGATCTGGAATTGATCCAAACGGGCCCTAAGCCTCCACCCCCATGCCTAAGACCCCACCCCCATACCCAAATTTCACCCTTGTGTCTATGTCCTCCCTCCCTACCTATGAACCAATTTTTATATGAGTAATGACTCAAATGTAAAGAACTTGATTATTTTTTAGAAGCTATAACCAATAACCAATGTTATTCATTTATCATCAAAGAAATGCAATTGACATAAGCTTCAAGTTCTATCTTATGTTAACTGTTATTGACAGAGCTAGTTTTAGACACTGGTTCTAGCCCAGGAGACGCCTCGAGATCAAATCCACTAGGTCACTCTTCTACTAATTTGCAAGGGAAAATATTAACCATAAGAAGGACCATTGGGAGCTCTCTGACAATGGTCACTCTGACACTCAACTCAAAAAAGATCCCATTAATTCTCTTTGAAAGAGTATGTGAGAGAGAGAGAGAGAGAGAGAGAGAGAGAGAGAGAGAGAGAGAAGTTCTAGTCCTTAACCTTCCTGGGTTGTCCTCTATTTTATAGGTTAAGGATATCTTTCATTAGATCTAGGAGTCTTGTGATTTTAGTCCTAATTATGTTGAACTCTCCTTATTTGATTGATATCACTCCCAAATTCTATGTTAAGGATCTTTCTAGATCCATGTTTCTTAGTTTCTTGAATACTTGGTCACATCCAGATATGGATTGAGCCAAGTATATTTTCTTGTAGGCCTTGAGATATGTGCTTGCAAGGCATTCATTGCTTGTGCATCCAAACCAATTTTATCTCAGTGGTATTATCTTAGATGTTGGCCTCTCGGTCATTCCTCGGTTATCTCAGCACAAGGCTCAAACCTCATATGGGGTCCCCATTCACTTTTGGATTAACTAATTTTAGTTCAATGTATCATCAATGCCTCAACTCTAGGCATCAAGTTTGGAGGGTTCAGTGAGTAGAGTTATTCTCCTACCCTTCATTTTAGTGCATTGATTCAAACTAAGTCTTCAAGCACATCATTTTGAATTTTCACAGATCGAGTCTGCTACTTTTGCTAGTTTGAGGGGTGCTAGCCATCATAACTCCTCATGAGATGAGCTATTAATTTGTGCTAGGTGCTAGTTATAGATAGACATTGGCGGATGAGCCACCAACCTGTTTAATCATGCAAAATTATTAGGGTTCATTTGGTTCCAAGATAATGGTCCTGAGGCATCCCTTTAAATATTGAGATAGTCCCCAATGTGGACACGTGTCCCTCACAATTAGTGTGCTAACCTCTAGCTCCCACCTTTCAGGCTTCCTCATTATAGGTGGCCATAATCCAATAATTTGGGGATGGTTACTTAAGGGATCCTTCATCTATTTTCAACAATCCTTGGGTCCTATAGCCTTTTCCACTCATGCTTCCTTTCCTTCTTCATTTGTTAAATATTTTTAAAATGGCATCCTCTTCACTCCTTCCTCCTCTTAAAAGAGGTCATCATCTAGTAAAGGACCTATCACTCAATCAATCCCTGTGCTCATAGCTTCATCTTCCAAACTAATTGTGACTCTGATCGACTCAAAGCTAATGGTGTCCTCCACCAAGTTTCATGCTACTGTTGAGTCAAACTCTGCACCTTCTACTACTAATACATCTTCCAAGGGACCTATTTCTCCTATTGTCTGGTCTTCTCTCATGGGAATTGATTCCTAGTCGCCAGTTGTTCTCATTCCAATAGCTCCAAGTCCCATCGAGGAATTGCCCTAAAGTAAGTGCTATTTTTTATTCTATTTAGCCATTGTGGCTTTTTATTTTTGGATTAGGGCACCTTGTTTGGCTTAGAAAAATGACTTTGTACTTAATTAGGTGTCCTTGAGGTGAGAGATTGGATTTTTGAATCCAATCTTTGGGAGAAATATCTTGAGGACTTAGTCAACATATTTGGTTTTTTGGATGGGATTGAGTTGGACTTATGGGGGTTTAAGGAGGAGAACAAAAGGTTGAAGAAGTAGTTTTGGTTCTAGTTTAGTACCTTCTAAGAGATGTTTGAGAGTAGCTTTATATACCTTATGGATAGCTTCACCTAAGATATCCTAGGAGATTGGGACCTTACTCATAACCATATTATACCTAATGCTATGAAATTGATCACCATCTTCCAAACCCTAGCTCAATCCAAAGATTTTGCCCTAGCTATAGAAATATTTAGGGATGCCTTTAGAGGTTGTCATTGTTCGAATACTAGGGGTAGGTGGTATTTTTCTCTCAAGAAGTGGTGTAAGTAATTTGCTTCAAACCCTAGCTCTATCCACTCCTAGAAAGCCCATCCCCATAGAATTTTCTCCAAGGTTGATCCAGGTCTTTCTTACAAGTGGGGCAATCCTTCCTCCCATCAAGCTGACCTATAGATTCATCTTGAAATTCATCAGCTCTTGATCTCTTAGGTAGATGAGGTTGAGGATGTTAGGTCTACCCCACATGGTCTAATGAGGCTTTTCTGCTAGAGAATGGCTTGTCTATGGCTCAAGAATCTGATATGTACTTTAGGCTTCTATGCTCTTGATTCTTCCATTTGGTTTTTCCTCAATCTGACTGGGAGTTTGGTTTTGTGCAGGGTTGACTGAAATCTTGTTTATAAACAAGTTTTTGAAGTAGCAGGTCAATACTCCTTGGGTGTCCCCTGTCCCATCATCTCAGAAGAGGCATGCCATAGTAAACGGCAATGCTCCTACTCTGGAGTTCGTCCAAGATCTAGAGAAGAGGGGGAGAGAGCAAGGAGGAAGTTGACCCACAGGAGGAGATTAGACAAGGAAAGGATAGGAAATACCTCATCCTTCTAAGTCCCTATCTTGAGTCAACCTATCTCAAGTCAAAACCACAAGAGGTTGTGCCTACCTTTTGCTAGATCCTAGAATACTCAAAGACTTTGAAGTTGTTTAAGATGAAAGTTATCCTTAAGTTCAAGGCCAATGATAAGCATCTCTAAGAATGGGGCCTTCTCTCCACCAATTCTTTCTTTGAGGGCTATCTTTGTTACAAGGACATGATAAAGCTATCTCTCATAATGATCCTAACTTCAAGCCTAATGATTTTTGAGTGGAGCTTTATGATGACTTGAGAATCCACTGCCTCAAGAGAGAATATGAGGAGATCATTTGGAGGGAGAAGGAAGCCATGGCACATGGTGTAGTTGACCCCCCAATTCCTATCCTTCCTGAAGATCCTGGCAAGCTTTCATAACCTTCTAAGTGATCTCGCTTCTCCTCCTTCTTTGTAAAGAGCTTTTTATAACTGAGTTTCTTCTAGGATATGATATAAATGAAAGAGATTTTTTTTCTTTTTCTTTGCAATTCTGGCTTGTGTCTTTCCTTCCATGTGACATTGCCTAAGCTTGCTTGGTGATACTTTGGCCATCAATATTCTCTTCTACTTGATGAAGATAACTTTTCACACGGCCATAGTATGCTACTGCAGCTTGCTAGCTTTGAAGTTGTCTCAAGTGAAAGCATTGAATGGTTCCTATCTTTTCACCATGAGCTAAGAGAGCTTTCTTGGAAGAAAGATGGGACCTATTAAGAGGGTGAAGCCCCTAGACTCGAGTTTGATTTGAGGTAAAGTTTTTGTGCAAAGATCTTTTTGTCTTGACAAAGTTTCAAGCTTTTATGACTAGAAGATGACTAAAGTCATCCACTTGGTGTAGAATTGAGGTTCTTGTTCATCACATAATGTCGATGTCATATGCCCCTAATGAACTAAGATCTTTATGCTAGGTGCAATGCCAAGGTCTTATGCCTTGAGTAAACTAAGGTCTTATATGCTCTGGGTGAACTAGGGTCTTTATGCTTGATGCAATGCTGAGGTCATACCCTGGGTGGACCATAGTCTTTATGCCTAGTGTAATACCTAGGCCTTATGCCTCTAGTGAAATAGGGTCTTTATGCCTACCATAATGTCAATGTCTTATGCTTTAGGTGGACTAGAGTCTTTTTGCCTAGCACAAAGCTAACATCTTATACCTTGGGTAGCCTGGCATTTTTATGCTTGACACAATGCTGAAGTCTTATGCCCCTAGTAGACTAGGGTCTTTATTCCTAGTGCAATGCAGAGGTCTTATGTCTCGGGTGAGCCGGTGTCTTAATGCCTGGCATAATATCGAGGTCTTATGCCTCAAATAGATTAGGGTCTTTATGCTTAGCGTAATGCTGAGGTCTTATGCCCTGTGTGAATTAGGGTCTTTATGCCTAGTGTAATACCAAGGTCTTATATCCCAAGTAAACTAAGGTCTTATGCCCTAGGTGAATAGAGGTCTTTTGGTGGTTATCCAATTATGACTTGTCAATAACTAAGTAAAAAATGGTGACATAATTTATTCTAAAGATAAACTAAAGATAAAACCTTTTGAGGTTGTTTACAAACCATATTCTAGAAAGTTCTTTACCATCAGGGTGTTTGATCTTGAACATCTTCGATCCTATGACCCTAAAAATTCTGAATGGACCTATCCAATTTGGAGATAGGTGGGTCATACACTCATGCATTATAGTATCAAGCCACTAGCTATTGGTACTCTCCAAGTAACTGGGCTATTGAAGGCTCTCCATGAAGATTTGCCAAGGTACTAATTCAAAGAAGTAGAGGCTAATTGAGCTAGGCCATCTACCTCTAAGTTATTGTCGTAGGCTACCTAGTAGACTTCCACCCAATCCATCTTTTCCATAAGCATTTGTGCCGCAACTAGGTACTAGGACATAGTCATATTTTTCACCTTATACTCTCCAGTGACCTACAAGCACACAAGCCGGGAGTTGCTAAATACCTTCAATTTTTGGCTCTAGCTGCTAATGTGACATGTAATCCGAGGAGAAATGCCTTATACTCTATGGCATTGTTTGAGGCTTTGAACTTAAGCTGAGCTAAATACTCTGCCATTCTCCCAAACAAACTCAAAATGACAATGCCAACTATGTAGCCTGTCTCACAAGATGAGCTATCTTCCTGAACCTCCCATGGTTCAAATTCTAGTCCTATAGAGTATAAGGTAGTTTTCACCAGGAAGTCAGCTAAAGCCTTGGCTTTGATAGTCTTTTAAGCCTTGAATGTCACTTCAAATTGACTTCAACTTGATTGACCACTTGAGTAATCTTCTCGAGATCTTTGATTTTTGCAATGTTTGCCAAAGTAGGAGGTCATTGAGTACCATGAACAGATGTGCTTGAAAGTAAGGGCAGAGCTATCAGGTTGCCAACACTATGGTGCATGCTAATTTTTCCACTTGAGGGTACCAAACCTCCACTTCTATGGGTACATGACTCATGTAGTATATGGGATGTTGCTTTCTGCTTTAGTTACTTACTAACACCATACTGACCACTTGGTTTAAAGTAACTATGTAGAGGAAGAGCACTTCAATAAAGGTGGTTCAGCTAACTACCTTTTAAGGTCTTTGAATGCTTAGTCACATTCCTCAGTTGATTCAACTCGGGATTTTTTTTTTAATGCCTTAAAAAAGGGTAGGCACTTCTCTCTTGATCTAGATAGAAAGCAATTAAGTGCCGCTAAGTGACTTGTGAGCCTTTGCAAATCTTTGATGGAGCATGGAGGCTTCATCCCTATAATATTTCAAGGTTAGCTTCTATTTCTCACTTCGAGATAAGGTAGCCAAGGAACTTTCCCAAGCCTACTTTGAAGGTGCACTTCTCGGGGTTCAATTTCATTCTAAACTTCTAAAGTTATCAAAAGTTTCTTCTAGATCTTTCACATGCTCATTAGTATGGAGGCTTTTATGAGCATATCATCGACATACATCTCCATATTCATTCTAAGATGACGCTTAAAAACTTTGTTCACCATTCTTTAGTATGTTGCACTTACATTTTTAATTCAAAAGGCATTGCAACATAATATAAGGCACTTTGATCTGTGATGAAGGCTATTTTCTCCTCATTTTGGGATGTATTTGGATTTGATGATAGCCTGAGAACACAACCAAGAAGCTCAAGAATTGATAGCCCAAGGTAGAGTCAACTAGTTGGTCAATCTTTGGTAGAGGGTAGTTGTCCTTTAGGCAAGATTTATTTAGGTTGATGAAGTTGATACACATCCTCCACTTTCCATTGAATTCGTTTACCACTAGCACATTCACCAATAACTTAGGATAGTGAACTTTCCTATAAATCCTATATTAAGAAGTTTACTTACCTCTACGTTGATAGCTTTTTGGTACTTAGGAGTGAAATGCCTTGTCTTTTGCTTGATTGGTTTATGATTTTCCACAACCAAGAACTCATGTTGAACAATCGAGCGGTTGATACCTAGGAGGTCCTTGGGGCCTATACAAAGATATCTTGTCTCCCCCCAAGAAGCTCTAGTAATTTGGTACATAAGGGTTCCATGAGGTTCACCCCTAAGTTCAGTGCTCTCATCGATGATCAATCAAACAAGTCATTCCACAAGTTTGGTGCATCCACTTTTGAACTCAGGAGTAGTTTCATTGATCTCTCTTATTATTGGTCCCTTTCTTTTCTACCTGGAGCTATTTTGCTAGTAGGATGCTTCACACTTTTAGCAAGGCTTTTATCTTCTCATGCTTCACCTATGCCAAGTTTAGTGAGAAACCTCATTATCAAATGAAAAGTTAAAATTACTACTTAGAGCTGATTTGAGCATCGGTTACCCCAATATCACATTATAGGTGAAATGTGTTTGAACTACTATGAACTTTGATTCAATGGTAGTATTCCTGAAATCTTTTCCAATAGTGAGGAACAAGCTGATCATGCCTGTGGGGTGACTGAGTCCCCCATGAATCTAGTGAGTATATCAATGTATGGCTCTAGTTTCTACTCAGTCTTTATTTGATTATAGGCTCTAGTTTCTCATATCCATCATGATATGATAAGTGGTGGAGCCATGTAAGGAAACTGAGATTACCAATGCATCATTGTGGGGTGTGGAAATACCTTCTAAGTCCTTGGTGAAGAAGACTATGCCACCATAATCAGGCTCACAATGGTATATCTTTTTTACCTCCTCACTTGAGCCCTCCTACCCCCCAGCGAGGGTTTGACATTTGCCAGTCAATGGTAAGGCATCGCTTTGAGTGAGTGTGTTCACTTGGATCATGTTGAGGTTGCCTTTAACTAGAGGGTTTTACTATTTAGCAGTAGGGTCCCTTCAGGTGGAGTGTTGACAGTTCTCCCGCTTGTGAGCTTCTTTAGTGGATAAACTACCTGAGAAGGCCTTCTTTGATGAGTCTTTCAATTTCATTCTTGGGGTTCCTACATTCTTCTATATCATGACCATAATCATGATGAAAGAAATAGGACCTTGATTTGTTGAGATTTGGCTTGGTAGTGCATATGAGTTGGGGCCTTTGTAAGAAGTCTTAGTGCTCAATTTGCACCAGGAGTTTGGACCTTAAATTGTTCAGTGAAGTATAGGCTTGAAATTCAAGCTTCTACTTCCTCGTTTCCCTTTTTTGCCTCTTTGGCTCAGGGGGTTTATTCTCCTAAGAGTCCATCTTCTTTCTTTTCCCTTTAGACTCTTTCTTTGTGTGGATCACTTCCTCAACATCTATATGCTCACAAGCTAGTTGGATGAACTTTCTTAGGCTACATGGGGGTTGGCGGGCCATCTCATAAGCAATTTAGGATTGTCTAATTGTGTTGATGATAGTAGCAACGATAATGAAACTATGTAGCTCAGTAACTTCTAGTTGGGCTTTGTTAAATTGAGCTAGATAATCTTTGAGGCTTTCTCCTTCTTTTTACTTCAATGTGAGGAGAGTGCATGGGTCCTTTTGCCAAGGGACTAGTGAGATGAATTTTTTAATAAACCTCTCTGCTAAGTCATCAAAATAAGTCATTATGTACCTTGGGAGTCCAGAGTACCATGCTATAGCTGAGCCTTGTAGTGTTATGAGGAATGCATTGTACATGGTTAAGTCCCAAGCCCCTTACAAAAGCATGGCATTCCTAAAGGTATAGACATGATCTACTGGAACTTTTGAGCCATCATACACCTCGTAGGTAGGCTAGCAGAACTTTAGTTACACGGGTGAGTTTGCTATTTTGGGGATTAAAGGAGTATCATCCCTTAGCTAGCAAGAGGAAACACAAACCATAAAGAGGATCATTGGGAGCTCTTTAGCAATAGCTTCTCTGACACTTAAAGTCAGAAAAGATCCTATCAAGACCATAAGGAGGACCATTGGGAGCTCTCTAGTGATAGTCTCTCTGATGCTTAAGTCAAAAAGATCCTATCAATTCTCTTTAGAAGAGTATGAGAGAGAGAGAGAGGTTCTAATACTTTACCTTCGTGGGTTGTCCCTATTTTATAGGTTAAGGAGATCTTTCAATGGATCTAAGAGTCTTTTGATTTTAGTCATGATTAAGCTAGACTCTCCTTAGTTAGTTGATATCACTCCCATATTCTATGTTAAGGATTTTTCTGAGATCCTTTTCCCTAGTTTCCTTGAATACTTGGCCACATTCAAATATGCATCGAGCCCAGTATATTTTCCTATAGGCCTCGAGATATGTGCTTACAAGGCTTCATCTCTTGTGCATCCGAGCCAATTTGACCTCAGTGGTATTGCCTTAAATGCTGATTTCCCAATCCATTCCTTGATTACCTTGGCATGAGACTCAAACCACATGTTGGATCCCTATTCACTTTTGGATCAGCTAAAATTAGATTGGTGTATCATCAACTATCATGTGCTATAAGACAATTGATCTGATATCATAGGATGAGGGCCATGAACCATTTGTGCCTTCCTCTCAAAGTACACCCTGCTTACCACATTGTAGAAGTGTAATGAGTGAGCCAAAATGAGAAACTCTAAGTGAAACACCACACACCCCCCCCCCCCCCCCCCCCCAAAAAAAGACAAATACTATAAAAGGAGTAGATACAAATATTCAAGAGGATGTTTGCTATGAGTCTACTAAGGTAATTTTCTTAAACCAAATGAAAATGTCTATAGTATTGATGTGTAGTATGTTAGAGTAAACAAAGTATACTCGAGTTGCTTCAAAAGTAGAAGGAGCTCTTTCAGAAATAGCTTGAGTACCACCACCCTCACCTTGTTGCTAGGTTGTAGCACCTAGAACCTTGCTCATTAGCCATGAAAAAAGTGTATTACTCTTACAAAGGAATAATAACATATACACCAGCAATATATACAAAGTAGATGAATGGTGGATTTGATCCATACCTCATGCTCTGTTGGAAGTTGCAAAGAGTCCTATGGGGTAGACCAATACATGGTATGGGGATGACATTCAAATATCTCCTTCCTAACCTCTCCATTGTAAAGGCTACCTTGGCATCGATCATAGCCTACATTTAACTTTGGAATAGGCAAGAGGCTCACTTTGTGATGCTTTGGAGGAGAACTAGGTGTTGGCCCCATGCCAAAGGTCCATAGCCAACCATATTTATCAGCGGCAAAAATACAATCATGGATGTCATTCTGGGTGGCTATATTTGAGGTGCAGTCCTCTAGCATACTTTGCCTCAATTGAGAAATCTTCTCCTAAAATATGAGCCATAAGAATATTAACATAATTTCATTATAACAAACATATAAAAAAATTATGATCAACACTTGGTAGACTAATATATGGTATGGTGGAGTGTCCTATGGGTAGACCAATACATGGTATGGCCAAGTGTCTACAGAGTCCCATTATTGTTGTGGACATTGGGTCAACTAGCTATCCATCCTTCTTGGTATGAAAAGTGAGGAACACCTCCATCTTGGAAGGTTCAACTCCAATTTCCTTCTCAAGCTGAATGGGATAGTGTTATTAGAATATAATAATGAGAGTGAAGGACAACTACCCATTTTGTTTGACTTAGTTTAAGAACATTCCTCAACCCTCAAGTTGGCATACCCTTTGTATCCAAGAGAGTGGCTCATCTTCTATCTCATTTTGTGTCTTCTTTTTCCTTGCTTAGTTCCTATAAAAAATGAGAAAATTAAAAGTTAAACAAAATCAGTCATAATCCATTTCAAACATACAAAAAAAAAGGGGGGGAGAGTAGCAATACCTAAGCATCTTTTGTCTACTACTATCCTATTAGAACAAGCCACTGGTCTTCCTTGATCCTAGGATCCAGGTAGGAGGAAAGTCTCTCTCATTCATTCTTGAAAGTCATATTGCCAGTAAAGTGAATAGTCTTGTTTCCATGAGCAGAAGGTTTGCTTTACTCTATGTCGAGAAGCAAAATGAAATCCGGATTTAGCCAAAAGATGCAAGACTATGGATACCATAACCAATCACCATCGAGAAAGAATAATTTTTTTACATCACTTCTGGTCAACAGGGCCTCCCCTTTGAGCAAGAGCTTATTTTTTCCCCTTGTTCACTGGCTTTTTGGCTTGGTTAGGACGGATTCCCTCTTGGCTTACTAGCCAAGTCCAATAGCAATGGAGTCTTGCTAACATAAAGCTGAGAGCAAGCATTTCTTCAACACGCACCTTAGGTCTATTTTAGCTAGTTCTTTTAAAGTCTTGAAGTTCAATCTAATCTCTTAATTGGCCTAAAGTAAAGGGCCTAGCCCTAAGATCTTGATTTTATCTTCTTAGTGCTAAGCAAAAGGCCAAGAGCAGCTTCTATAACAGCAAAGACAAAGGTCGGCTATTCTCTTTGTTCAATGAGAAAGTATTCATTCATAGTTGCTAAGAGGAATCTAAGCTTATTCTTGTTCAAAGCTAGCTCTGACCTAGCCCCCCATAGAAGAAAGGCTTAGAATCAATGCTTTGACTGGGAATACCCCTTCTCTCTCATAGCCCTGCCTTGGTGGGAATCTCATATGTGAAAAAAAAATCCTCCCTTGCTTCTTCCCCAAGAGCTTTGCTAACAAAGGCTAATTACCTCACTTGAAAACAACTAAGTTCCATTCTTTCTGAACTCTGTAACTAAGGCCCATCTTCCTAGGAACTTCTAATGTGGATACCCACCCCTTCGAAATCGTTTAGTGGGCAAAAGTTGTAATATCCCTTCCCTTTCACTTATGCCAAAGACCAAGGTACTGTCCATATACTTTCCTATTGTTAGCTAAATTCCTCCTTACCATCCAATCTGAGGTCAAAATATGGGTCTTGGATGTCATGATCCATTCATTCAATGAAGACCTAACCTTCCTTCTTGGGTCCTTTATCTATCTCTTCAGTTTTCATCAAAAGAAATCTGACCCCATCGGCTTTTACCTTCAATGCATGCCAATAACTATGCAACAAAGGACTTTCAAACTTCTTTGCACCAGTGAGGGCTCAAGTTCCTCTAGCTTTAGTTCCTTACTTGTTTGTTTCTTCACGTCAGCCTTCCAATCATGTCATCACTTACCAAGAGTTTGGATGATTCTATTTTTGATGTATCTTCCAAGTTAGTATTAGCCTAAACATACGGATAGTAAAGGTGCCAAAAGACATGCCAAATGCCATCAATATAATGATATGACAAACTACAATATAACATGATTTTATCTTTATATCTATCTAGATTAGTTCCTTCCTTTTCTATGGCATAGCTCACTAGTCAGTGAATATCACTGATAACTTGTTCCTATCTTTTTTGAAAGTCCCCATTTGTGTCAAGAGCCTTGTCGAGTTTTAACCAATGACTTAGTTGTGATAATTGGCAATGAGCAACAATTTAAACCCATCAATACTCCAAACCCCTATTGGCTTATTGGGGCTGTGATGGGTCCTAGATGAAGAAACTATAGAACCTAGGGCTGAAAAAACATGTATCAAAATAGCGAATGTATGCTTTGACATTAACAAATTTAGTTTTAAGAATTATCCCTTCTTTGTTAGGAGGTACATCCTAATCTTTCTGCTAGGAGGGACTAGAGGATACACCATTTCCAATAGAGTCTAAATTAGAATCTCCACCAAATAAAAGCATGGCCTCCAACCCTGAGTCCTTGGTCTCAGTGTGAATAAATTCCTTGGCCTTATCTCCCACATATTGTGCTTTCACAGATCACATCATGGTGACCTAAAAATAGAAAACAAATTTACAAATGATTGTATATATATTATCATATCAATATCATTAGATAGCATGTAAACATTAAAAAAAGTTATTTACAAATGTGGAGGGTGAAAACTATAGATGCCAAAGGTGGATGAAGTAATCCAAAATAGATCACTTAAAATACAATGAAATGTGAATAAATATAACTAACTAGCATTGGATTAAGTATTATAACAATAGATAATAATAAACATGTAATCCAGTTAACAACTTAACATATAGCATATAGTTTTATAAATTACCATGATAATCACATTCACATATTATTTTCTTCTAACATAAAATTATGATTGTTATTGTCACCATCATCTTTATCATTTTTAGAAAGATTTTGATCTTTAATATTAAATTCATTAATCACATTCATTTTCTTCTCTAGGTAGTTGATTAGGATTGATGTATGGTATATCTATTGTTACTTCTTTGATGTTGATGCATCCAAATTTGATATCAGAACCATTGAGTTCTTCACAATTATCATCATCTACTTCATTGTCGCAGATATCGACATATTCTCTCAAATTCGTCTAGACAACTGTGTCATTCACTTATTAATGGATTTGTCACATAAAATATTGATATGCTTGATAAGCAAGAATATAAGGCTCATCTCTATGTTAGTTCATGCTTGTATATTAGCCAGTTGAAGTTTACCAATGTGTATATAAAATCATCATTCCTCACTCTAATTTATTATTGACCCAAACACAGCTGAACAATACAAACCTAAGCTCATTTCAGTAATGAAGCTCAATAATATCTACTAGAATACTATAAAATTATACATCTCTCAATGTGGGTTTCTTATCCTTTGTGTTTGCAAAACCTCTAGTAATTACCTTTAAAGTCACACCATTATTTTGTGCATAGTGGCTCATCTCCCACATCCTAATATGGAATAAAAAATTATTTATAATTTCTCATGATTATCTCCTTGCCCATTTGTCATGACTTGAAGCCAACAAGATCTCTTTTAGAATTTCTTTGGCCTTGCTATTTCTCTGTAGAACATTAACCTAGCATAATATCATATCATTTTTTAAAAATGAGCCACATAAAATACTTAGGATACTCTTACACTACATCTATACAATTACATGATCCCTAAATAACTAGAAAAAGCATTATTATGAATATTCTCATGTTCAGACTCTCCACCCAATATCATCTATCAACCTTTATTATTTTCAAGTGTTCCCTACAAGAGAAAATTTGAACTCATTTAGAAGGTGAGTAATTTATGTTAGATTAAACACACATCAATTTGGTTAGGTGTGTACTCCCAAAAGGTTATCATGGTGTCCATATTAAATAGAACATACCAGTATACTTACACCCATTGAATCTCTCTCAAATAATTTCCCTGCAATGACTTAATTGGATGTCCATCCCTACTATCAGAATCATATTCCTAGTTTTGAGAAGGTTTGCTAAAGTTTGATTGAAAGTTATTGTGATACATTATACAAAAAGTATGCATTCTTCCACCAAATACCCTTTTGTTATAGAACCTTCTAGATGACCTTGATTTCTCACGTACTTCTTTACCTTGGACAAATATCTAAAGAACAATTTATTCAATACTACAAGTATGAATGTGCAATACATAAATGAATAGTTGTCACCAAATTTTATCTCTTAATCAGAAATATATAATGATACTACACTAGCCCATCAATCGCTAATTCTTTCACTAGATGAATAGGTAGATGCTCCGTAATATTTAAAAAGGAATGGGAAAAAATCCTTTCTAGGTGGCAAAGAGTCAAGGCCATCCTAAATTGCATAATTTCAAGGTCACATGTGCACCAATTTTTCATATATAACTATTAGAAGATACTACTTATTGTCTTTTATAGTTTTGATGATGATTAAATTATGTATTTAATGGTTATCAAGCTGTGAGTACTTGTAGCATAGCCAAACTTTTAAAGAAATCAAAAGTCCATTTGGAAGCTTGTAGATGATGATGGATATATTATGGAAACGTGATGGTGGATTAATGAACCTAATTCGAGGTCAAGATGATGGCTTGAAGATTGCTCAAGAAAAATCAAAGCATAAAAATGAATCAAAGACTTTTAAATTTAGCTTTTTCATATTTATTTAGTCAAGTCAAGGATTTGAATTGAACGATTTTATTGCTCTTGTGTTTGACACCTCACTTTTTTTCAGTAAACCTTTACAGGCCTTGTTTATTTTTTGTTTCACTAGTAAATTGACAAAGTGGCCTAAACTTGCAAAAACTCAGGATCTAAATTTCTATCAGGTTCAGATGTCCAAACTGTGAAGTTCAAACACCCAACCTTAATAGACAGAACTTAGGTTTCTGTCTCTGTTAAGTTTAATTGCCCGAACTATCCTATTCGGTCGCCCGAACTATCTTGTTCAAACATCCAAATGTATCAAATATAAGTTTTTCAACTTTTGTTTTCATCACTTCAGCTGACCAATCCGAACTCACAAGATTAGTTGCCTGACTATGGGAAGGCAAAGCATAATTGCTAGTTTTTTGACCATTAAAACTAGTTCAATTGTAGACCCGGTAGACTGAACATTATAGAAAAGGCATTGGGTTTCACACAATAGCTAGCTTTGGTTCCAAATGTTATTTAAAGTCTTGGAGCTCATTATCTTCACAACTTTCATATCTTTGAGTAATCCTCAAGAGAGAATACAAGCCTCCAAACCTTTCTAGTCTCACAAGAGTTAATAAACTTATGCTTTCACTTTCAAGTCCTCTTGCCATTGTACTCAACTTGAGAGTCTCTTGTAATAAGAAATTTTGTGATACATTCATCTTTTGTATTGTTAACATGCGCAGGGTGTTAGAAGTGTGTAAGAGATAAGATCTTAGTGTTGGAATTGGTTATTGCTCAATTGGAATAAGAATTCTAGTGCTTGGCTTCACCCTACAAAAGTGACATTCACAAATTATGAGTTGGTATAAAGTCTTAGCTTTGGCTCAAAAAGTAATAACACTAATGAAGTGATTGAAATCATCAACAATAAGGCAAGGACCATGGAGTAAGTACAATTGGTCATTGAACCATGTAAAATCTCAGTGTATTCCTTACCTCGATTATTATTGCAATTATATTGATTGCGCTTTTGAGGATTGAATTGAATTTTTAGTTTGCCAATAAGTTAAGAAACCTTACAAAATCAAATTCATCACCCCTTTTAGGTTGTTATTTGGGCCTTCACTACTCATTCCAATTAGTGGTTTTTCACATTCTTAGGCAAACATCTCCACACTATGACCAAAAGCAACTATTGCATTAGTATGTGAAAATCATGACACTTTAAACCAATGGTGCTCTGATCCTTTATATTCACACATGTAGAAACGTTTAACATGTAATTGTCAAAAACTTTTACATTTTTTAACAAACCTAAGAAGATTTTCTTCTCTTGTTTTAACATGTTTAGTTGTCTATATACTTAGGGTGAAGTATTCTCCTTATGCCAATCGCCTTCCAATCCAACAGTGCATACAAACTATCTTTTGATTTGTCTAGAATGATCAGCAATATCCACAACTTATTTGTGAGAAATTTTTTCTCAATATGCATGATATCAAGACTATGTCAAAGATACAACATGTTCCATTATTGCAAATCAAAAAACACTTTTCTTCTTCTAATTAGCCTTCAAATTTGAGTTGCCTTCAATATGCATTTTGGAAGCTTCCTCCTCTTGGAGTTGACCAAATGACCACCTATCTCTACATGACTTTTGAGTGGCCATCACTTTATTCAATGTGTTAGCTCTAGATAGTCAGGGAGAAGGGGAGATCATACTCACATGTCCCATCAAATGTAGCTTACCACATCAAAATCTATGATCAATAAGCAAAATTATCAATGACACATGTAGTAAAATTTCTAGCCATGTTTTAACCACTAGACTGTGTGTTTTTCTTACATGCAGATTATGCCATCTTCCCTCTTATGCTATAATAAGAAAAATAAACATATCTCAGAAAATCATTGATTGTCCACATCAATGTTACGTGCCAAAAAACATATATTTTCTACTTGCATCTAATGTTGGTACGTTTGGTTCCCATAATTCCTTTAGCTCTTCAATTAGCAACTATAGGTAGACATCAATGTTATTTTATAGACCCTTTTCTTCATTGATGTTCATGAATAAGATGAACAATGACCGTTTGATGCATATCCAAGGAGGCAAGTTATATGAAATCAAAACCGACAAGTGTTATATAAACAATTTATTTTTTGGAAGGGATTGAACCCATCAGAAGCTAAACTCAACTAAACATTTTAGATGTCAACAACAAAGTTTGGGTGATGTTGGTCAAACTCCTTCTATTAGACACTATCTATTGGATGCCTTAATATCCCATCATTTACACGGCCTTCAATATGCCATTTCATCTGTAGTGTTTTCGTTTTCAACATGAATAGTCATTGTAATCTTTGCTTGAGAAGAAAGTAGAGTACAACCTTTGTGGGGATTTTGTGGACCTTCTAATCATTATTGTTGCTCTATGTTACAAAATTTTGTTGTCATGATAATTTGCAATGCTTGCAACATGATTCACTTTCATTTCTATAAAGCATGCAATTGTTTGGACATAATCATTCATAATATTCCAACTTTCCTGATATGAAATTGGAAATAAAGGATGTCATGGAACAACTTTTTCAATATCTTCAATAATATATTAAATAAGTGGTTGTTCCATCGACACTTAGATTTACAACCAACGATCACAGGATAAACAATAAGAATGTGAAGCTCTTGCATCTTAGGTACAACTCATTGTTAAATTCATTAAGCTTTCTATAAAATTTCTGACCATCTATATCACAACCCTCATTTGGCATGTCAACTTCAACAACTAGTATATCATGAGAGAATTCGGGGGCCCTAAAGATATCATGGATCAATCCATCAATGTCATCCCCTCGTTATCAATTGGTGAGATATTAATTGCCTGATCTATTAGATTTGGCCTCTTCAAATACTAGGGCTCCTTTCCATAAAAAGTATAATTAATATAATGCATATTCCATCCTATCACTACTATTTGTTTATACACTTTCTGGCTTATCTGATTATGCATATTCATAAAATCATGGATATTCTATTTTCTAATCCAGTCATTTGCTCATATAGGCATAGTTCAAAAATGTATGTAATTAATAATAGGGGCTTCTGTCTATTGGAAGTCATGTTCCCACAATACCTGATTGCACATTCAAACCACCACATTTTTTATTTATTATTTTGAGATTATTCTCTGGGACCTTTCGCTATCTCAAGTGATCAATTTCAATCCCATAAACTTTGGCACACCTGGTAGGACATGACTTTTCCTCCAAATAGAGAAACATAATTAATATTAGCACATATCAAAAAAATAAAAAAAAATTGATGATTGATTTTTCATTAAAAGAAAGAGAAAATGACATCACCAAGTGATCCTCCAGTCCCAATCTATGCCATCAATCCTCAATGAAGAATTTGCGGTATATTTCATCAACCAATGGTTACCACAGTGGCAACTAGAGTCTACATAAGTATGGATCGACTCCTTAACTCCTATCCAGAGGAAAAGACCTCCCATCCAAGAGACAGAGACTCCTGGCTAGGGGAGTAATGACCTCCCATGCAGGGAGCAAGGGCTAAACCCATTCACCCTTTCTTCAAATTAATAGAATAATGCTTTTTTTTGTGTCCCTAATTTATTAGCTAGGTTTCACTTTAGGAGTTTCCTGATAATTATTGGGATAATTAACAATAGGAACTTAAGCCTATTGAAAATGATATTTTTACAACATTTAATTGCGCATTTGAAACATCATATTTTTTATTTTAAGATTATTCCTTGGGATCTTTCAATATCTCGGGTAGTCAATTTTGATCCCTCAATATCTGATCATACCAGAGGCAACAAATTGGTGGAGACATATGAGAAATAAAGTTATAAGAACTAGAGATGTGTTTCGGAGAAGTCTAGTTGGTTTTTACCATCAAGTTCTATGCTAGGTAGTGTTTGAGGAGAATACAACTACAATAATAAGGAGTTCAAGTTTTGACTTGCAGATAAATCTTTTATAAGTGGAGGGATTTGACATAGGATAATTGCATTCTTTTTACAACAAAATTGGAGGTCAACTCTAATTAGGATTTGTTAGATTGGTACAGTTAAAGTTTGATGGGCATATCATCAAGAATCTTCATATAAATCAAGAAAATAACCATCTATTGGAAAGCTAAGATCAATTCCTAATATTTACTATTTTTGCTAATTTGATTTTTATATTAGCCAAAAGTAGGGTTTATTTTTTATTATGAGTTTATAAAAATCCTAACCACATATATAGGCTAAGACTACACGTACTATAGGCACCAGATGAAACATTACCAGTTGGTTGGAATTTATGGTGCTAATTGAGCACTAGTTATAATAGGCATAATGTGAGCATTATGTTTATTTGCACCTCCAATGTATGCCTATTGCCAATGCTATTTGTATAGTGCCAACATAGGGTCTTTTAAAGCCATGGTGAATTCCATTTTGGTGCCCTACACACTATTTAGAAAAATCAAATCTTCTCCTTTGTTATAATGTCAGGTGTGATAAATTGGTCCCACATCGGATATTGGATAGATAGGGTCCCATATATATAGTGAAAAAGACCCATATCCCATGAGCTTAAGCTTTTGGGATGGTTTGGTGTATGGCTTACTATATTGTTTTGATTCGATACTCTTTCGACTCCCCCAACAAATGGTATCAGAGTTTCAAGTCTAAAACTATGCAAACTCTTAAGACCGAAGTTACCGTGATGGTGCGACTGAATTAAGTCGCATGTTAGTTTCTCTTAAAAAATCAAAAAGAATGAGACAAAAATCCGTTGGTATGGGTCACACGGTGGAACTGGTCGAGTAAAAGAGTTTTTTATTAAGAGTGTTAAAATTGATGTGGTCAAATCACACCTGAAGGAAGAGATTGTTATAATGTCAGATGTAATAAATTAGTCTCACATTGGATATTGGATAGATAGGGTCCAATATATATAGTAAAAAAGGCCCATATCCCATGAGCTTAAGTTTTTGGGATGGTTTGGTGTATGGCTCACTATATTATTCCAGTTCAATACTTTGTCAGCTCTCCCAACACTACTTGTCGATGATCTCATGCAAATTATCAACTCCAACACATAGTGAGCTCTAGCATGCCATAGCCTCCAACTCACTGCCACAAACTCCAACTCGGTCCTAGATTGAACTCGCTATCACCTCCATCTCACCATCGGCACATCGCCTTTGTAGTGGGCATGTTTCAATTAAACTCTCCACGCCTATTTTGAGATTTGGATTTTTGTTTGGGGAATTTTGAAATTTGGCTATTAGGGATTTTAGCTTGGGATTAGAGTTTTTCTATTTTTTAATTTATAATTTAAAAGATTGTTTGATAAATTGATTATAACACTTCTCTCTCTCACTTTTTTAAAAGCTACCCTTAAGTTTTCCTAATTTAATTTGGCTAAGGCAGAATGTAATTTGAGTTTATTTGGCATTGGCAAGAATATTTTAGTTTTGATCAAAATTTAAAATATTAAAATTTATCATAGTTATCAAAAAGGTGATGCTTGATCTGTTTTCCTAATGTATTGTGCGCTCCTTATAGGTGTGTGCATTTGGCCCATTCGGTTACTAAACCAAACCAAATAGACTTAACTAACAAATTCATTTTTCATAGCCCTAAAACTAGATCGAACCAAACTAATTTGGTCCAAGAACTGAACCAAGATGGTTCAGCTCAGTTCAATTTGAACCAAAAATTAAATTAATAATTGAATTCAAACATATACATATAATTTATAATCAAAACTAAGTGCATTCAAACCTAAACCAAAATTGATTAATATATAGATAGAGAAAGAGGGGGAGAGAGAGAGAGAGACATTCGCTCTCAATGGTTATATATATATATATAAAAGATATATTTTGCTTTGGTTCAATTTTAATGATTTTCGATAATTCAAAATCAAAACTAACGAAAAATTGATTTATTTTATTTTTAAAATTGAATTAAACCAAAAATTGAATAGCCTGAATCAAATTGACTATTTGGTTTTGGTTTGATCATTTTATTCAATTGAATCTAAATAACACAAAATCCCTAGTTCCTTGCATGATATCACACCAAATTAGGTTTGGCTTGAATCAAAATAGTAGAAGAGTCCAATCAAAGCACTTCCACCAATGTAATCATGTTTCAACATGTATTCTGTTGGGCCCCTATTTTAAATAGTTTTTAGTTTAGATGATTTGGGATATGAAATTTTGTTCATTCCACATTTTATATGAATCACTTGTGCTCTTATATGAAATTTAAGCTTAAGAATGTCCTTCCATGATCTTCCAGCTGGCCACATGGTCTTGAGAGTCTTTATGGAACTATAGGTTGCAATTTGCTTCATTTACAACTAAACAAAACCTGACAAAATAGATATAAATTTTCTTAAAGGTTTTTTATTGTTTGAAAACTTCATATTGGCATGATGAGTCAAGTAGAGTCTTTGATAGTGAAAATTAGATTGATTTAGGCTCTCATAAATTCTGAATCACTTGTGCTCTTATGTGAAATTCGAGCTCATAAGAATGTCACTTCCTCTTTTACATCAATCTTTATTCAATAAAATAAAGGATGTATATTATTATTGATGATGTTTTTGTATATATAGAGCATTAGAATAAAAATTACACATCTTCGATAGGCATGGATGTGCATTGGATCAGGTTAAAGAACCAATCAGATGATAAATATGTTAACGGAAAGGATACATGGCTTAAGTAAGGGCGTACCTTCACCTTACAATGAAGTAAATTTGTGATCATGAAAGAATATGAAATGAGACAAAGGAAATAGGAAGAACGTTTGATGTGTGGTGCCGCCTCATTCTTGTGCTCTAGACCATATGGAGTCTGACTCAGATGGATCTTGACTTGATCCTCAGTGGGTGTTGATAATTTGGTTTATGATGTCATCCAAGGGAACATAAAAGGGGGAATGAAAACATTTGAAGTGCTTTCATTCACCTTGAGCATTGGCAATAACTCCATCTTAGTTTGAAGTGTTTCCGTTAGCCTAATGGTATTGGCGATAACTCTCCGTAGTTGAAGTATTTCTATTAGCAAATGAGGCATTAGCGATAACTTCAGAGTTTAACGTATTTCTATTAGCCAATAGGGTGTTGGTGATAATTTTAGGATTTTAAGAGTTTTTATTAGCCAATAATCCATTGGTGATAAGTTTGTTTGAATAAGGAACTTAGCTGCTTAACTAAGTGAGTTCAAGCCTACTTTAAGTTCGATTTGCATGGTTTGAAGTGTTTCCATTAGCCAATAAAACGTTGGTGATAACTTCATTGATTTGAAATGTTTTCATTAGCCAATAAGATGTTAGCAATAACTTTTTTCGTTTTGAATTATTTTCATAGCCAATAAAGCATTGGCAATAACTTCTGCATTTAAAGTGTTTCCTCCATTAACCAATAAGGAGTTGGAGATAACTTTATTTGAATAAGGCACCTGACTGATTGGCTAAGTGAGTTTAAATCTCCCTTTAGTTTGATTCGATCTAGGATTCAGATTTGGTTTGATTTAAGTCTGATTTGAATCTAAATTGATGTTCAAAACTTGATCCTGATTTGAATCTAAATTGATTTAGTTCAATGTTCAGAACTAGATTTTGATTTAAGTTTGATTTGAATTGATTCAAGTCAGGTTTGACCTCATGCTGAACCCTCATTGGGTTCTTAATGAATCTTGGATTCAACCGTTGATGGGTTCTTATTGGATTGATTTTAACCCACTAATGGGTTCAAGTTTGACACATGTTGGACCCTGAAAGGGTTTAGGTTTGAATCTTAATGGACCTAGGTTTAAGTTCAAGCCAATTTAGGTCCAACTTGGTTTTGGTTCAAGCTCATCCTAGTTATGGTTTGAATTTAAGTATAATTTGACCCGATTAGGATTTTGGTTGAAATCTAATTTAACCCAATTAGAATTTAATTTAAGCTTAGTTTAACCCAAATAGGGTTTCATTTGAACTTGAATTGATTTTTAATTGACCAAATTTGGACCTGATTAGGATTGGGTCTAAGTTGATTTGGTTTGGATTAAGTTAATTTAAATATTGAATCCAATTCAATTTGAATTTTATCCCATCTATTTGATCAATTTAGGTCCATTTAATGGTCTATTTGAGTCAATTTAGCTTTGTTCATTGAGTTTAATTTGATTAGAGAGCCCTCAGACTATCCTGATAACTTTGGATGAGCCTACAAATTGGCCTTAGATGTGTGAGCTTAAAAACTGGCTTAGAAGTATGAGTCTAAGGGCTAGCTTAAAAGTGCAAATTTGATAACTGACTTAAAAGTGTGAGCTTGAAGGCTGACTTTATTTACAAGCTCGAAGGCTGGCTTAGTCTTAGTGGACCCAAAGACTGGCCTAAGATATTCAATGAGTCCAAAGAATGGCCTATAGTCTAATAGTTATGAGTTTAAAAGATAGCTTAATTTGGCAGACTTGAAGACTATCCTAAGACATTCGGCGGGTTCGAAGGTTGTCCTATAGTCCAATAGTCATGAGTCCGAGAGTTAGCATAATTTTGCAAATCCGAAGGCTAGCTACGACATTCAACAGGCTCAAAAGTTAGTCTATAATACAACAATCATGAGCCTGAGGGCTAGCTGGATTTGGTGAGTCCGAAAGTTGGCCTAGGACATTCAGTGGGGTCAAAGGCTTCCAATGATCATGAGCCCGAGGGCTAGGTTGATTTGGTCTACCCAAAGGCTAGCCTAGGACATTTAGTGGGTTCGAAGGTTGGCCTATAGTCCAAGGGTTAGCTTGATTTGGCTCACCCAACGGCTAGCTTAGGGCATTCGATGGGATCAAAAATAAGCCTATAGTCCAATAGTTACAAGCCTAAGGGTTGACTTCATTTGATAGGTCAAAAGACTTGCATAATATATTTAGGGGGCTCGAAGGTTGGCCTATAGTCCAATAATCATAGGCCCAAGGGTTGGCTTAATTTGATTGGTCTATGCTCCAATTGTTGTAAACCCTAGGGCTAACTTGATTTGACGGGCTCGAAAGTTGATGTAGGACATTTGGCAGATTCGAATACTAGCCTATAGTCCAATAATTGTGAACCTAAGTGTTACTTGATTTGGCAAATCTGAAAATTGGCCTAGTATGTTTAGCGGGCCTGAAAATTGACCTATGTTCCATGGGTGTGAGTCATAGAGCTTATTTGATTTGATGGGACCGAAGGTTGGCCTAGAATATTCACAAATCCGAAGGCTAGTAGATAGGTCAATGATCTAAACCTAAGGATTAACTTGATTTGGTGAATCTAAAGACTTATCTAAAATATTCCATAAGCTAAAAAATTGACCTATAATCCAATAGTCACAAGCACAAAGATTGGCCTGAAGGCTAATGCACCTAAACTGATGCCACTTTTTTTCCTTTTTTTTTTCAGCAACTTTTTTTTCTTTTTTTATTCTAGAGAAGCTTTCCTTTTTATATACTATTTTTTTTCTTCCTCAAAACCCTTTCCTCCTTCCTTGAGCAAGCAGTAGCTGGTCAAAGGCAACGGTGAGAGGCTCCGATCGGCTGGTGAGGCACGGGAGCTAATCGACGAAGGGCAGCTTGGGCCGGTAGCTCCTACTCTTCAGGTCTACAGCCAGATTCGAGAGGATCTTTGCCAGATCCAGCGGCAGGAGGACGAGATCCGCATGGCAGCAATGATGGGGAGCTTTGATCGGCAATGAGGGAATGCAGGAGTAGGAGAGGCGGCACTGGGTCAGGAGTGGCGAGTTATTGGTGCAGTGGGTGAAGAGTGGAGCAAGTCAATGGAGGGATGCTCAGACTGGAATGAGGCTACTTGGGCTGGCAAGGGGTGCGATGGCAAAACCTCAAGGTTAGACACGAGACAGATAGCTAGGCGAAACTGGAGGAGAGGGCAGGACTGGCAGTGCAGAAGGTAGAGCCTGGGACAGCGAGCTGGGCCAGCGGTGGTCCCAGATGGCAGCTCAGGCAAGGCTCGTGGGGTGCGCGAGGTTGACATCCGGAGGAGCTAAGCAGACCGATGCTACTAGGTGGCTGGTCACAGCAAGCTATAGCATAAGAGGAGCAGTGACTAGCGTGGGGGTCATGCGTGAAATGCAGTCGACTTCAGCACCTGCCAGTTTTGTATGAGCTTGTGATGCAGGAGAGGCTACAGCAAAGGTCTTCGGCGATGGAGATTGAGGCAGGTGTCCACATGGAGATGGGGTGGAGCGTCGAGAAGGTTAGGGTTATGGCCACACAAGAGAGAGCTCATCAGCGAGACACAACTGTGGTGATTTAGAGGACAGCATGGGCAACCGGACTTTCATGGACCATAGGAGAAGAAGGAGAAGGGACACAGCAAAGAGCAGAAGAAACTAAAAAAATAAAAGACAAGTTTTGCAAACTTACTTATTCAATTTCTTCTCTAACCTATTTCTTTTCTTCCACCTTGTACCCTTCCCGAACTGAAGGAGAAGGGACACAGCAAAGAGCAGAAGAAACTAAAAAAATAAAAGACAAGTTTTGCAAACTTACTTATTCAATTTCTTCTCTAACCTATTTCTTTTCTTCCACCTTGTACCCTTCCCGAACTGATCTTTTTCTTCTCTTCTATTTCAGCATTTGTCTCCTTTACAGCTTCTAATCTCTTCTTTTTTTTTTTGTGCAGGACTACAAGTTCTTTTATAATAGCCAAGAGGATACGGAAATCGAATTGATTTTTCTCTTTTGAATTTTGAATAGATAATTAAACAAAACCTATCTTCATTGAAAATTTGAAATTCTAGTAGATTGGATATGTATGGATTGATTTTCTATTTCATTTTGAATGTTGGATATGTAGATAGAATTCTAGAGCGAGATTTGAAATTTCAACCAATTTGCGATATCACATAAATAGGAGGGTTATTCATAAATTTTTTGGAAAATTTGGACCAAATGGTTACTTCATGAATTTAAGGAGCTTTTTTGTGAAGAAAACTTATTTATAAAGTTTTGAATCTTTCAAGATTTTTTTGAATAAAATATAGACTTATTTGTAACTAAAAATTTTTGAGAAATTTATTTGTGAAAAATTGAAATTCTAAGAATTTATTTGTAAATATAAAATTTTTGAGGGGTTTATTCACAAACCCCAGATTTTGCATAGATTAATTTATAATTTTAGAACTTTCATGGACTTATTCATAAAATTTTAATTTTAGGGATTTATTTATATAAAAAAATTGGTGTAAAGATTTTGTATTTTCTATTTTACTTAGATTTTTGGATGAATTCTCGACCTAATTTTGATCTAGATATTCAGCCCACTTATCCCACTTTAGCTTGAGCTTGAATTCCCTAAGAATATGTCCAAATTGAGCTCAATTTTGGTCAAATTTGATCACGATTTAGATTCAATTGAAACTCATATTTGAGCTATTATTTAGTGGTATACAAATTTTAATTTTGATCATATTTTGATCAAATTTGATTGGGGTAAAAATCACTTTAAAGAGATACATGAATATTGGGTTGAATCCAAATATAGCTTTTATAAGTACTAACTTTTGATATTCAATTTTGCAACCCAGATAATCATGACAAGGTTTCAAGCATAATGGAATATAACTTGAATCAAACATTGTAACTTTGTTATCATTCACAGGAATCAATTCAAAAATTATTGTTTTATCACCTTCTATTGCAAATTCAAGAGAAGGTAGAAAAACATTTGCACTCACTACCATCTCTTCTTGATTGATACAATTGTCAATGTTGCAGGTTTCCGCAAAATCAATTTGTATTGTTTGGTTCTGTCAATCAAATTCCTAATGGCCATTTTTAGTAAAATTGTTTGAAGCTTTCAATAACTCATCATCGTTAAGACAACCATCTGAAATTACTTCTTGATATTTTTCTTCTTCTTTAGGATTAGACATTGTGGAGGAGGATGGATTGTTAAAATAAGTGCTCATCATAGAATCCTTAATTGGAAAGCAAGCGTGAGAAGGGATTGTCACAAATATTGCATGATTCATTTCAAATCTGTGAGAAGCTAGATTGAAGTTTACTCTTTCTTGAATTTCATATTTTAATTTAGTGCGTACCTCCTCATAACAAAAAGAGCAGCCCTCTTATAAAATTTTTTTTCTAAAAGGTGTTGCATCTCCAACTAAGTTTGGTCTTTTTGATAACCTTCTTTTGCACATTGATATTGAAGTTACTCCCACCATAATGAAGATTGTCCATTGAGTTTAAGTTCAATAACCTCCAAGCGCTTGAAGAAGCCTTCAAGTTATTCTGCATAATTGAGAAAGTTTTCATATATGTGAAAGTAACAAAAAAACATGATTTAAAGGTTGCCTCATATGATGATCTCCAAGATGTCAAACCATGAGGCTCTTTGACAATCAACTGACAAACTTGGTCCTTGGTTTCAATATTTTTCAAAGCTTCATACATCATGATAATAGAAGTAAGAAAACTTTATTTAACTAAATCTTAAATTTGATAATCTCCCGTATCACCATCTATGGAGTTGTCATCATTAATTAGAATTAATGGGTTTGAGTCAAGGAATAACCTCTCTCTGATACCAACTAATGCAGCAAGAAAGCATGAGAGGTAGGGAAAGAAGGTCACCATTTTCTCACTATGATAAGTCCTTAAATCTACAATGAAGATAGAGAGGGAATAGACCTAATATAAGATAATATTATTGATAAAAATATTCTTTTTCCTATTATAACATTAGGGCTGTATATATCTCTCTATAAAAAACTTAGAATTCTAGTTCAAAAGACTTCAACTCTAACACTAATCCTATTCCATATTGGGTAGGAATGTTATAAACTTGGACTCAGAAATAAATCCTACTTTTGGTTGATACAAAGACCGAATTAGTAAAAATAGTAAATAGAAAAATTATAGGAATTAATCTTAATTTTCTAATTGATGGTTATTACCTAATTTGGATAAAGATTTTTGATGAGGTGGTCTTTGGATTGCAGTTGTACCAATCTTAATAAATCCTAGTTGGAATTGGAATTCAACTTGAATTTGACTTGTAATTTTATTGTAAAATGAATGCAATTGTCCTACATTAAGATAGGTTTCAATTGGTTAGGGTTCTCCCATATACATTAACAATTGAAATAAATTAGGATGCTTTGAAGTAATTTGGGAGGAAAAAGTCTGACATTATTGCCATGATGAAGTTTCGAGAGTATAAAACCAAAAGACAAAGACAAGAATGAATTAATGCCTAGAATAGTAACAAAGTCTTACAAGGTTGTGGTTGCGACCTTCTTTGCAATACCTAGTGGGCACTAGATCGATTGGAGCTTTGTTAGACTAAATCAAACACTAGAATAGGGTTTTTAAGAGAAAGTGTAGCCATATATGCTCTTCTTCTCGATCCAATAAGTGTATAAGATAACAAGGGCAAAACGATCTTTTCACTTCTGTGGCTAAATTTAACTCGAGGTTTGAGGTTCAAAGCTAAACAAGACAGCAAGGGCTTCTTCATACTAACAGCCAAAATCCAAGAAGTCATATTTAATTTTCTTAATTCAAAGGTGTTAATATGTAACTCCACTAGTTTATAAGGAGTAACCCAACTTTTTAATGATAAAATTGAGGTTAATTTATTTTACATTTATTGATTTAATGTATATTTTATTGATAATTGTGTTGTTATTAGGAGTGTCAATTTAGCTCATAAGTAGATCGAGTTCAACTGGAACTCAGCTCAGTTTGTTAGAACAAATTGAACTTGAGTTAGACCTAACTCGCTTAATTCAAACTCTGAGAGCTCATTTATTTGTAATATGGAAAAAATATATAATTTTAAAAATATATTCTATAACATATAATATATATGTAATTATTTAATTGTGATGTTTTTTATATAATTATTTATATTTAAATGTTGTCAGGTTAATTTATTATTTTAGTATTGAAATTTTAAAAATTATCATTGAGTTTCCAAGTTATTCTCCCAAATTATAAAATACATGTTATCCAATTTAAGTCCAAGTGTTAAAACCACGCTCTAACATAAACCAAAATGAAGAAAAATGGGATTTTTGCATCTATTGACATTAAACAAAATTTAGGCAGTTCTCTGCAAGTAAATGAATAATAGTGTTTTGCACTTACTGAGAAGAGTAATTTTTGTGTAATAAAATGGAAAAACAGTTGCATTACTTTTAAAATTACACTTTTCTGAAATATTGGACCCAGATGAAAAGCCTAATAGCTCCTTCAATCTTTTTATTTGTTCAAATATTGAATTTGTTATGGTAACAGTTAAAAACCAGCTGTTTTGCAAAAGATACCTCCAAAAATACCATCATTTTCTACTTATTTTGAGCATATACCATCAGTTTTTCCTTTGAAGTTCAAAGCCATGAACACCTATCATCTGCAAATCAAAACACTGGAGTGCGAAGCAGATCCCGTGAAAAAAAAAAAGTGAAAACTACATCAAGCACGAAGGTAAAATAAAACATTAGCAATCACATCTTGAAATAGCAACTGTTTCTTGATAAACTATCAAAAGATTATTAGAATATGTGAGGTTAGTTATTATAGTTGTTGAGCATGAATTATTCACAGCAGCACCATGATTGTAACGAATCCGGTGTAATAGTTGATGATATGGAACCCTCCAACACAAATTTATCCTCAATTCACAGAAGCACCATGATTGTAACGACTCGGGTGTACTACTTGATGATATGGAACCCTTCAATGCAAATTTATGCTTGCCCATTAGATTTGACCAGTATAAATGTAGGCAAAAGTATTAGACGAGAAAATTTCTAAATGCGGAAATCAATCTGGGCGAGAGAAGCAGGATGAACGCTAATATTGACCCGAAGAACAGATTAACTGCATACTGCACTGGGTCATTGTCTGCTCCTGGGGAGGTGCCTTTTGCAGGTGACAGCACAGCTGAGGCTGAAGGGAGAGCTTCGATAATCGCATCTGCCAAGTCTGAGATGAAGGAAGATGTACATCCAAGAGCTGGCACCCTGCCCCAGTTCTCAATGCCAGATTCTAGAGCGAGATGCTTGTATTCCATGTCAATTTCTTCCAAAGTTTCAATGTGCTCACTGACAAAACTGCGAACAAATTGAGGTGGAAAACAATACTCAGGCATGTATAATGCTTATCCTCTTACACAAAGCTGAGGTATGCCACCAACAGAATCATTCTAAAATATTAGGAAACAAATTTTACCTTTTAATACTCAATGTGCATCAAAATAGATTTGCATTCATCTTAAGAAAAGCTTTCTTATGTATCAAAATCAAAACATTTTAATCCAAGCCACTCATTGAAATCCTCAATGAAGGAGAAAGAGTTCACCAGTACAGATCCTGAAAGCAGAGGGTTTTACCTGATTGGCACAGCCAGAAGACTCTTGACACCCTGCTGACCAAGCTCAACTAAGACTTCATCAGTATAGGGCTTCAACCATTGAACAGGCCCAACTCGACTCTGCAATGATTGGAACTCACCTTTCATAAACTCTACAAGGAATTTCTTTCAGAAATATTTTCTCTCAATCACAATACCTGATAAGCAAGTTTGTGAGGGTTGGCAATTCCTCTTGATTTTAACTCCTCCATAATCAAGAAGATGCAATCCTCCATCTGATCTCTATAAGGATCTCCTGCATCCTCAACGTAGCTTACTGGCACCCCATGTGCGCTAAAGAATATCAGAACCTGTAAATGCATTTCATGGCAGCAAGACACAATCAGGATTGCTCTGCATAAACAAATGCCTGACTTAAGCATTATGATGAAGGAAATTTGCAGGGAAAAAAGGAAAAAAAATCATTACATACTCAGCAAAATTGATTAGTAAACCTTCTAAAAGCTGAATTGTCAATTAAAAACCTCAACGGCAATGGAAAGCTTAACCAATTTAACTTTTAACATTATTTAACAACCACCATAACAGAATATACAAGAGACAGAAAAGTAGATCACAAGGTAATGGAATAAAAACTAATAGAACATGTTCAACTCATGGCCTACAAACAAATCCACCAGAAAACAAATTTAGATGAACCTAAAATGCAAACTGTAGCATAGCAATCAAAGCAACTTAACGGACAATAAGACCATATTATGTGAAACTGGCAAATGCCTTATTTTCACATTCAGTAGCATCCACCCATTTTAATTCGACCAATACATTATGTGTTAAAATTTATCTGACAGCATTTATAGCATGCCATAACATCGCATTATTCTGAGCAACATAATCCAGTAAAAAAATGTTTTCTCAGAGCCAAAACACTTAGAGCTCTTGAGAGCTTTCGGAATACCAGTTCTGTAATACATTCATGTGAATAGGACAGAGGATCATGGATTACCTAACAACATGGGTGAGCAACATTACATGCCTCAACCAGAACAAACATCATCCTAGCAATAAAGTTTGTCTTAATTGCGTCAGAAAAATTTATGATTTAAAAATTTCAATGGATCACTTGAGCAACAACAAAGCAAATTGGCAAACAAGAGCATGCCAGGCAAGGTCCAATCTGCAGTAGTACCTAATCTCACTTGCTTTTACCTATCCAAACTAATACAAGTTCCACTTTTCTTGTAAGTGACAAAATCACTGCCATTACAATCTTGATTGGGAACTATCAGTACCACAAAACTATATTTCAGCAGTACAGCAAACAAGTCACAATGGGCATTGGATGGAATATAATCTTGCTTCAAGCAGGATATCTTGCACTGCATAAAAAGTTTGGCCAAAGGTTCCTTTCCTTGAATGAACATCAAATAATGTGGATGATGAGACCAAATCAATGCATCAGATTTCTGATGCATACAGGTAGTTGTCATTATCCATAACTGATAAATGAATATGTACCCAATTCAAAAAGTACCTCTTCATGATTAGGGAAATTTGCTAACTCTTTCTCTATCAAGTCAGCCATGGACTTGATATAACCTTCACGCTGATACCATGATTCAATGATCGAAACCGGCAGCCTAGCAAAATAGGTATCTTCCCTGAAAGAAAACTAAGCCCTCTGTGTCATATAGCCCAGCAGATTTAAGGAGAAACATTCAGAAAAATCTGGAATTGAGAGTAGAAAAACCAGTTAATAACCTGAAGATCTGTTTGAGGAGTCTTATACTTGACCCGCTTGTAGAGATAGAAAATTGAGGATAAAGTGGGAGCACCACAAGCCTTGTAACATTATCCTTTTTTATCTGTCCATTGACCAAAAGGGAACAGTATAAGCACCATAAGTGAGCCTGACGGTCTGACAGGCTCTAACATTTTAGCAAGTCTAAAAGAAACACCAAAAACTTCCATGATAGATCATTTTCCAAAAGATAAAAATAAAGGAGGGAAGATTTAGATCATTCGGGCATCTGGTTTAAGCTTATTAAGTAGTTTGATGACTAGCTAACATTCTTTTGTTATCAAATTATTGGCTAAAATACAACATATTGCTGATTTGCAATATTCCTTTTCATTTTGCAAATCATGTGCTTGATGTTCATATCATAAAAGAATTGTGTAATGGTAAACCTAGAAAGAATACACCAAAAGTCAGTTAAAGTTTACTAAACACTGGCATACTGAATCTAAACTCTATAATCAGTAACAGGATATTCCAGATATAAACTTGCTGATAGACATTTCATAAGACAGACTTATGTGTATAAAGAAAATTAAGCAACAGTAACTTATTTCCAGCTCTGCTCTGCCAGCTACAACTTCAACTATTGAATGGAAATAGTGAAAAACAAGGGCAGAGCAAGAAAACTAATCGTTTGATCTTGCAAAGTTCAAGAACTAACCTGTCGAATGGCTTCTTCAGTAAATGGATGCCAATATCTCATTCCAACATATACATTTGCATCTAGATTTTTTTCTTTCAGAGCTACTTTTAATGCATCTGCCTGTAGAAGATCATACATTTTACAATTGAGCACATACATTTCCATTTTTGAATTCAAATAATCTGAAATGTATTACCTCTAAGCCACTCATTTGATACATATATGAGAGACCATGAATTACAATTAAGCCAATATTTGAACAACCACAAATTGCAAAAGAATACAAGAATTACAACCTTTTCTGCATCAATCTTAGAAAACAAAATCTACAAAAATCCTGCAGAATCAGGGAATAAGAGTTCACCTGCTCATCTGTTATTCTCCGCAAAGGAGATCCACCACCAATAGCCGCATATCCTTCCTTGCTCTTTGAAGATCTGACAATGGAAATAAGCTGGGCCAAGGGGCGCTGAAGAAAACGAAACAACCTAGGAAGCCGTATAATATCCTGTCACGAGATTTCAGAAACTTCAAAAATCAAAGTTTTCAAAGGCAACTGAACCACATTCGCCTATCATAATGGAACTGTAAAGAAACACAAGACTTAATATTTAAAACACATACTGCAAGAGAATTAGGACACAGTTCTCAAGAAACTCTGCTTAATAGTTGACAAATGGTTAGTTCCAAGCAAAGTCCTCAACATTTATAATCCAAGAATCACATAAAGCGACAGAATCACATACAGGGTCTGAAAACAGATTGAACAAAAAGGGTTGAACATCGTGAAGCGTCTCCGGTCCTCCGAGGTTCAACAACAGCACCCCAATCCTTTCTTGAACAGAATTAGCCTGAACACTGACAACATTTCTCTCAAAGGCACACATATTTGCAGAAGAAATCGCCTTGCCAACATCTTCTCTTTGCCGCGCGGACAGCTCCACATACAAATTTGCATGCTTCTTAAGCCTACCAGCATAACAAACAAGATCCTTTCTACGAGATATCCTGTCGAAAACCAAAATCACAGATCACAAAAAAGAGATGTTTAGCACATACTTGACGGAAACAATCCAAATCCAAAAGAAAAATGAAATTTTACAAGGATGATCGAAAGCCAGCTCTGTGATGACAAAAGACGGAAGGACTCGTGCGGGAAATTCGGGCGTCGACGGCGTCCATGGCAGCTGCAAACGCAATCGGAAGAAATGGCGCAAATCGTAAGATTGTCCAAGGATTCTATTGAAAAGGAGATCAAATTAGAGAAGAGGATGAACTCTCCTCGTGAGGAAACAGATCGGAAATCGGGAGGGATCGGGAAAGACGGGAGGGATGAATTAATTATCTAGGGTTCTGTGATTCTCCGATTTGGGCTTGGGGTTGAAGATTGATCATATGACGCGGTTTGATTGTATAGGTAGCATCAAGTCGCACGCGGCACGCACGCCGCCGTTGACGAGACTGACAAACAACGGAAAATTAGAATATATATATATATATATAAAAGGTATCGAGCCGGCGTTTCGGTTTTAAAGGACAATTCCCTCCACTGAAAATTTTAAATTTTTTAAAAATTTCCTCTAATGTTTTAATATATCAATGTATTTACAACACATGTTACAACAGTGTATGACATATGCCTTTTTACTTATATAATTATTGACGAAATCCGATTTAAATATTGGTTCTAATTCGAAAGACTCCTTAAAATTAGATTTATTAGACTATTTTTTGCTAATATATAAGAAAAAATAATAATTATAAGGAGAACTGTCAGGAGATTTTCGATAATGACCACTCCGACTTTTAAGATAGAAAAAATTTCATCGATTCTCTTCAAAAGAGTTTTGGAGAGAGAGAGAAAAAGAAATTGAGGTCCCTTAGCTTTGTGGAACATTTCTTGTTTTATAGGTTAAGAAGGTCTATCTGTGAATTAAAGACTCCGTGATTTTAGTCCCAATTATACTAAACTTTCCTTATTCAATTACTATCACTCCCAGATTATGTAAGAATCTCTTCATGATTCTTTTAGCAAATATGGTAACCTAAGAGATGAGTGAATTAAGTTTAATAATAATAATAATAAGTTTTTACAATCAAAATCAATTCACAACCCAAAGGAAAAACCACAATTCCAAAAGCAAGAAATTAAGTTACGAATGTAATAAAAGTAAATAGTCAAGGAGGTGAATGCATCGCTATTTTTACGCGATTTAGCGACTAACAGCACTTACTCCATAGTGCTTGACTCGGTTTTGAGCACTTGGACTCTTCACTAGAATTGCTAGTTCTTAAGATGAATCTAGGCCTTTATATCAAACTCCAAATCGGAGTGTTGTTTTTTTCAAGTGAAACCGCGATCACATAACTCTTACTCCAACCGACAAGAGTCAACTCTTATACCAGAGATTTATTCTCTCAAACACTCCAAATAGTCTTAGAGTGATTTACAAGTGAAAAAGATAAAAAGTGAAGTACAAATTACCTCTCTACAATAGTCTCTCGAAATGAATATAAGGACAAGAAGATATAAAAGTTGAAGATCAAAGTTTAGAGTAAATTGGAGGGTAGAGGCTTGGAAAAGCTTATTTCTATCTCTTAAAAATAATCAGATGTGCAAAAATTCACAACTAAACAAGCTCCATGTTCTTATATGTCCGTTAGTGAGAGAGCTAGTTGTTACATGTTAAGCTCTATCCTTTTCGGACATCTAACACTGTAGAGTCAAACATCCGAACCTCCCAAATCAAAAATAAACTAGCATAGCTATTATAAAAGATATTATAGGTTTAGACGCCCACTCGTAAGGTTCGAATGCCTGAAGCTACAGTGTTGCTATAGTATCGCTATAGTGTCAAACATCCGAACAAGATATCGGATATCCAAACTCTATACATAGAAAAGCCAAAAGTTATAGCTTGTTAACTTCAGGCATCCAATTCTGAGGTTTGGCATCCGAACCTATTAGTATTTTTAGAGTTATTTCTAGTATATTTGATCATTTGAACCTTGAAATTCGAGCATTCAAAATTAATAGAAAAACTACTATTTTACTATGACTTTATTTCCATATTAGACATCTCCTCAAACTAACTTTGGATAAATAATAAGCTAGTAAAGGCATTCCAAGATGAATTTAAGTGTTAACTAAAACTCTAAACTAAATATTCAAAAATTATATTTTCGACTCAAACAACAAATAAAAATTCTAAACATAGTGAACCAACTTTGACATCTTGAGTCTTTTTCAAGCCATCTTCAATTTTTCAAGTTTTGTCCATTGATCCATCATCACACCTTATTTTGAATATTGCCTTCATGTTTATTTACACTTGAGACTTCTGAACGGGCTTGATCTTTATTTGGAACTTAGCTTGACTACAAAATACACATACTCAAGAATTCATCAAATATATGGTTTGGTCATCATCGAAACTATAAAAGGTAACAATCTCCCCTTTGATGATGACAAACTCTGACAAGTATAAAATGCATAATCTAGTTTGTTAAAGATGATTTTTCAAATTTCAATGCAATTTAACAACTAGAATAGTGCATAACATGGATAGCAAATAAAAATATATTAACTAAGAATAATTAAGAATATAGTAAATAAGAATCTTTAAATTTTAACTACATTTTTAAGCATGAATATAATGTCTCCTTACTATGTTACTCTCACCCTTTACTATAGTAAACTTCTCCTTTCTATATTACTCTCCTCCTTTTGGCATCCACAAAAGGGTACAAACATAGGGAGAGACCAAGATAACAATCATGTATGCATCCACAACAATGTAAAGCAATAAGAAAAATCAACATTCATATAAACCCAAAGAAGATCCATAAGTGTTAAGCTATCCGTGAACATAGAAAAGACACCAAAATACATAAACAAGTCATAACCCTTCAATCATCCACAACCACATCATCAAAACACAAGGTCAAACCATAAAACATAAATAAACACTCACCCTTCCTATGATACTTGTAGCATAATACTAAATTAATGCACATAAAATGAGAAATATCATGTGAAGATCTCTAATTGAAGGAAAGTTAAAAAGAGTTGGAAGAGATTGGATTACCTCATGTGATTGAAATACCTTTTAGTACTTATAGGGATGTCATCCAATCTAAGTCTCATTTTATAATCTATAAAATAAATATTTTTATTTATGCAAAGAGAATTAGTAGAATAGTATATTAAAATAAACAGAAGTTATGAAAGATTACACTAAAAGATTAAATGAAAGTGAAAACCCTACTTAAGCTAGAGGATGACTAAAAATGAAACCATAAAAGAAATTGTCATCCCTACCTAATAAAGATAGCTTAAGTAGTAGAGGATTTTTGAAACATAAACTTGTTTGAATTCCACAATTTTAGGAATCATGCTCTTTAGTACCCAAATTTGCTTAAGAGTAGTGTTCTTCTTGATTGGGCAATAAGTGAAAATGTATCCATGAAGGCTATAATAATGACATTTCAATGTTGAAAATTTTATATTTAAAGCCTTTAGAAAAGTAAGTTTTATTCATTTGGATTTTGAAGATGAGATAAAACCAAGCCTAGATTTGTTCAAAACATTTTGTTGGTTTTTCAAAACCTCATTCAAAATTTCATTTTTCTGCAAGAAATTTTCAAGAGTCTTTTTCAAATTCAAATTTTCCTTTTGAAGTTTATCAATACTAGTTTTGCAATCACAAGAATTCTAGATGATTTTAAGGCATGATTTTCCTTTTCAAGACATTCCAAATCCTTCTCGTGATCACAAGAACTAGTAGATAGTTTCAAGATATCAAATTCAATTTTAAATGAAATCAATTGATTTTTCAAAGAAGAGTATTTATGAAGTAATTTCTTATGTCTAGTATATAGATCCTCAAATTCTTCTTCTAATTCTTTGAAATTTAAATCACTTACCTCATCCTCATTACTTTCGTAATTGGCTATGAGGCAAAGGTTGAGGTTATGTTTTTTGGAGTCATCACTTGTGCTTTCCCATATGGACTTTTCTTTCCTTTTCTCCTTGTTCTTCTTCTTCTCTTGAGCTTGAGAGGATGACTCTCTTGTTCCTGCTTTCTTTTTTCTTGAGGCTTTTCTATTTTCCATCTTTCTTTTCTCTTTATTATCATCCATTCTTGATTCTTTGAGGTGCATCTCATAAGTCAATAAAGAATCTTCAAGTAGAACTGCTCTCGTGAGCTTGGCAAGGACCAAAGAACCTTTCTCACAACTTCTTCGTTAGTATAAAATTTACTAAAATAGGAAAGGAAAGGAAATCTGATATGGATTCAAAAGAATACATTTAGAGAGACTCAAGTTTATTTACAAGAAATGAGATTTTTAAATTTTTTACTTTATTAATCCCTTTATGAGTAACTAATAAACTATTCCACATGTCATGAGCAGTTTCAAAAGATGAGATTATTTTAAAATCAATTTCATTTAAGGTACAATGAAGTATATTTATGGCTTTAGTATTTGCGGTCCCTAACTTTTTCTCATTTTTAGTCCACTCTTAATATAATTTAGGAATATCCATACCATTCATTTTCTTGGTGGGTGAAGAGTACCCATTCTCCATCAAGTACCAAAGATCAAAGTCAATGCTCTTGATGAAAATCATAAAATGGATTTTTCAAATACTAAAGTTGGTTCCATCAAAATAAGAAGGATGAAAAACATATTGACCCTCTTGAAAATAAGGTAAATGATCAAAAATTACTATACTAGAAATTGATCAAAAACTTAAGGTTGTTAAACCACAAATCTGAGTACCAAGATCAGATACCAATTGTTAGCAAATATGACATCCTAAGAGAGGAGTGAATTAGGTTTAATAAGAATAATGATAAGTTTTTACAATTAAAACCAATTCATAGCCCAAAGACAAAACCATAAATCCACAAGAAAGAAATTAAATCATGAATGCAAAATAGACAAGAAGAAGAATACACTGTGATTTTTACATGGTTCGGTAATCAACTGCGCCTACACCATAGCCCTTGCCTCAGTCTTGATGACTTGGACTCTCTACTAGAGTCATCACTTCTTGAGATGAAGTCAAGCCTTTACACCAAACTCCATTTCGAAGTGTCGCTTCCTTCGAGTAAAACTGCACCCATGCAACTTTTACTCCAACTAGCAAGAATCAACTCCTATACTTGAGATTTAATCTCTCAAACACTCCAAATACCCTTGGCTGATTTACAAGTGAAAAGGATAAACAATAAAGTACAAATTACCTCTCTACAATAGCCTCTCAAGAAGAGTGCAAGGGCAAGAAGATGTGAAAATTGAAGATTAAAGTTTAGAGCAAGTTGGAGGCTAAGGCTTGGGAAAGCTTATTTCTATCTCTTAGAAATAATCAGAGGTGTAAAAGTTCACAACTAAATATGCTCCAAGCCCTTATATGCCCATTGGTGAGAGAACTAGCCATTATATATTAAGCTCTGTCACATTCAAACATTTGACACTGTAAAGTTCGGACATTCAAACCTCCTAATGGTTAAAAATAAACTAGTAGTTATAAAAGATGTCATAGGTTCAGATGCACACTCATAAGGTATGAATGCCTGAAGCTACAACATTGCTATAGTATCACTATAGAGTTGGATGTCTGAACAGGACATCGGGCATCCAAACTCTATACATAGAAAATTCAGAAGTTACAGTTTGTTAACTTCAGGTGTCCAATACTAAGGTTTGAGTGTCTAAATTTTTCAATATTTCTAGAGTTATTTATGATAGATCAGTCATCCACACCTTGAAGTTTGGGTATCTGAAATTAACAGAAAAACTACTATTTTACTGTAACTTTAATTTCATGTTAGACATCTTCTCAAAATAACCTTGGATAAATAATAAGCTAGTAAAAGCATTCCAAGATGAGTTGAGTGTTAGAGAAAAATTTAAACTAAGTATTCAAACATCAGATCTTCAACTCAAATAACAAATGAAAATTCTAAACATAGTGAGCCAACTTTGACATCTTGAGCCTTCTTCAAGCCATCTTCAATTCTTCAAGTTTTGTCCATTGATATACCATCACACCTCAACTTTAATATTGTCTTCATGTCCATCCATACTTGAGACTACCAAATAGGCTTGATCTTCATTTGGAACTTGACTTGGCTACAAGCTATATATGCTCAAGAATTTATCAAATACATGGTTTGGTCATCATCAAAACTACAAATGAAAATAAATTGTTGTTATTTGATTTCCTTGACTACTTGGCCATATTCAAACATGGAGTAGGCCTACTATATTTTATTATATGATTTGGGATATGTACTTTATAGGGTATGCATCGATCATGCCATCAAGCTCACTTGACTTTGATTGTATCGCTAGAGTTCAACTCCACAACCTGTGCCTTGGTTACCTCGGTCTAGGGATCAGTCCTCACGTCGAGTCCCTATTCACATTTGATCCAACTAAAATTGACTCGGTGTATCATCAGTATCCCCCAACTCTAAGCATTGAGTTTAGAGGGTTTGGTAAGTGGAGTTACTCTACTACTCTTTACTTTGGTTCATTGATCCGAATTGAGTCTTTAGGCACACCATTTTAAATTTTTGCAGTTCAAGTCCACCGCTTTCATCAAATCATGAGGAGTGCCATTTGTCATGACTCCTCATGAGGTGAGCCACTGATTCATAGCTTTGTGTTGGGCATGAGTTTCTAAAGAGTATGACTCTTTGAAAAATGAGCCACCATCTTGTTTAATCATGTGGATTTATTAGAGTTTACCTTGTTCCAAAGTATCGGTCTGGAGGCGACCCTTCAAATATCAAGATAGCCCCTGATATGGGCACATGTTCCTTGTGATCAGTATAGCAATCTCTGGCTCCCACCTTTTAGCCTTTCTTATTACACGTGACAACGATATGCTAATTTGGGGAAGGCTACTTAAGGTAGCCTTCATCCTTTTTCATCTATTTTTTCTAATATTCATGTCCCATATCTTTTCCCCTCTCGCTTTCCTTTCTTCTACATTTGCTTAAGTTTTTTTCGAAATGGTGTCCTTGTTCTCTCATTCTTATTCCAAAAGGGGGGCCATTGTCTGGTAAAAAACCTGCCATTCTATTAGTCCCTATAGCATGTCTCCATCCCCCAAGGCGGTGACAACTTTGTTTGTCTCGAAGCTAATGGCATCCTCCACCAAGGTTCCTGCCATTGGTGGGTCGAGTTATGTGCCCTCCATCACTGCTATATCCTCCAAGGGACCTACTCCACCTATTGTCACATCCCCTTCCACAAGGATTGGTTCCTAGGTGCCTACTGTTCCCATGCGGGCAACTCAAAATTCAGGTGAGGAATTATTCCAAAGTAAGTGTCATTTTTGGCACTTTTCAGTCATTGCAACTTTTTATTTTTGGATTGGGATGCCTTGTTTGGCTTTGAAGCGTGGGACCTGACTTTGTGCTTTATTAAGTATCCCTAAGGTGAGAGTTTGGATTTCTAAATCCACTCTCTAAGAGAAACACATTGAGAACTTAGTCAGTGTATTTGGCTTTCCGAATGGGACCGTGTTGAATCTGTGTGGACCTAAGGAGGAGAGAAAAAAAAATTAAAAGAGGATTTTGGGTTTGAGTTTAGTACATAATGAGAGATATTTCAAAGTGGGTTTAGGTATCTTGTAGATAGTTTCACTTGAGATGTCCTAGGATATTAGGACCTTGCTCCTAATCATATTGTATCCAATGCTATCAAATTTATCACTACTTTTTGAACCCTAGCTCCATCCAAAGGCTCTGCCCCTACTGTAAAAATATTTAGGGACATCTTCAAGGTTGTCAAAGTTTGAACATTGGGGGTATGTGGTATTTTGCTCTCAAAGAGTGGTGTAAGCTATTTACCTCAAACCCTACCTCCATCTACTCCAGTAAAGACCATCCCCTTAGGATTTTTACTAAGATAGTTCAACGTATTTCTTACGGATGAGGCAATCCTTCCTCCCACTAAGCTGATCCAGAGATTCATCCCAAAGTTCACCAACTCCTAATATCTTGGATAGATGAGGTTGAGGATCCCATGAAGGCCTAAAAATCGCCTAAAAGGTAGGGTTAATTAGGTTTTATATAACTATTTTCAATAAGAAACAAACTCAATTCAATCCACGAGTGCAATAATATAAATTAAATGAAAAAGTGAGCACTGTGATATAATGTGATTCTGAGACCAACTATTTCTACTCCACAGTCATTGCCTTTATCTTGAGAAATTCAACTGTTCGCTAGAGTGCCGCTTCATTGGTAAAGCCAACCCCTTATAATTGCTCTTACTCTAATCAACAAGACAAACTCTAATTTGGAGCTTGAATATCTCAACCACTTCAAATAATCTTGGAGTGTTTATACTTGATAAGAAGGATGAAGATTAACACTTTTGCCTCAATACAAGATCTCTCAAAAAGAGAATAAGGGTTTTGAAGATTTGAAAGTTCAAGAACAAAATTTAGAGTTCTTGGAGGCTAGTGGGCTATTAAGAGCTTGTTTCTCAAATCAAGATTGCTCAAGGGAGTGCAAAAGTTCTCAAATAAATAAGTTCCAAGCTCTTAAATACCCGTTGGTGAAAGCACTAGCCATTAGGCTTTGCTCTGCTGAATTTGGATGTTTGGATCATAAAGGTTTGGGAGTTTAAGAATCCCAGCAGTCAAATTTAACTAACTGTTATAACTAATTTCACAAGTTCGAGTGTTCACTAATTATGTTTGGGTGCCCGAACAACATAATTTCAGTTATCTGACCAAGGCACTGGGTATCCGAACTCTGAACATGGAAAGTTCAAAAGTTAAAGCTTCTAAATCTTTGGGCATCCAATCTTAAGATTTGGGCATTTGAAGTTGTCAATAATTTTAAAGCTATTTCTACTAGATTTGGACATTCAATCATAGATGTTAGGGCGTCCAAAATTAACAAAAAAAATCTATTGATTCACTATAACATCAGTTTCATACTTGATCTCTTCTCAAACTAACCTTGGATAAATGATATGCCAATGAAGGTATTCCAAGATAAATTTGAGCATTAGCCAAAGGTCTAAACTCAAAATTCAAATTGCAAATCTTTGACTCAAACAAAATAAAAGATCTAAACCCAATGAGCCGTCTCTTAAACCTTCTTTAAGCTATCTTCAATTCTTCAAGTTCTATCCATTGATCTACCATCATGTCTCATCTTCAATGGTGTCTTCATGTTCATCCACACCTGATGCTTCCGAATGGGCTGGATCTTTATTTTGGGCTCACTTGATTTCTAGCTATACAATGCTCCAAAATTGATCAAATACAAAGTTTGTTCATCATCAAAATTATAAAGAACAACAATATCCCCATTTTTGATAATGACAAACCCACACAAGCATAAAATACATAATCTAGTTGGTTGAAGAAATTTTAAATGTTAAAGCAATAACAACTAGAATAATCATGCATACCATGGATTATAATATACAAATATGGGTCATGCATACCATGGAAATGTGATAGAAACTCCTCCCCCTTATTATAGCATCATATAGCAACAATGTAAACTCCTCCCCCTTACTAATATTCTCTCCCTTTGGCATCAATAAAAAGGTTAATAATATCCAAAGTATAGCCACAAAAGGGAGATACACATATAATAGCAATAGGAACATTTACAAACATAACAAGGCCACAAGAACCCATAGAGATGAAGGTCCTACAAAAATAGCATAAAGATCCAATATCCACATAAACCCAAGATTACACAATTCATAAGATATAAAATGATCCATGCATATAAAGAGAAAGCTTAGATACATAAACCCACCACAATGTAAGAATCTACTATATAGATAACCACAATAGAATATAAAGCCGCAAGATAACATAAAAGCCCACATCCATATAAACCAGAATAAGGTCCATAAAATTCAAACCATCAATAAACATAAGTATGGCTCCAAGATGCATACACAAGCCATAAGCCAACAATCATCCACAAAAAATCATCATCATAACAAAAGGCCAAACCAAAAATCATACAAGAGCACAAAATATGAAAAAAAAAATCTCTTAGAGCTTGGCCCATGTCCAAATTGATACATGAAAGCAGTCAGCAATCTCTTGAGTCAGTCCAAGCGCTCCATGGTCTACTGGGAGCCCATGGTAGATATCCCCTCGAGATGATCCAATTGCTCAATTAGCTTATCTAGCCTCTGATGATAGATCAATAAGAGGATCCATCATCCTCAGCTATGGGAGCCGCTACAACCTCAGCATCTACTCCCCTCCTCTTAGACTTTTGCTAGCAGTGGGTGCTAGGTTCCATGTCCAGAGAGTGTCATCATTCTCCTATGGGCTGAACACTATATGACAGAGAGATGCATGAGTGAAAGTCTGAGGAGGGGTGTAGTGGTGGAGAGGATCTTGAGTAATGGAGACTACCCCAAAATAATAGAGAATATGAGAAATGATACTAGGGTTGTCAAGAATAGTGGTGAAATGAAAAATGTATTGGGCCATGTGGCATAGGATAATGCAGAGAAGGTTGACCAAGCACCCAGTCAAAAGACAAAAAATAAAGAAGAGCTCAAGCTATGAGACCTCATCATAATACCCATCCAATAAAAGAATAGTGAAGGCAAAAATCTGATGAATGATGTAGGATCTAAGAGGAAGGATGTTAGCGGCCAAGGCCTTCCTCATGTACAAGGCCTGTGTATGGATCTCCTCAAACTCTCTCAGAAACCTAAAAGAAAGTTATGAGAAGGTCTGCACTAGACCATTGTGGAGCGAAAGTGACCTCTTCCCCCTTAGTGGGAAGTTCTAAGATCAATCTTAAGAGGTTAGAGTCAATAAAAATATTGGTATCCCCATAATAGGAGGTGATGGTCATGCAATTATAATCAAATGAACTATTGGAGTAGAAAATTGCCACATTCTCCTCACTGTAGGGCTCATGAGAGGATAAAAAATCTAACCACCCTTGGGTAAGAATGAAAGTAGAGAGGTTAAGGAAGGCTAGGTCAATAAATTCAACAATTTGAGGGGGTTGACCCTAGAACTAGAAAAATAATCCCGATACTAAGTAAAAATATTCAAGCAATAAAAATGAGAGGGAATTGTGGTTGTTCACCAGAGGTGGAGACCTTGGACAACTTGCACTTGGCAACAGGGATTTTAGCGTGGGGAGGCATGGTGAGAACAAGATAGAAAAGGAGAAAGAAGGTAAGGAGGGAGGAGAAAGCTGTAGGGGAGCCTTGGGCTAGAGAAGATAGATGCATCAAAGAAATTAGGGCTTTCAGGTAGTTATCTAGGGTTTTTAAGTAGAAATATCATGTTCGAATGTCCAAACAGTATAGTTTAGGCATTCAAAGATAATAGATAGAGAGTAGCTAGGTAGCCAATCATTTGATTACCATATCAAGCATCCGAAAAGGTTGGCTTCGGGCATCCAACTAGCCTTATTTCGAGCAACCAAAGAATTGCAAGCTAAGGGCAGAAAAATATTTCAAGGTTGGGGCATCAAAAGTGTTCTATTTCACATGTCCAAACTTGATAGGTAGAGAAGAAGCTCATTAGTCAACAAAGAAACTAGTTAGCCAAAAACATATTCAATCAACTTAAGTAAGTTGTAAAACACCAACTTTATCCCAAATCAAATAAAATTGCATCTTATCCAAAGATTTTGGGAAAATGTTCATAAGTTGATGATTGATTTTGATAAAAATTAATGAAATATCCTTTTTTTAAAAACATGCTCATGAATAAAATAATAACGAATATCATTGTATTTTGAACATGTAGTATCAGATTGGACAAACAAATAGCACTAGTATTGTTACAATAAATTGATACATTTGAAAAATCACAATCAAAATCTTGGAGTGTTTATCTCATCCAAAGAATTTATATTCAGTCTCGATTGTAGAGATAATCATTGAATTTTTTTTCTCGAAACTCCATGAGACTAGAGATTTTTCAAAAAACTGGCATGTACTATTAGTACTCTTTCTATCCACATGATACTTGACATAGACTGCATCAAAAAATTTGGTTTAAGTCAAAGCAATCACTTCTAGGATACCACAATCCTAAATTTAATGTACCCTTAAGGTATCTAAGTATGCATTTCTTAGTAACTAGATGAGATTTTCTAGAAGATGCTTGAAATCTATCACATAAGTAAATACTAAATATAATATCAGGTCTACTTATAATAAGATATAATAAACTATCAATCATACCTCTATACCACTTTTTGTCAACCTTTTCACTATTTTCATCCTTGTCCAACTTGGTTGAAAGACTCACTGGAGTTCCTATTGCCTTAACTTCATTCATGTTGAACTTCTTGAGGAATTCTTTGGTGTATTTGGCTTGATTGATGAAGATTCTATCTTTCAATTGTTGCACTTAGAGTCCAAGGAAGAAGTCAATTCTCTCATCATGCTTATCTCAAACTTCTCTTTCATAGTGCTTGCAAAAATCTCACATAGATTTTCATCAGTAACACCAAATATAATATCATCAACATAAATTTGTACCACTAATAAGTCATTATTTATTTTTAAGAGAAATAATGTGGTGCTACACAACTCCTTGTAAAACTATTTGAAATCAAGAAGGAGTTTAGTCTCTCATACCAAACTCTTAGAGCTTGCTTAAGACCATAAAATGTCTTCTTCAATTTTAAAACATGGTTTTAAAAATGTAAATCTTCAAATCTAGGATATTGATCAATATAGATTTTTTTTTTGAATAAAAAACCATTCAAGAAAGTACTTTTGACATTTATTTGAAATAGTTTGAAACCTTTAAAACATGCAGAGGCAAGTAAAATATGAATGGATTCTAAACAAGATACATGTGCAAAAGTTTCTTCAAATCAATTTCCTGAACTTGGCTAAAACTCTTGATCACTAATCTACTCTTGTTTCAAACCATGACATCATTTTCATCTAACTTGTTCCTATAGACCCATTTGGTACTAATAATTGTGTAGTCATTTGGTCTTGGAATAAGCTCCTAAACTTAATTCTACTCAAATTGATTTAGTTCTTCTTGCATAGTAAGAATTCAACTTTCATCCTTTTGACCTTTCTCTAAGTTCTTGGATTCAATTTGAGAAAAAAAAGCAATATTATGGAGATTGTATTTAATAGTATGTCAACGTTTGACCCCTTGATTAACATTACCATTAATTTGATCCTTCAAATGATTCTTTGTAAATTGTCAAGCCTTGGGAAGTTCTTTATCTCCATTTTCTCTTCTTGTTGGTCCTCTTCTTCTTCATTATCCTTACCCTTTTAACCTTTGCTTGGCTTTCCCTCTTCCTTTTCTTTGAGTTACATCTCATCCAATTTTTTGAAGATATCTACATCATCATCAATAAACTTTTCTCCAATAAAGGGTTAGTTTTATCAAATATGACATCAATAGATTCTTCAACAACCATAGAAAACTTGTGGAAGGCTCTATATGCCTTTGAAGTAGTAGAGTAACCAAGAAAAATGCCTTTAAAAGTTTTTTAATCAAATTTAGATAAATGATCTTTAGTATTTAGAATAAAATAGTTATAATAAAAATATACAAATATGCAATTTTTGGCTTCTTGTCATTCCACAACTCAAATAAAGTCTTGTCAAGAATTGGATGAATAGAAAATCGATTCAAGATATAGCATGTCATGTTAATAGCCTCCGCCCAAAAGTATTTGCGTAGAAAGTACTCGTTAAGCATGACTTGTCATATATTGCAGAAATCTATTCGTCCTTTCTACAACTCCATTTATTATGGAGTACATGGATCTGAGAAGTTATATTAAGCACCATTTTCATTGCAATATTTTTCAAATAAATAATTTTCAAATTCTCCACCATGGTTATTACAAATTTTAGAAATCATGTGTCCCTTGTCATTTTGAATTTATTTGTAAATATCAACAAATACATTAAAAGAATTATTTTTATGTGCAAGGAATATCTAGGGTAATCATCAACTATCATAAAAGCAAAATTCTTATCTCCTAAACTTGTAGTCCCAATTAGTCCAAATAAGTCTAGATAAATAGTTGTAGCTACCTTATTAATGCAACGTATGTTTTAGATTTGTGGAAGATCTTCACTTACTTCTCCATTTGGCATGCATCACAAACTCAATCCTTGATGAATTTGCCTAGGGGTAGACCTCTCACTAGCTCCTTTTGATCGACTTTAGCAATAGTATCCATGCTTGCATGTCCAGCCTTCTATGCCAAAGCAATCCATTGCTATCTTGAGCTACAAAACAATTTTCATTCTTTAAGTCATCTTGATCAATAGTATAAACATTTTCATCTAGATGACCAATAAAGGCTACAACATCATCATCATACCTAACAATGCAAGCTTTTTATTTAAATACAACATGAAAACCTTTATCACATAGTTTACTAATAGAGAGTAAGTTATGCTTAAGACCTTCTACTAAAATAATATTCTTAATTAAAGGAAATCTAATAGAAATATTTTCAATACCTGTAATTTTACCTCTACCATTATATCCAAAAGTAACATGTCCAACAATTCTTTTGTTTAGCTCTATAAACATGGATGGATTCCGCGTCATGTGCCTTAAGCAACAACTATCTAGAAACTATTTATATTTTTGATCCTTGGAGTGGAAATATAACTAAACACAATCAAGAATATTGGGATGGAACCCACTTTAAGTATGGATCCAAAAAGTTAGAGAGTAAAATAATTCCAACAATAAGTTAAAAGATGCAATGAATGATAAACTATAGGAATGTAACAAGTTTAAAAATTATGGGCCACATCTAGCTAGCTTATGCTCCTCAAGTAGAAGATGTTTTAGGAACCCAAACATATTTGGATTTCTTGGTTTTAATAATCATCCCCTCAAGAACCCAAATTTGTTTAAGAGAAGAGTTTCTCTTAATTGGTCAACTTGTGGAGACATGCCCATTTTGACAATAATAATTACATTTTAATTTTAGAAATATAGAATTTGAAGCCTTAACAAAAGTAGACTCGGTGACATTAGATTTTGAAAAAGATATAAAATCAAGTCCGAATCTACTTAAAACATTCCGTTGATTTTTCAAAATCATGTTCAAAGTAGCATTTTCAAGAAAAACGTTTTCTAGAGCCTTTTTCAAATCCATATTTTTTATTTGAAGAAGCTCAATCTTCTTTTTGCAATCATAGGATTTTGTAGATCTCTAATAATTAAAATCATTCTTAAGTAAATTTAACTTATTTTTTGAGGAATTATACTTGAGATGTAATCTTTCATGTCTAGCATATAGATTTTTAAAAACATCTTATAATTTATCAAATGATAAATTAGATACCTCATCCTCAATGACCATAAGACATAAGTTTGCTATTTCTCTATTGGAGGTACCTTCACTATCTTCCTCAGAGTTGTTCCATATAGCCACCATTACTTTCTTTTTCTTTCCTTTGTACTTCTTTGATTGAGAATTGAGAAAAAAGTTGGCTTTTGTGTGTCTGGGCTTCTTACATTTGAAACACATGGGCACATCTTCATCTTCTTCATCATTATAGCTCTTCTAATTTCTTGTAGGTCTTCTTGGCACGTGCCTCTTTTTTAGAAACTTCTTAAATTTTATAGTGATGAGAGTTATTTATTCATCACTATCTTCCTCCTTATCATCACTAGAGTCCTTGGCCTTGAGGACAATACCTTTCTTCTTCTTGTCTTCATCATTCTCTTGGCTTCAGTCCTTCATAGTCATCTTATGGGTGATGAAAGACTCCAAGTGTTCCTCTAAGAGTAGTTTGTTGAGATCCTTTGCCTCTTGAATGGCTATGACCTTGGGATCCCATGACCTAGGAAGACACCTTAAAACATTTCTCACCATTTCATCATTAGTATATTTTTTTCCCAGAGATTTCAAGGTACTAATGATGTTAGTAAAGTAAGTAAATAATTTAGTTATCAACTCATTTGATTTTATTTTAAAGAGTTCATCTTGATTTACAAATATATTCACTTTAGATTCCTTGACTTGCCTTGTAGCCTTAAGGGTAACCTTAAGGAAATGCCAAATCTCATGAGCTGTCTCATAGATACTAATGTAGTTAAACTTATTAAGATCAAGAGCACAATAAAGTATGTTCATTGGTTTAGCATTTAGAGGTCATTTTTCTTATCATCCTCTTCCATTCGGCTCTAGGTTTGGGAACCTTCACCCTATCAATTGTCTTGGTGGATAGAATGTATCCCTCTTCTACTATATGCCATAAGTTGTAGTCAAAGCCAATTCAATCCACAAGTGTAATAATGTAAATTAAGTGAGAAAGTGTGCACCATGATATAACATGATTCGGAGACCAAATGCTCTTACTCCACAGCCCTTGCCTCGATCTTGAGGACTTCAACTCTTCACTAGAATATCACTTCGTTAGTGAAGCCAACCCCTTACTATTGCTCTTGCTCCAATTGGCAAGACAAACTCTAATCTGAAGCTTGAATCTCTCAACCACTCCAAATAACTTTAGAGTAGTTATACTTGATGAGAAGGACAAAGGTTAACATTTTTTGCTTCATTACAATATCTATCAAAAGGAGAATAAGAGCTTCGAAGATTTGAAAGTTGAAGAACAAATCTTAGAGCTCTTACAGGCTAGTGGACTATTAAGAGCTTGTTACCTCAGATCAAGATTTCTCAAGAAAGTGCAAAAGTTCTCAAATAAACAAGTCCCAAGTCCTTGAATAGCCATTGGTGAGAACACTAGTTGTTCGACTCTACTCTATCAAGCTCTAGTGTCCAAACCATAAAGATTCAAGCATCTAAAGAATCTAGTGGTCAAATTTAACTAGCCATTGTAACTTATGTTACAAGTTTGATGTCTGCTAATCAGGTTTGGGCTCCCGAATAGCACAATTTTGGGTGTTCGACCAAGAACTGGGCATTCAAACTCTAAACATACAAAATTTTGAAGTTACAGCTTCTAAATCTTTGGGCATCAAATTCTAAGGTTTGAGCATCTAAAGCTATTAGTAATTTTAGAGCTATTTCTACTAGATTTAGGCATCTGATCATGAAGGTTTAGGCATTTGAAGTTAACATAAACAGTACTAATTTATTATAAATTTAGTTTCGTGTCCAACATCTTCTCAAACTAATTTTGGATAAATGATGAGCCGATGAAGGCATTCCAAGATAAGTTTAAGTATTAGCCAAAGCTCTAAACTAAGAATTTAAATTGCAAATCTTCAATTCAAATAAAATAAGATCTAAACTTAGTGAGTCGTATCTTGAGCCTTCTTCAAACCATCTTCAATTTTTAAAGTTCTATCTATTGAGCTACCATCACGCCTCATCTTCAATGATATCTTCATGTTTACCATACTTAAGGCTTCTAAATGGGTTTGATCTTCATTTTAGGCTCATCTTGATTTTTAGCTACACAATGCTCAAGAATTGATCAAATACAAAGTTTGTTTATCATCAAAACTACAAAGGGCAACACATTAGGTCCTCCCCCATAGGGCCTGATGATGCCTATCTACTACAGCATGGCTTACCCATGGCTCAGGAAGTTCGTACGCACTTTAAACTTTTGTGCTCTTGTTCTTTAGTTGTTCCTTCCTCTAATTGTGGGTTTGGTTTTATGCAGGGGTAACCTAGATCTTGTTTATAGACAAGTTTTTGAGGTGGTAGGCAAGTGCTCCTTGGGTGTCCCCTATCTTATCATCTCAGAAGAAGCCTACCAAAGTAAAAAAAGCAATGCTCCTGCTCAGGATTTTGCCCAAGGTTCGGATAAGAGGAGGCAAGACAAGGGAGGAAGCTGACCCATGGAGGGAGGCCAACAAGAAAGGGGCAGGTAATACCTCACCCTCTAAGTCCCTTTCTTTAGTCAACCTCTCTCAAATCAAATCCATGAGAGAGGACAACCAAGCACCAAGCTCCTTTACTATGAAGTCCATCGATTGAGGGAAGAAACTGATTATGGCTTCCACACCTGCATCTCCTCCTCCTCAGACCAAATCATGAGCGAAGCCTTCTTCTCATTGTGAGAGCTCCTTTGACCAGGAGATGGACATTGAGGAGTATTTTCTTGGGAACTTTGGGCATAGTAGGAGCTCCTATATTGAGTAACTTCCTATAGATTGGGTCTTCATAAAGGGGACTCCAGACTTTTGTTGACATAAGTCCTCTAAACTTTCTTTATCAATGTTGCTTCTTTTTCTTCTCTTTTGATAAACTGTTGGTTTGGTTATAGGTACTATAGTTTTTTCATTATGTAGATTGGCACTTTTATGAAGATTAGAGGTAGAGGGTTTCTAAGAAGAATAAGACTAGTAAGGGTGAGGAGGATGTGAACCACCCCCTTTCTCAACTTGAGTTTCTCCAACTCAAGGTTGGGAAGATAAATAGGGAGGCTGAGGGGGAGAGAAATCTCCTCCAAGCAAAGTGAGATTCAGCATTGACAAGGCTAAAAGGACTAGAGAATAAGCAACAAGCCACGCTGGTCCAGGCCAATGATAAGGTAGCGATTACATTTTGTCAAAGCTCAAAATACACAAAGGTTGTGGAGTTGGTCAAGACACAAGTTGTCCTTGACTTCAAAGCAAGTAATGAGTATCTATGGGATTAAGGCTTCCTCTCTGCTAATTCCTTCTTCAAGGGCTATCTTTGCTGCGACGACATGATAAAGTAAACACACCACGATCTTGACTTTGAGCTTGATGATCTCCAAGTGGAGCTCTATGATGACTTGAGGATCCACCACCTCAAGTGAGAATATGAGATTATTCAGAGGGAGAAGGAGGCCATGGAGCTTGGTGAAGCCGACCCCCCAGCACCTATTCTTTCTAAAGAGCTTGGCCAGCCTTTGTCATCTTCCAAGTGATCTCCCTTCTTCTTCTTCTTTGTAAAGAATTTTATAATCAATTTTCTCTCTAGATCTAATATGAATAAAAGAGATTCTTTTTTCTTTTACCTATACGATTCTGCCTTGTGTCTTTCTTCCATGTGGCATTGCCTGAGCTTCCTTGGAAGTCCTTTGGACTTCAATATGCCTATTAATAGTGTGCAATTTTACTTCTCTGCCATGATGAAGATAACTTTTCACGTGAAAAGTCATAGTTCACTGCTGCGGCTTGTTAACTTCAAAGTTGTTTCAAGTGAAGGCATATCAACTTGCTATGAGTGGTACTTGTCCTTTTGTTAGGAACCAAAAAAGCTAACTTGGGAGAAGAAAAGGGTCTGTTAAGTGGGTGAAGCCCCCAGACCAAAGTATGACTTGAGATAAAATCTTTGTACGAAGATCTTTTCATTTTGGCAAAGTTTCGAGCTTTCATGATTGGCTGATAGCTAAAGTCTTATGTTTAGTGTAGAACTAAGGTCTTTATGCCTAACATAAGTAGAGGCTTTATACCCTAGGTGAGCCAAGGTCTTTATGCCTGGCATAATGCCGAGGTTTTATGCCCCAGGTAAATCGAGGTCGTTCGACCTGGCGTAATATCAAGGTCTTATACACTTCAAGTAAATCAAGGTCTCTATGCATGGCATAATATCGAGGTCTTATACCTTGGGTGAATCAAGGTCTTTGTACCTAGCATAATGCTAAGGTTTTATATCCTGAGTGAACCAAGATCTTTGTGGTGGTTTCTTGGGTATGACTTGTCAATATCTAAGTAGGTAATGGAGCTATAATTTATTCTAAAGATAAACTAAAGATAAAACCTTCTGAGATTGTCTACATGCCATGTCCTAAGGAGTTTCTTATAGTTGGGATATTTGATCTTGGTGCTTGGCCAAGGTGTGCTTCAGTAAGACCATAGGACATGTGATAGTTTCTTGACCTAGGTGCCTTTCACTTTTTCAATATGTTTCTTTATTTCTAAAAGTAGGGTTGGATTAGTTATCTCATCTAAGCCACTGGATTGGAGGTGTGTTACCGATGTGAACCTCTATTCTATATGAAGACTACTGCAGCACTCTATGAATCTTGAATTATCAAATTGCTTTCCATTATTAGTAACCAGCATACAAGGTAGATCGAACATATATAGATTATGCTCTGCAATAGGAAATCCTGAATCTTTCTCTTGGTGATCATGGCTGGGGGTTTAACTTCCACCCATTTAGTAGAGTAGTCAATAGCGACCGCTAAGAATTTTCTTTGTTACAACACTATTGAGAATGGAACTAACATATCCATCTCTTATTGGTCAAAAGTGTATATAGATTGAGTTTGTTGGAGTTGAATCACTGAACTATGGTGTAGTGAGGCATGTCTTTGGCATTGTTTGCACTTAGAGATGAACAAGATACCTTGGAAGCCATAGTGAGCCAATAATACCCCTATATAAGGAGCTTATGTGTGAGGGCCTGTTCTCCACCATGACTTCCATGTATCCCACCATGGATCTCTCAAAGGATGTAATCACCTTCCTTGGGTCCTAGGCAATGAAGAAGGGATTGTGTGAGAGATCTTTTATATAAGACCCCTTCTAGTAAGATGAAGTTCAGAGATAGCTTTATGATACTTTGAGCTCCTTTTGAGTCCTTGGAAAGTTGCACATCTTTGAGATAGGGGATAATGAGATCCATCTAGTTGGGCCCCACATCCACCCTATTCACCTTGGTGGTCTCCGAATAGCCAAACTGTTAAAAGTTCTCCACAAAGATTTGCCAAGGTACTGAAGTCAAAGAAATCGAAGCTAGCCGAGCTAGGGCATCTACCTCTACATTGATATTTTGGGCTACTCAATAGACTTTGACATGGTCCATTTTACCATAAGCTTCTGTGCCTCAGCTAGGTACCAAGCCGTGGTTGTATCTTTCACCTCATACTCTCTAGTGATTTGTAAGCACACAAGTTGGGAGTCAATAAATACCTCTAGAATTTTGCCTCTAGCTACTAATGCCACCTGTAATCTAAGGAGAAATACCTTGTACTCCATAATATTATTTCAGGCTTCGAACTCAAGCTGAGCTAAATACTCAATCACTCTCCCAACTAAACTTTGGAGGACTGCACCAACCCTACAGCCCAACTCACAAGATAAACCATCTCCTCCAACCTTGCAAGGTATGAGGTAGTTTCCACCAATAAGTCTACTAAAGCTTGGTTTTGATAGTCTTCCAACATTGAATTGACTTAACTTGATTGACCACTTAAGCAGTTTTTTCAAGGTCTCTAATTTTTGTAATATTTGCTAGAGTGCGAGATTAGTGAGTATCATGACCGAATGTGCTTGAAAGTAAGGGCAAAGATTTCAAGTTACCAACACCACAATGTAAGCTAGCTTTTCCAACGGAGGGTACTAAACCTCTACTCCCATAAGTACATGACTCATGTAGTATATGGGATGTTACTTTCTACTTCGGTCGCTTGTTAGCACCAAATTAACCACTTGGTTTGAAGCAGCTATGCAGAGGAAGAGTACCTCATTTGGTTCAGATTTTAATAGTAAAGGTGGTTCAGTTAAGTGCCTTTTAAGGTCTTCAAAAGCTCAGTCACATTTCTCTATCCATTCAAATTTGGGGTTGATCTCCTTAAAAAAGGGAAGGCACTTCTCTCTGGATCTGGATAGAAAGTGAGTGAGCACCGTCAAGCGACCCGTGAGCCTCTGCATTTCTTTGATGAAGCTCGAAGGCTTCATTCTCATAATGGTTTCAATCTTTCCAGGGTTGGATTCTATTCCTCACTTTGAGATAAGGTAGCCAAGGAACTTTTCTTGGCCTACCCTAGAAGCACACTTCTTTGAGTTCAACTTTATTTTGAACTTCAAAAGTGTACTAAAAGTCTCTTCTAGATCATCCACATGCTTATCAATATGGAGGCTTTTTACAAGCATATCATCGACATATGACTACACATTCCTCCCAAGCTGAGGCTCAAAAACTTTGTTCGCTATTATTTAGTATGTTGTCCCTACATTTTTTATTCCAAATGGCATTGCAACATAATAGAAGATACCTCGATCTGTGATGAAGGTTAGTTTTTCTTATCTTTGGGATACATCTAGATTTGATGGTAGTCTAAGAATGCATCTAAGAAGTTTAGGAGTTGATGACCCAAGGTAGAGTCAACAAGCTAATTGATCTTTGGTAGATGATAGTTGTCCTTAGAACAAGCTTTATTTAGATTGGTAAAATTGATGCACATGCTCCACTTTTACTATCACCATATTTGCTAACCACTCTAGATAGTGAATTTCTCCTATGAATCTTGCACCAAGAAGTTTACTCACCTCTGCAACGATAGCTTTTTGGCATTCAGGGGGCAAAATGTCTTTTCTTTTAGTTGACTAGTTTATAATTTTTTGCAACTGAGAGCTCATGCCGAGCCACCTAGGGGTCAATACCTAGAGGTCCTCGAGAGTCTATGCAAATACATCTTGACTCCTATCGAGAAGCTCTTGTAATTTGGTACACAAAGATTCTATGAGGTTGGCCCCTAAGTTCAGTGCTCTCCCAAAGCCTTCATCAATGATCAAGCTAACGAGTCACTCCATAGATTCAATGTGTCTACTTTTGGATTCAGGAGTAGTTTTATTCATCTCCTCTACTGCTGCTCCCTTGCTTTTTTGTTTGGGGCTATTTTGTCAGCAGTCCGCGCCCGCGTGTCGGCGCACCAGCGAGCCGGCCTTAGCCTCCGCTCCCGCCGCTGGCCTCCGGCGTCACCGCCCACACGCCGCCACCCTCGCCGCCGTCGCAATAATTTCGGAGACTTTTCTGTAAATCGAAATAATTTCGGGGTGGTATTTGCAAAAATCTGAATTTCAGGGATATTTCTGTAAATCGAAATAATTTCGGGGTGTTATTTGCAAAAAACCAAATTTTGGGTATTAAATAATAAAAAATAAGTTTTTAGGGGTTTAATTGTAAAATAACCGAGGGTAAAATCGGAATTTTTTGGGAAAAGTTTGATTACATAACAATCAGGGGGGCGTAGGTAAATATTTTGAGAAAAGGGGGGGTGTGGGTAATTCTGGAAATTACGAGGGTTTGTAGGTAATTAAGACTAATTACAAGGGGTTATAGGTAATTATCCCTTTATTTATTTAGAAGTGATTTTTAAAAATTAATTTATTTTTGAGTACTTCCAATTTAGAAGTAAAAAGTTAACTAAATTTTAGTTCTATATTTTTTCTTTCTGAACTGACAACTAAAAGTAAATTTAATGATATTTTAAATTATAATAATATTAATAATCTTACGTATAATACTATTATATTTTTTAAAAAAAATATTTAAAAAAATAAATAATATTTTACATAAATAATTACATAAAAATTATTTGTTAAAAATAAATAATATTTTATGCAAATAATTACATAAAAAAGTTTATTTATGAAAAATAAAAAAATATTTTATATAAAAATAAATATATAATATTTTACATAAAAAGTTAAATAAATAGTATTTTACATAAATAATTACATTTCCAAAATATGTTTTCACCTAATCAAATGTTAGAAGTGATTACTTTCAATTACTTCTAGAAGTGAGTCAAAAGTGGAGAGAAATGACTTCAGGGAGGAGGAAGGAAAGAATCAAAAATTCAAACCCCTTACCCTAGTGCTTTGAACCTTGTTATATATGGCTCTTTGGATAATTTGACATAGCCTCATCAAGTAACTATATTATGGTTAGTGTATGAGTTAGCTGAGGATATTTTAGAAATTTTTCTTGGTATTTCATACCATAATCTGATAAATTTTGTCATGTAATGGGAGATGAAATAGGAGCTGGTGGCATAGGGAGTTAGCGACACAAGAGTTTGTCTCCTACGGTCCACTAAGGCTATCCTTGTAGGGATAGAGGGAGTGCACAAAATATTCAAATAGTTTATAGTATGTATATTATTGGTCTATCCTAGCTGAGTTGTAGAGCTTAACTTTTGAAGGGTGAGCCATGAAGCTTGACTCCTAACAACTGAGCTATGAAGCTGGCTCTCTGATGGCCAAGGTGTGAAGCTCATCTCTTGATGGCTAGCTATAGAGCTCATCTCCTGATAGCCAAACTATGGGACTTGACTTTTGAGGTCTGAGCTATGAGGTACTTGACTTTTGTGGTCTGAGCTATGGGGCCTAGCTCCTCAAAAAGCTTATTGAGCCTAGGCGCAGTGATGAGGCTGGCAACTCTAGTTTTAGTTCAATCTACTTTTAAATTTTCCATGAGATTCAGATTTGGTTCGGCATTGCTCTGTCACACATCATGGGCCCCAAGTCCTTCATTTGACTCCTAGTTGTTTGAATGTATGATCTTGTGTCTGGAGGATTGTCTCTGGTAGCCATCTTTCTCATGCACACATTACCTCTTGGAACCAAAAGCGTTGAACCTATGATGACTTATTGTTAATGATATGGTGGCCTTTGTGGCACTTTAACTTCTAGGGCATCTCCTTGAACACCGTTCCTACATATCGTTTCTTGAGTGTGACCTTTCACCTATGGGCGGCTTCTACCTTTCAGTCATCTATTCGCGACTATAAAAGAAGAGATCAAAGTGCACTTTCCACTGGCTTCTTATGATCTTTTTTCTTTTTTGCATTTTGTTGTGTGGCTGGGTTTTCCTTGCTCACCCTTTATGACTGCACTTCCTTCTTCCCCGATGTTGCTCTGCAAGTCAACTATCATGACTTTATTCTTTTTTGGATGGTGTGTGCTTATTGGATTCTGTATAGGAATCTAAGACTCCACTCCTTCGCACAAGGAGAATCTCTATGTGTCTAAGACGTCATCAGATGCTCCACCTACATGAAAGCATCTTGATGATGCTCTTGTGGCCTTTTATGCCAAGTTCCAAGCGAAGGTAGGTGTCACTTGTTCATTTCTTAGCCTTTAGATTGTGTCACCAAACTTACCCACCTCTTTTTTTTATTTAAATTGACCATAACTCAGTGATGTCATCTGGAACATATCCAAAATGCCTTCAAACACTTCATAAGGAGAACTCCTAGGTGGGATCAAATCAGAGTGATTTACTATAGGAACTAGATTGATCCAACTGTGAGGTGCCAAAGCTACAATGGATGCTCCATGTCCCCCACGACTAGCTGTCTAGGAGCATGGAGTAGGAGGCCTTTTTTAAGGACCTCACTCAGCGGGAAGAGATGAGGGCGCATTGGGCTAAACTAGCACTGGCAATGGAGTGGCACTGCTCTAGCGATGAGTTTCGAGCCTTGTTAGAGTAGACTTGAGAGAGTAGGATTGTTGAAGGAAGGTAACTCCTTGCCAAGACTAGGTTCATCTCATTCCTGTAGGGGTTTAACTACTATAAAGCTGAGGTGCTCAATAACCTACATAACTAGTTGCTTAATGCAAGGAGACACTTCATCAGGGAAGTGGAGGAGAAGATGATCTAGTGTCAGCTAGAGTCCTATATCTCCGTTGCTTGGAGAGTGGGGTCTCTCTAGGACCTTCCACCATGTTGTGACTCCTCATGCCTTGCCTCCCTCGACTGCCTTTGCCTATGCTCTTGGCACTGCCCTAACCCACTTCATGTCCATCTATTTCTTTGGTGTTGACTCTACTCCTCCCGATTTTAATGCTTGGGCTACTATGTAGGGGAGAGCTCATGTGCCAATAATGATTAGTCTTCAGGGGGCAAACCTCCACAACCATGAAGAGCCCATCGATGTACTTCATTGCTATACTTGGGAGCTTGGCTCTTGTACTTATTTTCTAATGAATAAATAAATAAATTTTTGTTTTACCTTTTTACCTTCACTTTTGCTAAATTCATGTCAATAATTTTCTTCTCTTGCCTAATACACCTTGAGTACCCTATTTTCTCTGGGCTTTGTGCATTGATGAATGCAAGGTGTCAGCTGCACCTTAAAAGCACAAAAATGACATAAAAGGGAGGAGAGGAGGAGAGGGGGGGGGGGGGGGGGGAGGTGAATTAGGTTTTTAAGAAATAATAGTACTTTTCAATGCAATCAAAATTAATTTAATCCACCAAAATAATTTTAATCAAATCTCAATCAATCATAATTGCAATTATGAAAATAGAGTAAAAAAAGTATGCATTACGATGTAATATGGTTCAAAGATCAACTACTCATACTCCATGGCCTTTGTCTTGTCTCATGAGAACTTCAACTCTACACTAGAATGGTGTTTCATCGGTGAAACCAACCCCTTACACTTTCTCTTGCACCAATTGGTAAGATAAACTCCAATCTGGAGCTTGAATTCTCAACTACTCCAAACTACGTTGAAGTGGATTACAAGCAAAAATTGAAAGAAAATTGTACAAATTAAGTTCACACAAAGATCTCTTAGGATTGACTGAAAGGACAATGAAAATTTACATGTGATTGGAAAGTTTAGAATAATTTGAAGACTAGAGAGCTAAAAGGGCTTTAATCTCTTTTTCACAAAGACTAGAAATTGCAAAAACTATTTATAGAAGCCCCTTCAACTCTATTTAACTTTTGGGGTCAAATCTAGCTATTGGGGGTAAGATCCCCTGGCTAGATTCACTCCAACGGTAAAAAAATTAGCCATTATTGATGCAGAAAATTTGAACTAGATAACCATGTCAGATAATTGATCAACCAATTTTGGTTTATTAGAACTGGCCCACAGCCCAGTCAGTTGTCTGGTTCTCAAATGGTTATTCAATTTTGATAACTAAATCAAAACTAGAATCCCAACCAAGCATCTGATTCTAAATTGGACATCCAATTTTGGTTCATAAACCAAAACCTAAGCCTACAGTCGGGCATCCAGTTCTCTACTAGTCATCTGGTTCTACATAGATTTGAAGCTTTGAATCTTTAGTCTAACCCAACTAGTCATCTAGTCAATAGTGGATGTCCAAGTTTAATTAGAAAAGCTTTGTTAAGAGCTTTCTGTAGAACACTACGTGACAAAGAACTCTAAAAAATTTTTCTTAAGGCAAATTTTTTACTCGATTGAAAATAAAAGAAAAGCTAAACCTAATTGATATTGAGTTCTTGAGTTACATTGACTTTTTCTATGTTATCTATGAATCTTCAAGTTCTTGTAAACACCTTTAAGCCACTTCATGTATCTTATGATCTCTTCAAGTGATGCTTGTCGATGTGCCATTGTGCTTCTTTTTCTTTGAAACCTTTCAAATGTACCCTTGGGTACTTTGAAGTCCTTCGGCTAAATATCACTCAAGTGATCATTAAATATATTTTGTTCATCATCAAAACTAGGAAGGGCAAACAAGGCTTGATCCTAGTTATCGGTCATTAACCACTACAGTGAGGGTGCACTTCTTCAATGCCAAGCATGAGGTCAGCCAATCTGGATCTTAGTCATTGTTCCTCCTTTATAAGCGGGGAGTTGTAAGGAGGAATCTCTTCTTCTCTATGCTGTGTTGCTCTTAGAATTAGATTGATTTCAACTTGCTACTCCTTCCATCTTTTTTGCCAACGGCTTGCTACTTTTGCCTCCTTGCCTAGTCTTCTACCTTGCACCATCCTCAGAATGTCAAGTAAGTCTTCTTCTTTGGCTTTGTGTTTTATTCCTCATGTTTCTACAAAGATTCCATCTTCGTCTTTAGGGCTTTCTGCAGCTAGGGCTATTATTTGAGGCAATGCATTATTCTTCCTGTTCTTCTTCTTTTTCCATTTAGAATTAAGCCTGAGCTTCCCTTAGTAGAGTTAGGACCATAGTTTCCATTTTCTAATGGTTGCCCTCCTATTTCTAGGTTATTAGACAATGCTTCCAGTGGGTGCTTAGGTTTATCTTACTTAGGCTTTAATGAGGAGAATTACTTTGTCCCTTCAACCAAGAAGCAGAGTTAAGGTTCAAAAAGTAACCATGACAAACTATTATTTGAGGCAATGCATTATTCTTCCTGTTCTTCTTCTTTTTCCATTTAGAATTAAGCCTGAGCTTCCCTTAGTAGAGTTAGGACCATAGTTTCCATTTTCTAATGGTTGCCCTCCTATTTCTAGGTTATTAGACAATGCTTCCAGTGGGTGCTTAGGTTTATCTTACTTAGGCTTTAATGAGGAGAATTACTTTGTCCCTTCAACCAGGAAGCAGAGTTAAGGTTCAAAAAGTAACCATGACAAACTATCCTCTAGCCCAACAGGGAAGCTCAAACCTCTTGAGTGCGGGCCCTGTGTATGACCCCCCCCCCTCTTGCGTCATGTCTAGCTAACTTAACAAGCAAGGTCTAAGAACCTAATCAAATGCCTCATCTTCGAGTTCAGCTTTTCGAAGAATCTTGAGATAGCTAGATTCCTCGAAGACCTAAGCATAGTGGATGCACTGTAGGATTTTTCCCTCTACTACAACATCTTTTAGATCCAATTTGAGGTTGGACTCTTATTTTTCTTCCCTCCATTGCTCTAGAATCTCAACTGGGATTATGAGTTACCCCTAAAGGTGGTGACATCGAACATGATGACGATGATATCTATAGCCACCAGGGTAACCCCCTTAGTAAATATTTTCGAAGTAGCTTATAAATTATGCTTGAGTAGGGACTATAAGTGAAACTAGTGTGTGTCTCCTCGTAGGGGTCGATGGTTCCTTTTAGAAATCCTATATTGATTTATGGTTGGAAGAATCATCGAATAAGAATATTTTGCTTCGACAACCTAGGGCTACCTCTTAAGGTCAGAGTGCCTTTTGGCTGTGGTAGGCATCCTAAGTTCTATTGAAGTGAGACAAAATCTTGAAGCATTAGAGATGGTCAACTATAGCCAATAAGAGGAATGCTCATTTGTAGAGTTTCAAGGAGTACCTATGCATGTATGGACTTAGAGTAGCTTGGAACTCTAGTGAGTGATATTTTCCGAAGTTGTCTACCTTATGCAATTTTTTATGCCTATATTCTAACATTTATTTGCTCTTACTACAAGAGGAGATGAGGCTTGATGTCTTAACCATGCCTTAGGGAATAAATTCCCCCAACTAGCTACTCCTAAGCACACAATAGAAGAAGGGAGCTCTACTCACTCCCTTGCTACCAAGAAGATGTGGCCTTCAGCTCCCAACAGGGAGGATGAGGCTGCTCAATAGTCTCCTACTTTGCTAGAGAGGAGGAAAGATAAGAGGCATATCGCAACTTTCACCTCAAGAGTTGCTGACTATGGTAAAGCTCTCGCAATTGCCCTAGCTCCAGAGTTGGCTCTAGAATTTGCTTTGACTGTACCGATCGATGACTATGAAAATACATACTACATTTGCTAGGGCACTATCTTCCTCTAGGACTTAGATGATTGGCCTAGATGACATACGTCCAGTGCATGTGTCCCCCATGACTTATTTTAGGCTTCAAACTAGTGAGTTCATCCCCTTAGAGATGAACAATGGCCTTTTGAGGCTGAGGTGATTATTGTCCTTCTTTCCATCTTTTGCTCTTCCTTCCTTTTGATTTTTTTGCTAAACTATTGTAGTTCACCATGGTCACCAAGAAAGCCCTCAAGTGACTAGGAGTCACCAAAAAATTTGTCATGAAAGCCCAAGCCATAATTGATGTTGGGACTCGGAATGTGACCAAGCTCAAAGGGGAGCATTCCAAGATCAAGGACTAGCTCAAGATGGCCAAGAAAGAGGCCTTTGATGTGAACCAAAGGGTTGAGAAGGCCAAGAAGGAGGCTGAGCTCTCTGAGAGTTGGGTTGTGACTTCTAACATAAGATCAAGGAGGTAGAGGAGACCCACAACTAGGTGAAGAGAGCTTGGGACCAATCATGGAAAGAATTGATGCTGCTTGTAAGGAGGTAGTTAAGGAGTTCAAGGGATCGAATGTGTACTAGGATGAACTTACCCACCAGAGTGTTGATAGGCTCTCTAATGACTATGTATACTGTATGTATACTGTCCTTGATAGATTGAAGAGGTCTGACTTTGACCCATTTAGGGACTTTTTTCTTTGATCCCACGACCTTGAGCTACTAGATGCATATCACTACATCTACTACTCTAATGTTAGTGGTCTTCCTCACTCCCCCTTCAACCATCTCAGCCCTTAGGATGAGCCTTTTAGGTCTATGATGCCACCTTTGCCCGAGGCTGAGGAGGTTGGTCCTTCAACTTAGCCTAGTAAGGATGCTTAAGCCCTCGAAGGGCTTGCCTACTAGGTAAATTTTGCATCCCCCTGTTTCCTGAGCTTTTGATGTAATGGGAGTTTTTCTCCCCTTATCACCTTTAATGAAAGCTTTTGTTTCTTGTGACATAACTATTTCATCTTGAATGTAATTAGAATAAGAATATTTTAATAATATCTTTCTCTATTTGGGATGGCTCATGGGTCATTTAATTGGACGACTTCACCTTAGAGTGACACTGATGTCTGACTATGTTATGGGAGGTGACCTTTCCCATCGGGTTTGGAGCTTATGATTTTTTATTGAAAGGAACTAGTTTCCTTCAGCCTTCATCTTCAATGGTAGGTTCATGCTTTCTTATCAACTTATGAGCTTTGGCTAACATTGCCAATGGATGCTTTCTTTGTCAAGAATTGAGCCCATAACCAAGCTTCATGGGTCAAGCACGAAGCTTGTAATCATTTTTTGGTCAAGTATAGAATTCGTTTCTTGATCAAGAGCTAATCTTGTAACTGGACTTCATTCCTTAGTCAAGAGCAGGTCTTGTAACCAAGCTTCATTATTCGATCAAGAGTGAATCTTGCAATTAGGCTTTATTCAAGAGCAGATCTTATAATCGGGCCTTATTCCTTGGTCAAAAGAGGATCATGTAACTAGGCTTCATTCCTCGGTCAAGAGCAGATTATGTAACCAAACTTCATTTCTTAGTCAAGAGTAGATCATGTAATCCCTTGGTTAAGAGTGGATCTTGTAACTAGGTTTCAGGGGTCAAATATAAGAGCTTGTAACCATTCCACTATTAAGAGCAGATCTTATAACTAGGCTTTGAGGGTCAAGTGTAAGAGTTTGTAATCATTCCTTAGTCAAGAGTGGATATTCTAATCAAGATTTTGGTTAACAAGGGATCTTGGAACTAGGACTTCAATTAGTTTTAGGTCTTGGAACTAGCCTTGTTCCTCAATCAAGAGTGAATCTTGTAACTGAGACTTTGGTTAAAAGCAAATCTTAAAATCAGCCTGGTTTCTTAGTCAAGAGTAGATCTTGTAATTGGGACTTCGGTTAAGAGTGAATCTAGGAACTGACCTTATTCCTAAGTCAAGAGTGAATCTTGTAACTAGGCTTCAAGGATTGCGCTTCTTGCAATGACAAAAAGGCGACCAATTATTTTTATTGATAAAACTTTCTTAAATTACTTATATGCCATGTTTGGGGCAATGCTTTGCCATCTAAATGTCTAAGCTTGTAAGTCCCTACTCCACATCGCCTTGTGACATGATATTGTCCCTCCCAATTTGGTGCTAGCTTTCCAGTGGCACAATTAGTGATGTTAGTTCATCTAAGAACCAAATTGCCCTATGTGAATGATCTCCTAAGTGTTCCCTTGGTTTGAGCATAGGCTATTCATTATTGGTAGGAGGTGATTTGTTGATGAGCTTGGTCATGCACCTTGAGGAGAAGGTCCTTAATTATTATGCTCTCTTCATTTGCTTTAGGATTGTCGCCCTGCATTCTCAAGGAAGGGAGGTTGATCTTGATCGATATTATAGCTTTGACTTTGTAAGTGAGTCTAAAGGGTGTTTCTTTGGTTGCTATCCTCAAAGTTATCCTATAGGCCTAGAGTATGCTAGGAAATTTATTGACCTAACCACCTTTGGCTCCTATGATGAGTTTCTTCAGCCCTTGTAGAATGGTTTGGTTAGTTATCTTGGCTAACCCATTTACTAAGAATGGGTGATAGAAATGAATTTCTGCTAGATGTCTAAATACTTGTAGACTTTTTAAAATTTCAAGTTGTTAAACTACTTTCCATTATTTGTTACCAACATCCTTGGTATTCTAAAGTAGTAGGCCACTCCTTGCCAAAAAAACTCCTTCACCATTTCCTTAATGATGGTTGCTAGAGGCTTGGCCTTCACCTATTTTGTGAAGTAGTCAACTATGACACTTGCCTAGAGGCTAGGGGAAAAGAGCACATAATGTTCATCCCCATTAATCAAATGACTATGGGGAGTGAATTTGCTATACCTCAGTGGTAGCTAGTGCTACAGAGGTGCATGCACTTGGGATCACTCACAATAAGAGGTGTACTCTAGTGCTTTGTTAGTCATATTCAGTCAATAGAAACCTTATCAAAGTACCTTGCATGCTGAGATTCGTCCTCTTACATGAGTTCTGCAAATCCCCTCATAGACTTCTTTGAGGGCATACTCTGCTCTGCTTATAATTGGGTGAGGCACCTCCAAAGTAGCCCAGTGAGTGCATGCTTCTACAGCTTATCTCCTAGGATGATAAAATTAGGAGTAAGCTTTCTAACCCTTGGTTCTTGCCCTTCATTGTCAGGAAGCTTTCCTATTTTAAGGTACTCCAAAAATGCATCCTTCCAGCTCGACTCATGCTTTACACTTCATATTTTGGCTGAGCTCCCCAGGCTAGGGGTTTAAAGCACTTCCATGTATACTATCCTCTCTCTTTTTCTAGGAAAGGACAATGTAAGTCGAGCAAGGGAATCTGCCTCTCAATTCCCCTCCCTCAAGATCTGCCCTATATTGACTTGGTTGAACATCAATAGAGCTTGATGAACTTTTGAAAGTTATTCCTCCATCAAGGGGTCTTTAGCTTCATTCATGCCCCTGATTTGTCTCATAATGAGATGTGAATCACTATAGAGTTGGGGCTCCAATTGCCTTCACTACCTTTAGTCCGGGAAGTATTGTTTTATACTTTGCCATGTTGTTTGTGGCTTTAAACTTGAAGCCAAGAGAACGCTCAAGCTACCACTTCTAGGTTTATCAACACCACTCCCAATTTGCTTCCCCCTTTGCAAGATGACCCATCTACATAGACCTTCAAAGATTTTACCTTGGCCTCTAGCAATTCCTTGGAGTTGAGTTCCACAATGAAGTTGGCAAACACCTAGCTTTGATGGCTACCCTTGCTTTAAAGTGGACATTAAACTAACTTAATTCCATGGCCCACTTGACCATTCTTTCTGAATTCTCTGGCTTCTAGAGGGCCTGATGAAGCAGAAAGTTGGTCCAGATAATCACTATATGGGCCTAAATATATGACCTTAGTTTTTTGGATGATAGGATGACCACATAAACTAGCTTCTCCATTAGAGAGTACTAAGCTTCTGCACTAGTGATAGTATGACTTGCATAATATACTGGGCACTCCTCCCTTCTCAATTGTTGACTAGAATTGAGTTAACCACTACACTACTTGTGGCGATGCATCTATGTAGGTCTTCCCCTTTAATAGGCTTGACTAGTAGGGGTGGGGAGGTGATTATGACTTTAACTCCTAGAAAGCTTTCTCACACTCCTTGCCCCACTTGAATGTTTTATTCTTCTTTAAAACTTTGAAAAAGGGAAGCCACATCTCTTCAAACTGAGATAGAAAACTTCTAAGGGCAGTGATGTGCCCAATAAGCTTTTGCACTTCTTTCATAGAGGTGGGAGATCTTATCTATAGAATTGCCTAGATCTTTAGTGGATTGGCTTCAATTCCCCTCTCTAAACAAGGTATCCAAGGAACTTTCCTACTGATACACTGACTATGCACTTCCCCAATTTTAGCTTTATGCAATACCTCCATAATGTGTCAAAGGTTCTTGCAAATTAGAAACATGGTTCGTACCTTGCACACTCTTAATCAGCATGTTGCCTATATAGGCCTCCATGTTTCTTTTGTGCTGATGTTTGAACACTCAGTCAACCATCCTTTGATACATGGCCCAGACATTCTTCAATATGAAAGGCATGGCCATGTAGCAAAAGTTTCCCCAATAAGTTATGAATGAGGTTTTCTCCTCATCCTTAGTGTTCATTCAGATTTGGTAGTATCCTAAAAAAGCATCAAGAAAACTTAATGATTGGTACTCAGCAGTTGAATCTGCTAATTGATCTATGCTCGAGAGTGGATACTTAGACCTCTTTTTGATGCTCAAGGGTGGATTTTTTTTTTACTTAACTATGAATTCTATCATGATCATGATGTTCACATTTTCTATGCAAATGACTCTTTTGACAAATCTACGAAAACTTTTGACACTAATTATGGAGTTAAATATATGCTTCTTAGCACTATAGTTCTTGGATCTATTCTTAATATTCTTATAGATGGGAAGAAACTAATTCTAACTCGAAAATGATCCAACTAACTTTCCTCATATATGTTAGTTGTTGAAACTATATTTGAGAACAATTAAGGTGAAGCCATGAGGAAATTACAATCAAACCTCCTTCCACCTCAGTCTTATATGAACCACTATATCTTGGCCTACACTCTCCTTCCGAAGGGTAATAAAGTGTGTCCTTCATGGAGCTATATCTCATTTACTCTATTATGACTAGGTATATTGTGTGTTTACCCTATATTATCCTTCGCTATATGGCCTACTATCTTAGGTATACCTATGCTATCCTTGGCTTCCCTAGAATCATTACCAAAGTCTTTCCAAATTTTGGGGCTCTTGTTCCTCATCGTGATTTCTCATTATATCATGTCTCACCTCCTTTGATACCTTCTCCTATTTTACACTTTACTGAATGGACTTTAGTGACCGTGATAGAACTTGGGTTCATGGGCTTGTTAGAGCAACAAAACAGAGAGATGCTCAAGGAGAGGAGGCCGAGCTCGATGCCATGGAGAGAGGCTCGGGAACAAGACAAGACTAACTATGATGAATCTCCACCTACCATATCTTCAAACTCATGATCAGATATCTCTGAGAGATTGGCTCGTCTAGAAGACTTCACTTAGAGTATTACCCAACAATTAACATATCTCTAGACTTCCATGGATGGGTTCTATTCTTCCATGGATGCTCTATACTCTGTTGGATCACACTACCCCATGACCAAGCCCTTTCTTTTTATTGCATTATACTTTTAGTGGTGTTTCAAACTTGAATGTTTTAGATTATGATTTTAGTATATGTTTGGATGCTGCTTTTGTTATTTTCTTTGATGTCATGGATATTTGAACTTTATTTGGGTTATTTATGAATATGTTTATGCTTTTTTCCTCTTGGATGTATCTTAGATGCTTGTATATGCATCATTTCAATGAGAGCTTCTTGATGTTTTATATATATATCCAAAGTATTATGATACTTATTTTGTGTGTTGATGGATTGTATATATATAGATTGTGTTCATTGACTTACATAGGAGACTATTTTTTTTATATCAAATTCTATATACTACCCTTTTTGTTAAGGTCAAAAGAGAGAGAAATACATGCATATTCATACACATATGGAGAAAATATATATAGAGGAAATACATAGAGGAGATACATGTATATGCATACTCACTTGTATACATGCATATTCATACACATGCATATCCATATACATTCTCCTATACCCATACTCATGCTTTAAATTTGTTAATTATTTTTTGGGACTTATTATCATTAAAAAAAGAAATTTATTATCCTTTATAGTTTTGATGATTGACAAAATTTATATTTGATCATATCTTAAGCATATGTAGTAAATAGTGAAGCCAAACTCAAAACAAAGATCAAGTTTATTTGGACAAATCTCAAGTGTGGATGGATATAGAGATGATATTACAGATTATATATGATGGTGAATTAATGGACAAAACTTGAAGGTTTAAACATGACTTGAAAAAAGCTCAAGATTAAGTTTAGCTCAGTAGGAGCATTTTGTCGCGGTAAGTTCTATAAGAAGCTTTTAACAGAACTAAACATCTACTTAACTTAATAGATGATCAGTTATGTCAAACAAAATATTCAAGCTTCTTATTTATTTAGAATCGGAAAACTAGTTGAGGAACTAAACGACCGACTGAGCTAAACTTCTACTTAACTTAATAGATGACTAGTTATGTCAGAGAAAATATTCAAGCTTCTTATTTACTTAGAACTGGAAAATTGGTTGAAAAACTAAACGACCGACTGAGAGTACCAATTCTATTTTAATAGAACTAGATGATCGGTTGAAGAACTGAATGCCTTAGGACTGTAAGTTCTTGTTTTACTAGAACCAAGTGACCAGCTTGGAATAGTATGACAGACTGAGCGGATCGCCTAGTTCTAACGACCAGAACCAGTCAACCAGTTGTTAAAGCAATCAATCCATTTGGAATGACTAATTTTTTGACCATTGGAGCAAAACTAGTTATAAAATTTTATCTCTAATGGCTAATTTTGACCCATAAGATATAAACAGGTTAAGATGGACTTCTTAATAGTTCTTACATTTATAATTCATTTTAGAAAAGAGATCAACACTCCTTAAATCCTTTTAGTCTTTGAGTACTCTAAGTCTTAAATTTCATATGAAATCTTCTATCCCTCATACTCATCTTACGAGGCATTTGTTGTGACGCCAAATTATAAAATTTTTATCCATTTCTATTTATAGTTCACTCCAGGGATATTTGGAGTGATTGAAAGATCAACTATGGTGAGAAATGTATTTTTCTGGTTGGAGAAAATTCAAATTATACAGGCATGGTTTCACTAGAAGAAAATGGTACTCAAAGGTTGTGAGTTAAGTGTAAAAACTTAGTTTTATCTTAAGAAACGGCATTAGAGTCCAAATTCTCAAAAGTGAGGTAAGAGGCATGGAGTAGATCCGATTGGTCTCACCAATTTTGTATTTGATCCTTGATTTCTTCTCGATTATTCTAGAGTTGTGGTTCTCTCTAATTTGTAAACTCTAATCCCTTTTTCCTTCTAATTTTTGCAGGGTTTTATAGGATTCGAGAGATCATGATCCCAAATTTAAATTTCATATGATTGTAAATATGAATGAGGATTTGATTTGTTACAAATAATGAACATGATGGAATTCAAATTTTGTACTCATTTGCAAAAACACAAAATATGAGGGTCTTTTACAAATTTTTCGAAAAATTTGGACTAAAAATATAATTTTATAAATTTTACGAGTCTTTTTACTAAAAGAACTTATTTGCATGATTTTGAAATTCTCAAAGTTCCTTTTGCAAAATTTTACTTGCAAAATAATAAAATTTAGACTTATTTTTAAATAAAAAATCTTTGAGGGATTTATTTACGAAAAATAAAAATTCTAGCAGTTTATTTATGAATATAAAATTTTTGAGGGATTTGTTTATAAAATAAACCCTATGGACAGATACATGATTTGAAAAGATTTCAAAGAGTTTCTCATAAAAATTTTCATTTTGGAAACCAATTTCTAAAAAAAATTTGGTCAAAAATCTTTTTGTAAGAATTTATTCGATCTAGGACTTATTTGTAAAAATTCTATATTTTCATCTTCATCGAAATTTTTAATGAGCTTTGTATCTAATTTTGGTCTAGATATCTGACCTACTCAGTTCATTTGCGCTGAATTTAGCTTGAGTACAAATTTTTGAATTCGAATCGAACTGAATTTTTAGCCAAATTTTATCACAATTTAAGTCTAATTGAGACTTATATTTATACCATAATTTAGTGACATTCAAATATCCATTCAAACAAAATTTTAATTAAATTTAATTTTAGCCCAAAATTGACCCAAATAAATAAAAAAGCATCAGCAATGATAAAGGCTTAAACAAAGCACCAACGAGATATATATTGTCAATGTTTATACTATAGCACCAACAAAAAACAAACCATGTCCACGCTTTAACATTAGTGCCAATATTGCTTTTTTTTGAAGTTTTCGTAAAAAGCTTCAGGGAAAAAAGTTTGTGGCACTTCTATTATAGCATCGCCAATAGTAAAAAGAGGATGACACAAACTCAACATTGTAAAAAACACAGGGATAAATTTTTATTGATATTTTAAAAATGTCATTAATGTTTGTAATGCAATATTAGACAATAGTGTCAAAGCACCACAAAAACATCAGCATTATATGCTGATACCTTTTTGGTATTACCCCGTTCTCTTGGTGTGAAAATATGGCTAGTAAGGCAGTTGCCGCAAGTTACTCAACCACAACCATGCCAAAGATGAAGAAGATGAAGAAGATGAAGTAGGAGATCACCTAAGATTGTAGTGGAGGTGCATGGAGACTATGAGAAAGAAATACCACCTAAATCCAGAAAGAAGGATTTTCTTATTAACAAAAAACACTACAACAATTACAAATATTTATGACATTAATTTAGCATCAAAAAGTCATTAACAGTGCTAATTTATAACGCTAATCAATTGTCGTGTTAGGTAGTGTCATGAGTATTTACAGTACTAAATTAGCACCCCTAAAAATAATTAGCAGCAGTAATAACTTATATCGCTATTGAGTTTCATTATCGCTGCTAATGTAATGTAATATAACTACATCCTTTTTACAGTAAAATTAGAGATACAGTCCAAGTTGAATTTCAACTCCACTTAGAGTTCGTCAGAATTCGTACAGCTACAGTCTGAAGGCTATATTTTCTAAAATATTCATCCAAATCCAACAAATAATCATCCATTGAAAAGTTGAGATCGTTCCTACAATTTTCTTATTTACTATTTTGGATAATTCAGATTCTATATTGGTCAAAATTAGGATTTATTTATTAGTCTGAATCAATAACATCCTAACCCAACAAAGAATAGCATTTAGATATTTTTATTTAAGATATGTTAAGTAGAATTCGTAATAAAATTTAAGTCCAATTTTTAATTTACACAAAATAAGACTCTAACTTTATTAGAAAGCTATATATACAGCCCAAAGTTGAAATAAAGGAAAAACTTGTTTATCAATAATATTCTTTTATTTTGATTTTGTTCCATTTCATCTTCCTTATAAATCCAAGTATCAATCGTAATAAGAAGACGGTGATATTCTTCCTATCTCTCGTGCCCTCTCCAGCTGCATTAAGTGATATCAGAATGAGGTTATTCCTAAGCTCAGCCCTATTGATTGTAGTTGTTGGCGACAACTGCGCGGATGGTGATTTAAAAGATTATCAAATTCAAGATTTAATCAAACAAAATTTTCCTGCGTCTATCACTAAGAATTATAAAACTTTGAAACATACTGAAACTAAAAACCAAGTTCATCAATTTATCGTCGAATAGGCTTACAGTTCGACGTCTTAGAGATCAACATACGAAGTTATTCAAGAAAACCAAAACCTTAGTGAGGTGAATATTCCATACTTTCATGGTTATGAAAATTTATTTATTTAAATCGATAAAATTAAGAAATTCTTTAAACTTATAAAGATTCCTGAAGAGAAAAAGATAAAAATTATTGAATACAAGCTTAATGGTTATACTTCATCTTAGTGGGAACAAATTCAAATCCAAAGAACACGTGAAAGGAAACAAAAAATTCGCTCATAACTAAAGATACTCAAACTATTTAACATAAAGTTTTCAAAAGGGGATCAAAATCAAGATAGATCTTTTATCCAAGAGCTTCTGGAATTGAAATCAATGAAAACTATGAGGTATTAATTCCGCATCTTAATAACTTTCCTCTAATATTGAATTATTAAATCGAATAAGAGGTCGTCGATCGTGTAGAAGATAAACAAACTAGTAAATAATTTATTAAAAACCCCAAAGATTCTTTCTTTGATAAGTTAAAACATCATAGAAAAGTGATTTTGGATGTTATAGAAAATTTTCAAAAGACTGTTTATGAGAATACATATGAATCGACTAACAATCTTGAAGGTTATTGTTGGCTTTATGGTGTCTCGAATCCGGATTTTCCGGATAGTCTTAATTATATTAATGGGCCTAATTCTTATCTAGATTTATCTTCTAGAAGACTTAAATTAGTAGAAGTCTTATTTGAGTCAGTCTTCTATTTTGACTCAAACATTATTAGGCCACATCTATAAATACACCATTGATGTAAGGGTCTCAATACATAGAAAATAGAGAGTGAGAGTTGGTGATATTGGAGTTTCGTCTCCGTCGTTGTAATCTTCTCTTTTCTCTTCCTCATCAATACAATATTCTCTGGATCGTCTTCCCACATATATCTCTTGTGTGCTATCTTTTCATCTTTTCTGTTCTTCCTCTATATTGTGAATTGTGGTGGACATCGATATTTTCCGCAACAATCCGCAACAAGTGTCATCAGAGCTTGGTTCAATATGTCTACTACGAAGTTCAATATAGAGAAATTCAATGGAAAGCAAGGATTTCCTATTTGGCAAGCAAGAGTTCGTGCAATTCTTACTCAACAAGGGTTGAGACACACATTGGAGGACGTCAAGCCTGAAGATGTCACCGAAAGTGTCTGGGAAAACCAAAAGGCCAGCGCACATAGCACAATCATCCTCAGTCTTACCGATGAGGTACTCTATCCGTTTCTTGATGAAATATCACCTTCAGAGTTATGGAAAAAGCTGGAGAAACAGTATATAAGTAAATCTATCTCAAATCGAGTTTATTTAAAGCAGAAGCTTTTCAATTTTTGAATGACAGAAGGTACGAATATAGTTGATTATCTTAATGCTTTCAATAAACTTGTCTCTCAATTGTTAAGCATTGATGTTAAAATTGAAGATGAAGACAAGGCAATTATTTTATTATCGTCCTTACCTCCTTCTCTTGAGAATCTTAAAACTACTCTCATGTATGGAAAGGACTTGAAATTTGACGATATTTCTGCTGCCCTTCTATCTAATGAATATTTGAAAAAGATTGGAGGGGATGTGTCACACTCAGAAGCATTAATTGTCAGAGGTCGTACCAAAGAAAGATCAAGAACAGGTCGTTCTAGATCCAAATCCAAAGAAATAAACTGCAGATATTGTAAGAAGATGGGACATGCAATTAAAGATTGTTGGAAGCTCAAAGCAAAGAAAGAAAGAGAATCTCAATCTAAAGAGCAAGCCAAAGAACAAGTTTCAGTTGTTGAAGAGAGTTCTGATGATAATTTGGGTAACGTTCTCTCTATTAGTTCTAATTTTGATCGTTACCATGATATTTGGATTCTTGATTCTGGTTGTTCTTATCACATGTGTCCTAATAAGGATTGGTTTGAAAACTACACGCCTTATGATGGTGGTTTAGTTTTGATGGGTAATAATAATCCATGCAAAACTGTTGGAATTGGAACAATCAAAATTAAGATGTTTGATAATATTATTAGAACTCTTACTGATGTCAGACATGTTCCTGATTTGAAAAAGAATTTGATCTCTTTGGGTGCTATGGATTCTGCTGGTTATAAGTATTCTGCTGAAGGTGGAGTTCTTAAGGTTGCTAAAGGCTCATTGATAGTAATGAAGGGCCTAAAGCATGGAAATTTATATGAGTTAGTAGGAAAAACCGTTGCAGGTGGAGCAGCAATTTCTCAGTCTTCTTCTTCTCTGATATGACTCAATTATGGCATATGCGTCTCGGTCATATGAGTGAGCAAGGTTTAAATGAGCTCAACAAAAGAAAATTACTGAAAGGTCTCAACTCATGCAAATTGGATTTCTGCGAGCATTGTCTCTATGGTAAACAGTCCAAGGTAAACTGGTATTCATTGCACTAAAGGCTTAATTGATTATATTCATTCTGATGTGTGGTGCTCTCCTATTCCATCAAAATCTGGTGCTCGTTATTTTGTCAGTTTTATTGATGCTTTTTCCAGAAAAGTGTGGATTTATTTTTTGCATCACAAAGCCGAGGTGTTTTCTGTTTTCAAACGGTGGAAAACTTCAGTTGAAAAAAGGACTGGCAGAAAAATCAAATATTTCAGAAGTGATAATGGCGGAGAGTACAAATCAACAGAGTTTCTCAAATTCTGTGAAGATGAAGGCATCAAGCGTCACTTTACCATCCCAGGAAAACCTCAACAAAACGGTGTGGCTGAAAGGATGAACAGACCCTTGTTGGAGAAAGCACGTAGTATGCTCAGTACAGCTAATCTTGATAAAGATTTTTGGGCAGAAGCAGTCAATACAGCATGCTTTATTGTGAATCGCTCTCCTCAAACAGCCATTAATTGCAAGCCTCCTGAAGAGGTATGGACTGGTCAACCTGCAAATTATTCTTCTTTAAAGATTTTTGGTTGCTCTGCTTATGTGCATGTTGTCAAGGATAAGTTAGATGCACGTTCCAAAAAGTATATTTTCTTGGGTTATGCCAAAGGTGTCAAAGGCTATCGTTTGTGGGATCCTACTATTTCAAATGTAATTATTGAGAGAGACATAGTATTTGATGAAAGTGGTATGCTAAAATCTCTCAATAAAGATCCCAATGATATAATGCAAGTGGAGGTGGAGCATGTAATTCCTTCAGAAGAAGATATTCAGGGTATGCCCAATTCTCAAGAAAATCTTAAAAATCAAATTTCTGAAAAGACATAATTTCGAAGATCTCAAAGAAAAATAAAGTCACCTGAAAGGTATGATTTTGAAGATATGGTAGCTTTTGCTTTAGTTACTGACAATGGTGATCCTTCTTCTTATAAAGAAGCAGTACAGGATAAGAATTCTTCTCAGTGGCAAGCTGCTATGAATGAAGAGATGGACTCTCTTCAAAATAACCATACTTGGGATCTGATGAAATTACCAAAAGGTAAAAGAGCAATTGGTTGCAAGTGGGTATTTCGAAAGAAAGAGGATTTCTCTGAGATAGATGGTGTTAAATTCAAGGCCCGTTTAGTTGCAAAAGGGTATTCACAAAAGGAGGGTATTGACTTTAATGAAATTTTCGCTCCTGTGGTTAAACACACATCTATTCGTTTTCTACTTGCTTTAGTTGCTTTTCATAATCTTGAGTTAGAACACCTTGATGTCAAAACTGCCTTTCTGCATGGAGAATTAGAAGAACAAATTTTTATGCAACAGCCTGAAGGGTTCATCCAAGAAGGCAAAGAAAATTTTGTTTGCAAGTTGAACAAATCACTTTATAGTTTGAAACAGTCTCCAAGGCAATGGTATAAAAGGTTTGACAGTTTTATACTGGGTCAAAATTTCATCCACTGCAAACATGATTGCTGTGTTTATTTTAAGATGCATGTCAATAACTCATTTATTATATTGCTTCTTTATGTTGATGATATGCTTATCGCTACTCAAGACATATCTCTACTGAATGATTTAAAGTTTAAAATGAAAAAGGAATTTGAGATGAAAGATTTAGGTGTTGCAAGGAAGATTCTCGGTATGGAGATTGATCGAGATCGAAAGCATGGAAATTTATGGCTTAAACAGAGCAAATATCTCGAGAAGATTATTTCTCGTTTTCACATGCAGAATTCAAAATCCGTCAGTACTCCTTTGGCATCTCATTTCAAGCTTTCAACTCAACAATGTCCTTCTACAGATGAAGAGCATGCATACATGGAGAACATCCCATTTTCAAGTGCTGTTGGAAGTCTAATGTATGCTATGGTATGCACAAGACCTGATATTGCACAAGCAGTCAGCGTTGTTAGTCGTTACATGGCAAATCCAGGAAAAGAGCATTGGCAGGCCATGAAATGGCTATTAAGATATATTAAAGGTACTCTTAATATTGGTTTATGTTTCGACAGGAACACAGTGCAAGAGGCCAAAATTATTGGCTATGTCGATTCAGACTATGCTGGAGACCTTGATCGACGTCGATCCCTCACTGGTTATCTTTTCACTCTTTGTGGAGGACCTATTAGTTGGAGGTGTACCTTACAATCAACTGTAGCATTATCTACAACAGAGTCTGAGTATATGGCAGCTACAGAAGCCGTCAAAGAAGCCCTATGGCTAAAAGGTTTGGCAAGTGAAATTGGTTTTTCTCAACATGTTCTTCCTATTTTTTGCGACAGTCAGAGCGCCATACACCTTGCGAAGAACCAAATGTATCATGCCAGATCAAAGCATATAGATGTCCGATTTCATTTTATTCGGGATATTATTGAAGACGGCGAGATTTCTTTACAAAAGATTCATACCTCAAGAAATCCTGCAGATATGTTGACGAAGGTGATTCCGATTGATAAGTTCAACCTCTGTTTGGACTTGATCAATATTCAAGGTCGTTGATCCTATCCCAGGAGGTAATGGTAAATACATCTATTGAAGATTCAAATTCAGAGAATAAGATGATTCGAGCCAAGGTGGAGATTGTTGGCTTTATGGTGTGTCGAATCCGGATTTTTCGGATAGTCTTAATTATATTAATGGGCCTAATCCTTATCTAGATTTATCTTCTAAAAGTCTTAAATTAGTAGAAGTCTTATTTGAGTCAGTCTTCTATTTTGACTCAAATATCATTAGGCCACATCTATAAATACACCATTGATGTAAGGGTCTCAAGAGAAATAGAAAATAGAGAGTGAGAGTTGGTGATATTGGAGTTTCGTCTCCGTCGTTGTAATCTTCTCTTTTCTCTTCCTCATCAATACAATATTCTCCGGATCGTCTTCCCACATATATCTCTTGTGTGCTATCTTTTCATCTTTTCTGTTCTTCCTCTATATTGTGAATTGTGGTGGACATCGATATTTTCCGCAACAATCTGCAACAGGTTATAAGAAAAAAAAAATTTAATTATGAAATTGTTGACTGTGCTACTTAAGATTATTCTTTAAATTCATCAAAAGCCAACTCTTTTAAACAATTAGAGGAAATTGCTACAGAAGTTATCACTATACAAGATTCAAAATTTGCAATGACACATTCAAATTATTATAATAATTGTCAGCAAACTTGTGAAGAGTACTTACATTCAATGACAATAAATCATAAGTTAGTGTATATAAAAATTTTATTTCAAATAAGATTGAAAAAACCCTACAAAAATCCAAATGGTTGTGCTGAAGGAAAATAGGAGATCAAAGTACTAAAAACATTACTCGAAGAAATTTTGTTGATTTATATCATCAAGTTCAATATTGAAAAGTGTTTGAGAAAAAAATAACTGTAACAACAAAGAATTCAAGTTTTAACTTAAGAATAAGTCTTTTATAAGTGGAGGGGTCTGATATAGGACAACTACATCCTTTTTACAGTAAAATTAGAGATCCAGTCTAAGTTGAGTCTCAACTCCAATTAGAATTCACACAACTACAGTCCGAAGGCTATATCTTCTAACATATTCATCCAAATATAACAAACAACCATCCATTGAAAAGTTGATCGATTTCTACAATTTTCTTATTTACTATTTTGAATAATTTGAATTCTGTGTTGGTCAAAATTAGGATTTATTTATCAATCCGAGTCAATAACAGTTTTATCCCAATAAAGAATTGGATTTAGATACTTTAATTTAAGATATGTTAAGTAAAATTATTAGTAAAATTTAAGTCATATTTTTAGTTTACACCAAGTAGAACTCTATGTTTCTTAGAGAGTTATATGTACAGCCTAAGATTTTAATAAAGGGAAAGCTTTTTTATCAATAATATGATCTTATTTTGAGTTTGTTACCTTCCATCTTCTTTGTGCATTCAAAAATCTATCGTGATAAGAAAACAATGATCTTTTTTCTATCCCCTGGGTCCTCTCCTGCGGCATCATAATGACTAATTATTAGCACAACTAATGGTAAGGCCATTAGCGACACTAATAATAAGGCCATCAACAACATTACTATAGTACGATTACTGTAGCACTATTTTTGCCATTAGAGACACTCATCTTTCATGAATTACATATGACTATGGAAATCTGAATTCATTCATGAAATAAATAAATTACCAAAAAAAGAACATACTAAAATCTCACAATCAACACATAATTACCAGAAGGATATAGAAAAACTTGTAATTTTATTGCTTTATGTTTAAATATTTCAGCTCTTATAAATGATGATAAAAAAGAACCAACATTGACTAATGTTGTCAGCTGTACTT